>VXBQ01009084.1:221586-363949 GCA_013400175.1 Phainopepla nitens | reverse complement strand
TCCCAAACCCGGTCCCGATCCTGGCCTCAACCGAAGCCTCCCCGCTCTGCTGATGAGCCTGTCGGTGCCTCGTTTGTCGCGTCCCTCCTTGATTCTGTTTTGGAAATATCAGCCCAGCCAGCTGAGACTTCTGCAGAGAGCAAAGGGACTGGGGGAGAAAGGATTTCTGTCTTCTCTACCTCCTGTACATTAAAAAAAAAAAAATCCAAAGCGCTTTTTTTCCCTCTTTTTTCCTCTTTTTTTTTTCTTTTTTTTTTTCTTTTTGGTTGCTGAAGTGTTAAAGCAGCTGCCCTCTGCTAGTCAGGGTTTGCCGAAGGAATACCCTTCACTAAAAAGAAGTGCCTCTTAGTGCTCCAGTGGAAATTGTTTGATTTGATATAGTTAATTCAACAGCTTGAAAGTCTGACAGGGTCCAGGCCAGTGCACCTGACTCCCCAGGCTTCATCCTTGTTATAGCATAATGCACAGTGCAGGGAGGTCACAAATACCTGGCTCTTCAGCAAAACATGTAAGGAGCCAGCTCCAGAATTTTTTTGTGGATTCTGTGAAAGGAGAGCTCTTGGAATGAAAAAAAATATAGAAAAAGGCTGGATTCCATCCAAGCCCATACTGCATTGAGGAATTGATTCTCATCCTTTCACCCAGCAAGGATCTGCACACCCTGAGAAGTGTTTATCTGATTCCTCAGATCCTAGTGGTGACCAGACGGAACTGATGCAGAAGAAGCCTTCCTGTCCTTCTGTGGGCATCCAGACAAATGCTTGCTGCTCAGAAAGAGGAATAGACTGTGACAAACTTGTATCTTTTAATTGATTCTGTTACCTGTGAACCAAAACCACACCTGTACAAATTTGAGTCTATTGACACAAAACCTTATGATTGGTCTGAAGCATGTACTTGTGAGTTTTTTTGGGAACCTTTTTAACAAGGTGGACTAAAGACATGGCTCCTTAAAAAAACTCATGACAGAATACAGTCTTGCCTTCCCTGAGGTTTCATTAATGTTACAGAGCCCCAAAGTGCTTATTAGCGGCAAATTCTTGTTATACAGCAATCAACACTTAGTGTTTGGCCTCAGATAAAACTTGGGGTCTCCTGTTCTGACGACTTCTTGTTAACTACAGCTACTATCTAACTTAATCCAATGTATGAGTGCTTATATTTGATAGCTGTGTTGCTGCTGAAAATTAGGTGCTCTGTTCTTCAGTGGCTGCAGTGTGCTGTGGATTTTAGTCTTTCTTTAGTCTTGATTTTAGTCTTTTAACCCTGCAGAAAAGGATGAGGAGAAAGAACCACAAAAAACCCCAAATTAAAGCAAACAAATGAAGAAGGAAAACAAAAAATCATGTCAAAACATGAGCTGTCCCACAGAAGTTTTCAGAATCTCAAGAGCCTGCAACCCATCAGGCTGTGCAGACCTTACCCTGCTTCCCAGTATTTCTGCTTGAAGCATGAGGAGTTGAAGCATAAGCCAGGTTGGTAAGAGAAGCCTCCAAGTTCCACAGACAAAAGTGTTATTTCTTAATCACTGAATAAAAAACCCAAATGCTCTCCCTAGGGAAATTTGAGGTTTTGTTCTGTTTTGTGAAATGCCGAACAATGATGCCCTTGAGGAAATGTGTATGTTTTGTTAGTGTGCCATGTGTTTGAGACAAGCTGTCAATGTAATCCCAGTCCTGTCAGCTGTACTGACAGGACACCTGCATTGCACAGGGCCTGGTGACATTGTGCTGCGATTACAGGGAGGTCTTTTACTTAAATGTTTGATCCTCAAAACAAGTTTATGTGTATAAACCCCATTCAGTCTCTCTGCAGGATCTGTTGGGTGCAGGGAATTGCTGAATTGAGATTATTTACCTGTTTGCAGGTCAAAATCACCAGATCCTGTAATTATTTTGGTTAGAAGTGTCCTTTTGAAACCATCTAGTCCAACCCCCTTGCTCAAGCAGGTTCAGTGAAAACAGATTGTCCAGGAGTGTGTCCAGTCGGGTTTTGGATGTCGGCACAGTTGTTCTGTTTAATCAAGGTTTTCCTTGACTACATCTTTGAAGACATAATTTTTAATGTTTGTTTTGCATATGTTATGTAGATTTTATCTTACAGTATTTGTTCTTGATCTAAATATAACATCTCAGAACCTGAAGATGGATTAATAAGGTTATTCAAAAAATAGTGCCAAATGTGCAGTGATCCCAAATGGCCTATAAGGAAATGGCTGTTGCATGTTCCAAATTTTTGTTGCTGTTTTAAGGTATAAACACTGTCGGGAGAAATGCCAGGAATGTGACAATCTGTTATGAACATATCAAGCCTGTGAAGTACTGCAATCCAATCCTCTGTCGAGCTCCATTTGAATTGCCATGTGAAATTGCTTGTGTCCATTGGTTTATGGATGCTCTACGCATTTAGATAACGCTTGTCATATATTGGCTTATCGAAAACAAACAAAAGACAGCTTGATTGTGATGAATGTCACCTGTAACCATTATCCTAGGCTAATCTACTGCTGAATTTGCCATCCACAGATGTGTGCAGTCCTTTTTTATGTCCCATTAAGCTATATGCAGACCCACGTCATAGTGACTCATTCCAAGTCTGTCTCATGGAGAAATCTTCTTTCTCTTAATAAATGATGGTCTGCGATTTTTTTATTACTCTCAACACAAGGAGCTACAGACCTGTTAGCCTCTTGCCAGTTCTACCAAAAGAATGTAACAGTTAATTTGGGCTTCTGTCAACAAAGAATTGCACTGTATAGGTAATACCAGTTATCTTGATGCTCAGCTTGTCAAACCTAACCTGGTACATTTATCTTTCTTTTTTTATTTTTTTTTTTTCCCCATTTGCAAGGTTACAAGTTTAGTATTTAACAGCTACCATGGAGAATACATGCCTATTTTTGCCCGGAAAGCATACAGCTTAGGATCACATGACATTTTAATTAAACATGTGCCTTTTAATTCTGTATGCTGCATGCTGGAATGAGGCTGGTTCACTGACAGATGCCTGTACACAGTAGGGAGACACTAATGAAAAGGGCCTTTATTGGTGTCCCCTGGTTTAGCTGGTTGTGCAGCATCCTTCAGCCTGTGTTGGTTGCCTAAGTGTAGCAGTTCATGTAGTAGCAAACAGTCAGCAGGATGTGTTAATGGTACAGGTGTGGTATAAATAATCCAGCTAAATGGTTCTGAGAAATTTTGTTTTATTGAACCAAATGTGGCGTGGTATATGAGAAGTACAGCCTCTTCTCCCTTGGAAAGCAGGCTGTCAAGGAAAAAAATGAGTTAGGAGTTAGTATAGGTAGACACATTACATGTACTCTAAGTGAAAAGCTAATGGGACTAATGTAATCTCTTGTTATAAAAGTTGAATTGAATAGCAGGGATTGTTGTAATGTACACAGGTCAGGCTGCTTAAATCTACAAGGGTGCTGTGTCCAGTTGTGATGTTTTAATTCTAAGAGTAGCATAGAAGTAGATAGAAAGCACAGCACAGCCTTTTCCCAAGCCTGGAAGGTGAGCCTTGTGTTGTCATGTTACAGGAGATGAAGCTGCTGAATGGAAGGTTGATAGGTGACTTGATAACTGGATATAGGGACTTAGCAGGACAACAGGGTGTGTTCAAAAGCTGAAATTGGAAGCTTGAGAGATTCAGTAATCAGAAAATGAATCCTGGCTTTGCAGGTCATTCAGCAGTGGAAGTACTTACTAGGAAAAAGGGTAGACTTTGACAAATTCCAGTTTTCAAAGGGTGAGAAAGGTGGGTGGAAAAATCCACGGTAAGCATGTGTATGTGCAGTACCCAGGCTGCACGGTCACAGGGATCCTTCAGCAGAAGTATCAGCAATCCCTAGATTCCAGTACACTCTGCAACCTCATTTTGTGAAATTGGGTAGGGGATGATTTGTAATTGCAGTTTTATTTTTCTGCTTCTCGAGAGTCTGTGCCTTTAGAAGCAAACAGCCCTCAGAAGCTCATATGAGCCTTGAATTAGACACCCAATATAGCAGGAAAAACTAGTTAGCAAAACTATAGGTAAAACAATCTACCAGTTGTTCTTTCTGTGCTCTACACATGTTTTTTCCTATTTGTTCAGTCAGTCAGACTAGGTCTAGGGTAAAACTGCTGTACAGGCATTTGCACTTCAGGCTGACTGTGAGCAGCCCTGCATACTCCTGGATACAGCCGTGTTGTAGCCATCACGTTTGCAGTACGTCCTTGTACCTAGGGAACCGTGGGGTATTTTCCCGACAGCTCTCTCCTCTGGTTCAAACCTCCTGCATTTTCCTGTGTTTGACCAGAGAGCAAGCTAGGCTAGATACACATACTATGGAAAATCTAAATCTGAGATTTGAAGTCCTTGAATTACCCTGTGACTTGCATTTTCCAAATATATCAAAAATGATGTGCAAAGATGTCTGTAAACAATCTATTATACATTTCTTACGACCCAGTTGGATGCTGATGCATGCTCACATACCTGCCATTCCTTTAATACTCTCCTTAGGCATCATTTCTGTACAAGCCTTTTAATACCATCTGTTTTCCATCTCTATGTACACATTATTCTTAGAGCAGATAAACATTTGTTGCTGAAGCTGCATGTGATGCTCTTTTGCTAGGACAGGTACCAGAACTTGAAGTTGGGTAGGAGACTTGGACTTCTTGAGCTGTCACCTGGGAATCTCGTTACATTTGTCACTTCAGAAGTGGCTCTTGCATGTCATAAATATTGTAATGAAAAATAACCACTGAAGACCATTTCTTCTGAAAGCACAACCCTTTGAGTATGTTTTTTGGTTCGGAAACGTGTGGCTGTCAACTAAGGTAGCCTGGATCAGATCAACAGAAGGATTTTAGCCATGGAACTATCTTTGGCCTCCATATGCTACATGTAGTATTGCCATAAGGTTTGCTGATCTAACTGTGTTAATGGGATGGGACTTGGAGCTGCAAAGGGCAGACATCAAATCAATCTGACAGAGAACAAGGTTCACACTGGCTGTGTTTGTTACATTTTTAGGCAAGAGTATATTCTACTTGTGCAAATGCCCTTGCTTTTTTTTCCTGGGTTTATGGCTTCTTTGGGTTTAAATAGACTACATAATATCAGGGTTTGAGATTTTGCAAAAGCTCTTGAGGGATTCAGATTGTGAAGTTCAGGTGGTCTCTGACATCTCTTCAGAATAGTTAAATGACTGTGGGCTTCCAGGAGATTTTACTTTGGTGCTTGAATTTTCTTTAACAAAAGCAGAAACAGTTACCTGCTCATGTCAGAGAAAATCATCCATAAAACTGTCCAAGATTTTTTCTTGGCTTTTTTTTTCTTTTTTTTTTTTTCCTCTTGATAAGGCTAAGACTTAAACTACTGCATAAATGGTTCAAAGAGAAACTGAATCATCTGAGAGTGTGGTTTCCTGGACCTTGTAATTTTTACATCTACACTAATGCAGCATGGCACAGCCTAGCCTGAGCACAGCTCTCCTTCACAGGCCAGTGAAGGATCACATGGAGTATTCATGAGCAGTCTTCTCTCTGGGCTGTGAGTGAGGTGGAGCTTGGAGGCAATGGTCTGTGATACTGCAGTGGAGGAATACATTCTTCCATGCATGTGCACCTGCAGACTGCAGCTTCAGCTCTAAATGTTGAACTGCATTGATTCCCACATTGCTCATTAGCAGAGCTGAATTCAGTGGAGCTGTCCCTGACTGCTTACACTGGTTACAGATGTAGGTGATGGTTTCCAGTCTTCTACAGGGACCAGTCACTGGAGGACAATGAGGGCTTTACTTTGGCAATGAATTTCACAGCAACTGGCTGACAGTAGAGGAAGTATTGAGAGTCTTCTGTTTCAGGTACTGATTAATGTCCATTCAAAGCACTGCAAATTCAGGACCGAACTGGGACCTTCCAGTGGTTTTTTTGTCCTAGACTTAGGTTTTATTTTAATTCTGTTTTGAGACTTTTTGTCCTTCTGTTGAACAATCTTCCTTTCCAGTAGTGGAAACCTGTAGAAGTATAGGCACAACAGTTCTCTCATTGTATCTAGCTCCACAAGGGCATGACCTGGCTTGGATGACTCTGCCCCTAAGCTTGGAGTTGGAGCATGCACAGTCTCTAGAAATGACTCTTTGAGTGGGTCTGTTGAGTGGTTGCAGACTGAAATGCTTTGAAGGTTCTAACATGAGCAAATTTACATTGATCTTCATGAAGACAGTGTATTGGCACAAAGACTTACTATCATGTTGTACTTTCCAGTTAGAAACTGTGGGATATTTTTCTTCTTCCCAACAGTGACTTAATTATTTTAACTGAAATGCAAGTATTTTCCCTGACCTTGTATTGAAAATCATTGAAATTTTGGTAACAAAAATTAAGCCTAAAAACTCAGTCTGATACAAATAACTGACATGGAAATTTTCAGCCTCAGTGGTTGAAGTTCAGCAACACTTGATGATTATGAAAGGTGTCAAGCAGCTGTAATCGTAGTCATCGACACCTGTGCTGTATGTGTGTACCAAAACATGTATTTGGTCTCCTTCATGAGGAATATATGTAATGGCTCATTGTTACAAGTCTTTCTATTTGGCTGCATTGCACATTTCTGTCTGTAAAGGGAATGTGTGTTTAGAGGGAATGTTGTTATTCTGTGAATCAATGTATACTTTTATGGAAGCTTTCATTTTCTTCTCATATTGCTTTATTTAACAATGACTTTTTCAGACTAGAAATGCGCTATCATTTCTTTATGTAGAAAATAATTAGCAGTCAATTGTATTTCTTATGCATTATATGTTGTATATGCAGTTTCTGTGTACAATGATTTTCATAGTTTCTCTCAAAACTAGGTATACATGGTTTTCAAATCTTTTTTATATGAATCTTTAAAGCCGTGATGTCGCTGTAGTTATGAGTGTGCTACATCAGGCTGAGGATGCATCTAGAGTAGAATCTTCTCTGTCCAAAGGTAATGCTTAGGAAGGAGTGTGAATATGAGACAAGCATATTTCCTCCTAATACCCTCCTGCCTTCCAGCAGTTTGAACACAGTATTATTTGAACACATAGCCCAAATCTCTTTGAAAATATGTAGGAGTGAAGGACATGGAACCTGAAAGCTGACATTTCCTAATTTCTGAGATCTGAGCAGTGCAGCTTTAACATTGACTTTGTGTGTGCTGGTGGTAGTGTGTTTTGTACTAGAAGAGAATAATATTTAAAGATGCAAGGGAGTAATAAGAGTATTAAAAAAAAATTTAAAAACCCCACAAAAACAAACAAAAACCCTCCAGGCTGATGAATTAGAAAACTGTGTGCCCCTTGAGCTTGTTGTTTTTATTGCTCTTTAGTAAGTATTTTAGTTTAAAAATTTATTTTCTGGATTAGTTGATGGCATATATGATGATGGCACACAGTTGATGGCATACTCTTGTGTCCAGAAAATTCCCTAAGTGAGCAGAAAATGCAACCAAAATGCTCCTATGAGTCTCTTTCACTTCTCATATATGATCCAGGTTTGTGGTGCTTGATTCATACAACAGTCTTGGTTGTAAGAGTCTCTTAAAGGTCATCCCATAAAGATCCCAAAAATCCAACCCCTCCTGCCATGGCCAGGGACACCTTCAACTAGATCAGGTTGCTCAAAGCCCTCTCCAGCCTTGACCTTGAATGTTTCCAGGAATGGGGCATCTACAGCCTCTCTGTGCAACTTGTTCCACTGTTTCACCACCCTTACTGAAAAAAAGTTTTCCTTATATCTAGTCTGAATCTATCCTTCTTTAGGTTCCTTACTAAAGTTTGACCCTGTCTTTCTTACAGGCCCCCTCTAAGTACTGAAAGCAACAATAAGGTCTCCCTGGAGCCTTCTCTTCTACAGGCTGAACAACCATAGATTGAGATATTTCTGTCAGCATTGATGGAAGTTAGCTTTGAGGAATTTGCAATATTTACTTACAGATCCCTACTGCTGCAATACAGTTCTGACCTGCAGAGACACCACTTCTGAAGAGCTCACAGAGCCTTTTTATTTTGTTGAATTTGGTGAATGATGCCTGGCTTTCATTTCCCTGACAGACTGTTTATTTTCACCAGGTGTGCTTCAGGGCTGACTCTCTGTTTGTTTGTTTTTCTCCTTTATTAGAGAGATAGTTAGTTGTCAGTAAAATAACAATTACAGTATCTGAGCATTTATTGCTTGTTCTAGAGTGCCAGATGTCAGAATACATCTTGCAGAAAAAAAGATAGAAACTTTATCTCTTTTTAGTCATAGTAGTCTTGAAAATATAAGGCAAAGTGGAATATGGTTTTTTTACATTCCATCTGAGTGAATCCTTCAGTAGTAAGCAAGTATTTGCATACTCTTTATGTAAGCAAGCTCTAGCTAAACAGCATCCACTAAATCTTGTGCAGTCTATTGCTGACTTGCAAGAATTGCTGGGAACTGTTACACCAATATGATCATCCATCTGGCAGAAAAACGCTGTAAGCTGCAGTGCCATTAACACTTTTGTATGGCAAAAGCTTTGATGTGCTGGATCCATTCTGTACCTCAATGAATTATCCACAGTAAAAGAGTAGTATAAACAACTGTAGTCTGAAACACTCTCTTGTACAAACCTGCAGTTATAATTGATAGTGAGAGGCTGTGGGAAGAAGTATCTTTTGATACTATCTCTCAAAAAAAAATATCAAAATGATTGAACAGATTTCCCAAAGAATTTGAGGACTTGCTCATACTAGACTGATATGTGATTTAAAAAAAAAAAAAACCACCAACAAACAAGCATGCAGCTTGCTGGTTTTCAATAATTAATGGCTTTCTTGAGTGCAGAAAAGTGAAGTTGCCAAATTTGACCTTGGACCAAAAATCATAGCTGGAATATTGAACTTGTTTTGTTTTATGTAAACCACAGTGACAAGTCATGTAATTGTCCTCTGTAGGAGGTTACTGAGAAGTCCTTAAACTGATTGCAACTGCAGTGGCCCAACACTGGACAGCAGTGGCCTAACAAATGGACAACAAATTAGTTTGACTCAACTTCAAATTGTTTTGCACTAACAAGCCCCGTGACTAAAATTTGTGTGTCATCTGGTTGTGAAACCATGTTGGAAGTGGATTAACTTAGACATGGGTTGGATTTGCCCTTGACAAAGTAGGCGTGGATGCCCTTGTGTTCTCCTGCAACTCTTGCAAGCATTCTGAGTGTTCTAAGTAGTTCCTTATAGCTCATACAGCCAGTAATGCAGTAGCTCAGTGCAGACTGATGTGTTCTCTCCTGCTCCAGGGGCATCCAGGCAGCAGTTCATCTCCAGTTCTAAATATTGGTGTGCAACTATGACCATCCCATGAAATTCTCATGTTTTTGTGCTGATTGCTCCCCAGTCATGCCTCAGGCAACTATATTGTGGTCATGTACTGGAAATGCTCAGTGTAATTGACCCCTGCAGAGAGGAGCTTTATCTTTGCCAGGTGTCAGGCAGAAGTTTGACAGAGCTGTAAAGTCAGGAGTCAGGCAGGTTCCAAACAAGGAAGCAGCCAGGGCTCTCTGCCTTTGTAAAATGGAATAGCTGTGGTCACACTATATTGACTATTGTCTCTCAGCAGTACGATGAGAGGTGTGATGCTCTAATTTAAAAACCTTTTGCATCTCTTGTTAGAGGTGCCATATTGCTTTCAAACCTTCTGGTGGTGGGAATTATATAACTCTTATCCAAACCCATGTGCTGCTGAAGCATATGGAGTCATAGAAATCTTTAGTGAGCACAAGTTAGAACAAGAAGAAGCTGGACTGCAGCTCTCTACCTCAACTAATACCACTTCCAATTCCTCTAAGTATTTAAGACTGTGTAGAAATAGAACTTAATGGAAGGAGAAATTATGTACTTAGAGCCTTCCTGCCACACCACCGCTGGACTGAATGTAGCATTTAGAGGTGATTCAAATTCTTTATTCTTCTTTTAGGGTGATAAGAAAGCTCAGAAAAGTTATACTTGTCTTTCCACTGTGTGGGTTTTTACCACAATCCAAAAATAATAATAAAGGATAAAAAACAACAGTATTATAAAGGATAAAAAACCAACAGTATCACCTGGTTGAAAGATTGTTAAGAAAGGTACCGGAGACAGCTCATGCTTTTTTCATTGTAGAATCAGTGTGAGAAGATAGAAGTGTAACTGATGGAGAAATAATTTAGCCTCCTTAAGCAAATGCTGTTCTAGCTAGCAGAGCCTTAGGACTCTGCAATAAAAATGATTTAATGTGAACAACTTTGAGGTTTAATTATTAAAAATAATAAATAATATCCTGACATATCATTGTATTTGTCATTTGATGGTTTTATACTCCTTTCTTTCTGTTTAAAGCACAATAGACATAATATCCAAGCAGGCCCCATAACAAATGGAGAAGAGGAATTAATGTGAAAATAACTTTGTACATAACATTCATTAAAATTGAAGCTGTACAGTATGAATGAGAGCGTGAATGCCTCAGTTATGAGTAACACTTTGTATGAGTTCACACTCAGGTAGGTAGGTGTTGTCCTGGTTTTGACTGGGATAAAGTTAATTTTCTTTTTAGTCACTGGTACATTGCTGTGATTTGGTTTCGGTGTCGGGGTAATGTTGGTAACACACCGATGTTTTGGTTGTTGCTTAGCAATGCCTGCCCGAGTCAAGGACTTTTGAGTATCTCAAGCTCTGCTCCTGAGGATTTGCACAAGAAGATGGCAGGAAGCATGGCCAGGACAACCATTAACTGGCCATAGGGATATTCCATACCATAGAACATCATATCCAGTATATAAATTAGGGAAATTGGCCAGGAGGGGCCAATTGCTGCTGGGGAATGAGGTGCATGTCAGTCAGCAAGTGGTGAGCAACTGTACTGAGCATCACCTGTTTGCCTGGGTTTTATTTTTCCTGTTACAATTATTATCATCAGTAGTAGTAGTAATATATTTTACTATTATTAGTATTATATTTTACTTTGTTTCAATTATTAAACCGTCCTTGTCTCAACCTACGAGGCTTTTTCCTTCCCTTGTTCTCCTTGCCACCCCACAGCTGCGTGGTGCTGACTGCCAGCTGCTGTTAAACCACGACAGTGTGTATGGAGCAACATTTTACTTTATCACACAAGTAAAATTTCTTATCTAACAACATGGATTTCCCATTAACCCTCCTGGATTTGAAATAGCAGTCTCTTTCTCTCTCTCTCTTTTTAAAATCACTTCATTTCGTAGTGCCTGTTTCATGTAACTGAGATGATCCGATACTGCATGTTGAAGTGCAGGTCTCTCTTGCTTTCAGAAAACTCTTGATTGCATTGCAGAAGTCAGCCATAGCAAGAAACATTTCTGTGTATATTAAGAGCCTGGTTAGCTGCTCTCTAAAAAGCCATTTTCCGTGATTGTTCTGAGACTTCTTAAGGCAGACTTGAATTGATTCTCTTTTCTGGGCAAGGGTTCAGTGGAAGGTTTTGAAAACTTGGGGAATGCATCCCAAAGTCCAGACTGATCTCAGGAGATGTTTCTCTCTCTGTAGATGCAAATGTTCTTGTTGTCAGTATGTCTGTGGGTGTAAGTCAGAATCTTTGTAAAGTCCCAGCATTGTGGTACTTTTTAACCTCTTCCGCCACCTCTCCAGGTGATCAGAGTAATGCTTTAAAGCTTGATGAAAATATCTGGGGTGAATCTAAAAACTTAGAGTGGGAAGTGTCAAAGTTTCTTATTAACAGCTTTGTACCATTCAGGAACACTGAGAGAACAAACCATTAGGAGCTGCCTTTGTATTGACCACTTTTGTGAGAGCAGAGCAGTTTTCTTGTCTGTTACAGCAGTCCTGTAGCAGGTCTGCTGTTACCCAGCCACTCTGTAACAGGAGGAGGCTCTTGGCTAAGCAAAGAGGAGGTGCTTTCCAGTACTGGGGAAGTTACTTTGCAGAAGGTGTTCAGTCTCTGGAGTTGTAGGAAGGTGATTTACTTTTTACTGGAATGATATCCCAATAATTACTGTGCTTAGGTAAAGACCAAAACCAGCGACTGTCTCTAGAAGTAATAGATTTTTGCCAGTCTTCCTTTCCCAGATCTTTTATTGCCCTTGCTATAAAGCTGTTCCTGTGGAGACTGTCCTAGTGGTCTAATTGTACTTATGTGTGGGAGGAAACCAATGGCATTTTTTCCATGTCCTGACAGTGCTTGAGATACAGTAATGGCTTAGAGGTCAGAATTGCAGAAGACATTGAGGGTGTTCCAAGATTTACAAATGAACTGACATAGGCACATCCTACAGCTATAATTAATGGTCCCTGTGAATCAGGCAGAATATAAGTGTAAAAATCCTTGACAGCTCTTCTGACTTTTGCAATGTGATATGCAGTATGTTGCCCTTCAGAAGTAATCCAAAATTGGACTTGACATTACTGCTTTTTGGGCTCTTTTTCACACATTGTCTCTTACAGGACTTCACAGAAGTAGCATTCCTTGAAGAAATGTGTTGCTTTCCTCAAACACAGTAACCCAGTGATTTACACCTCTTCTCTTTCTCCTTCTCATTTCCAGTATTTGAAAATGTTGGAATAACTTTCTCATAAGTAAGACCTGAGACAAGGCCTAAAGCCAGCAGAATCCTAAAAATGCCTAGAAGTGAAAATGAAATCTAACTAAAATTGCCATAGTCATTAAAAACTTAACCAGGCATCTCTTTTTCATTGCTTTTCATCATTTTCACTGTTTAGAGAGCCATGTCATTTAAAAGTTTAGAATAGATGAAAAACAGCAGAGGAAATCCTTTCCAGCTGCTCTGGCTTGTGCCAATGGACAGATAGAATTCACGAGAAGGAGGTAATTTTGTCTCTCCTCTGACCTTTGATTTCTGACAAACCAGCTTTTACTTTTCAGGAAGAGTGAATGAATCCTGAAAGTCTTCTTGTCTTTTAAGATTGAACAAACCCTTATGCAGCAGATGTGCTCTGTTAGGAGAGCTGGTTGGGTTTTGACAAGAGAACTTCTGGCTCTGTAATGTTGCCATGTTGATGTCAGTGATGTTTCTCAAACATCATTTGACACTGAGGCTAATTAGTAAGCAATTACAACAACTTGTGCCTATACTGCTAGAGGTTCTTACTCTTACGGACAGGATGGCTGTGTTATGCTGTCTGTGGGAAATAGCCCCCAGTCTGTGCTCATTCCTGAAATGTACCTGGAAGTTTCTGAGGAACTGTTAGGTGGCCCAGGTCAGTATCATCTCATGAAATCTCAGGGGTGATTTGATAGTACAAACAACTGAGTTCCAGTAGCTGGACCTTGGTGGCAGTGGTTATGTAATGGAGTGAACAGCAATGGAGAATGGATGTTCTTGGAACCAGATGCAGTCCTCTTTCCAGAATGGGTGACATCAGGTGAGCTTCAAAGGGATGAAAAATCCCCCATGTCTCCGATAGGCCCCATCCTTCTACCCTTCTAACCTTGCTACTTACAGCATTTTCTTTAGAGAAATGCAATGTCTGCATGCTGCTGCTGCTGAGGGATACTGCAGGTGATGAACACTTGTATCTAAACAATTTTGAGGGAGGTTCCATGTAGGTAGGTTTTTTTTCACCTGACTCCTTGGTTTCCATATTTCAATTGAATACATCAATATACAAATTACATAACACTCTTGTATTCAGTACCTGCTAGTTGTGACCTTGCTAACTCTCTTGAAGTTCAGGCCGCCTGATTTGCTGCTCTGTACCTTCATGGAATAGAATCACAGTCACTGTGGTTAGAAGGGATGTCTGAAGGTCATCTCCTGCTCAAAGCAGGGCGCACTGGATCAGGTTGTCCAGGGCTGTGTCCTGTCAGTTGCATCTCCAAGAATGGAAACTCAGCAACTTTTCTGAACATTTGTTCCAGTGTTCAAGCACGCTCAAAAAAGGTTCTTTACATTTAAATGGAATTTCCTTTGTTTCAGTTTGTTGTGGTAGTCTCTTTATTCTATCAGGTGTTTACATGTGTTGGAAAGCTCCCTCTGAGCCTTCTCCTGGCTGAGCAATCTCAACTCTTTTAGCCTTTCTTTACCTTACAAATGCTCCAATCTATTAATCATCTTTTGGTCCTTTGTTGAACTTGCTCCAGTGTATCTCTTGCACTGGGGATTCCAGAACAAGGCACAGAATTCCAGATGTGGCCTCACCAGGGTCAACTAGAAGCAAAGGATAACCTCCTTGGACCTGCTGGAAATGCTATGTCCTACTGCAGCCCAGAAAACTGCTGACCTTCTTTGCTGAAAGGGCACATTCAGCTTGGTATTCACCAGGATCCCAGGTCTTTTTTTGCTCACTGAGGAACAAAAATGTTTCTTACACATTATGAACAGATCTTGCATGATCTCATCCTTATCATTTAAGTAGGACATGGCTGTTGAGAGCAGATACAAGGTCCTGAGGCCACGACTGGGAGTGCCCACGTCTTGCTGTATGTTACAAAAAAGCATCTTGGCTTGCCCATCTTCAAAGGTCATCAGAAAATTGCTTGGGAGGAGACTGGAAATAACTTGGTTTAGAGCAGCTTCTTATGCAACTGTGCCAAAGGATTTGTAATTGATACTTCGATCTATAGACAGCTGTGATCCTACATACCATCCAGCTGATTTAATTCAGGGGTATTGACAGGAATTAATACTGCCAGTGCTCACATATGGCTTAACCAGGCAAGCTTTGCAGTCTGAGAAAACTACAGAAAAGAACTTGTTCCAGTGGGAAGAAAACAGAAAAAAGCTGGTGAGGAAAACCAAGCAAAATGTGTATCACAAAGATGACTCAAAGGAGAACATTACAAAGAAATAGAAGTCAACTGAGTGAAGAGTATTTACATATGTGGATATTTTATTTAGACTTTTAATTATACACTGGAAGATGAAGTAAATAATTTCTTGGTATCAGAAAGATGTCCAAAAGTTGTCACTTTTTTTGGTTTATATTGTTGCTCTTCAGCTCTTGATATGGGAGTATTGTTACTTGCTGGAGTTTCACAGCACATGCATATACAACCCAGGAAAGAGAGTTAAGCCTAAATGTTTATTTATAACATAGAAACAAGAAATTGTCTTTTGTGCATAACCAAAATCACATTTGAAACTAACCCGAAAATGATTTGGCTTTTGTGTTGAGGACTGAACGCAAGCTAATGAATGGAGATGAAGATAAACAATTTAGTACTTGACTGAGGATTCCGTTTGTGGCTCAGTACTCAGAAAACATTTTCTAGACTCTTGTGGTTTAGGAAAGTTTTGCCAGGCTGAAAATGATGTTTTCCTTCTCTGTTTTCTTTGTATGTGTGTGTGTAAACCAGTGGAAAAATTATTTTGTATATTTGTGTCTGAGCACTGATACAAATGACAGCACCTTCATTGAGCCTGTCAGAGTAGTCCCTCTGCATCAGTAAAGTATCTCACCCTTCACTTAACCAGTGTGTCACTGGTTCCTAATGCATATTCTGTGAGTAAAAGCACTGTGCTTAAACAGTGTGACATCTGCTCACTGCGGGAGGGTTAGTCTGCAGTATTACTGTAGGAAATTTCCGTGATGATGCTTTCCAGTCTTTTCCTGTGTATAAATTATTACAGGCAAATTGTTGATAATTGTTATATCTTCACTAGCCATAGTTGTTGCTTTTTCTCTAATCTGATTCTATTGGTTGATTATAGTGTTTGTTCAACTCAGTGCCTCTTTAAAGAAAGACTTAAAGGTGGATCATGTCATGCATTCAAATGTGTCCTCTCCATATATTCTTTCTTAAAAACAAGGTGTAACTGAAGATTCATACATAATACAGTGATTTAATGTTTGTTGTTTCTCTCTGAAAGGAAAAATTTCATTTATAGTAAAAAGAAAACCCATTGACGTTATCAGAAAGGCAATATAATATAAAGCAAAAAACCACCACATTACCTGAGGTTTGGGAGTTTACTGGTACTTGTTTGATTTATATAAATTTCCTTTTCTTCCTTTTACTCCTTCCCACACTTTTTCCTAAGGCCTCTTTGAATGTTAGATCTCATGCAGAGATAAAGAGCCCTCTAGTACTGCTGCCTCCCTCTTGTACAGACCCCAATAACCTGAGCTTCTCTGAACAGTCTCTTCGAAAACCTCCATTTCAAGACCACAAGGACCTGAGAATCACCCATGTCACTGCTGGGTGGCTCTGATTGTGAGTTACCATTGTCATTTAACTAGTGTTTTATTTCAATTAGTTTGGGTTTACCTTGCAGCACTTTTTTATTGCTTTGCCCCTTTCTGCTAAATCAAATCACATTGGAAATGGCAGAATTATTCTGCCATTTTAAAATCTTGGTGACATTCCTCTCACAAGCAGCTCTAAGTATTGCTATAGTCACTGGAAGCCATCCACTGACCTTAGGCTCAACTGTAGCTAAAATTAGCCAGCACTGTTTTTGTTAATTAGTTGCTAAATTACAAGCTTTTGAAGACTGGGAGAGTATTTTGTCCCAAGCTCTTTTTTAGACATCTGCTGCTGAACAGCCAGAGAGAGTGACACACACATTATGCCTAACTCAGGTCCTAGGTTTGATGCTCTGGATTGAAAAGTGAACTCCTAAATTATCATCCAGAATAGTCCCTTTTGTGGTTTCTGAAAAAGCGTGGAGGCACCTGAACATCTTATTTTGCTTTTTATTTTAGCCATGAATTTACCTCAGTGCCTGCAGTCGACTTTTATGCGTGCCCAAAATTGTCCAAATCTGAGAAAAGCAGAAGGGAAAATAAGTCTGGCTTCCCCTTCAGACTGAGGGCTTTCAAATCCTGCCTCCAAACTCTCCATCTGCTGGGGCAGTTGGCCCTTTCTCTAGCATGTAGGAAAAGGGAGGGTTGGAGTGGGTTCTCTGTGTCTGCTCTTGGAAAGAGGCTGGGAGTTGACAGAGGTTGGAGCCCTTGCACCCTGCGCAGAGATGCCCGAGTGCATCACAGCAAAGTCAGTGCAGCCCCACCTCAGCAGGACCAGGGCCAGCCCCCTGGCCTGGAGCAGGAACTGGGGCTTGGCACGTTCTGCTGGAAGTTTGAAGATGAGCTGTCTCCATCTTTTTGGAAGAGCTCCCTTGCTCCTAGCCATGGCAGTTATCTTTATAAAAAAGGGCACGCAACGTTTTCCTGCACTTTGTAGTGGAAAACGAGCTTTTATTTTTGCTTGGGAGAATGAGACCCAAAGCCAGAGCCAGGGGCTGGGCTGCATGTTCCATTTGGGCAGCCTCTGGTAAGCCTCCTGCACATTAGTGTTGTATCATTATTATTAATATTATTGTTGAGCCAAATGCATGAGGTACAGAATACAGAGTTTAAAAAATATGATCTGGATTCTGTTACAGTGATGGGTTGCTTAAAAACTAGCTACAATAATTTGTTGTTTAGGTATCTGGTTCTTTTCTGATCCAAAATGACTGTCTCACAGTGTTCTACAGGTCATTAAATGAGAGGAACAGACCAGCCAAATAAAATCCTGGTTCTCCTCAGAGCTACAGTAATAAAAGCTGGAAGAAGTGCAAAGAAGTTCTTCAAAGTTTGGTGTACTACTGAGCCAGCAATGCAGCCACAAATTAGTGCCTGTGTCTGTAAGACTGTGCATATAATAGAGTAGAGGTAACTTTTACAACAGGAAAATTATCTTTCCCTGGGTTATAAAATGGGCAGCATAGACAGCAAGTTTAAGGCATATCAGAGGTGATGTGTGCCACTTGACAGGTGCCAGGCTTCTAATTAATGCCCCCAAAGAGAAATGCTAGAGCAAAACATGCATCTGGAGAGATGTGGCTGGTTCCTCCTTCAGGTTAGAAGAGTCTACAGTGCTTGAAGCAGTCTACAGTGCTTAACCTATGAGCATGTTGCTTTTAATTTTTCCATTTTTATTATTATGAATTATTAACCTCATGACTATTAACAAAAAACCTTCCTCAATTTAATTTTTTATTTTAAAAAGATGAAGGATTAAGGTGGTATGGGTGTGGAAGAAAGCGTCTCTGAAAGCTGCTTGGAGATAACAATGTGGAACAGGAGAGAGCTAGGGATACAGACTGTGAAGTGTTTTAATACTGTATGTACCTCAGCATTGGGATATGAAATCTTATATTAATATTTAATAAAATTTTAATTTTTCCCTTTTTCTTTTAAACAAAGCAACGATTGGAAAATCTTATTAGAAAATGTAAGTTCTCAAATTCTGGTATGCTGGAGCTTTGATGGCCCACAGACCTTCTGCAATGCAGTACAGTAAGCTGTCTGCTCACATTATGTCGGTACTCCTTATTTCCCACAAGTTTGGTGTTAAAAAAAACTCAGAAAATGAATTAAACATGTTTTGAATACTTCTTCTTTGTGTAGGTTTTTTGCCTAAATGCTGTGTGGCAGTTAGAGTAATCAGGAGGAAGAAGGGATGGCTTTCCCCAGCAGAATGAGTCAGATGGCCCCCAAGATCTCCTTCCAAGGCGTGACTGTGGTGGGTTGATCTTCACTTGAAGCCAGGTGCCCCCCAAGTCTCTCTATCACTCCTCTCCTCAGCAAGGCCGGGGAAGAAAATAAGATGGAAAAAACCTCATGGGCTGAGATATAGGCAGTTTACTAAAATAAAATGTGACACTCAAGCAAAGGAAAAACTCCAAAGATTTTATTCTCCACATCCCATCAGGAAGTGATGACTGGCAACTTCCTGGGAAGCAGGACTTCAGCACATGTACTGGTAGCTCTGGAAGGCAAATATTGTAAAATAATGAATGTACTCCCTTCCTCTTCCTATTTATTAGCTTTTATATCTGAGCATATGTCATATGCTATGGAATACCACTTTGCTCAGTTTGTGTCAGCTGTCCTGGTTATGTCCTCTCCCAAGATTTTACCCATCCCATTTTTTATGCCTGCTGATGTGGGGGGAAATGCTGGAAAGACAGCCTGGGTGTTGTGGGAGCACTGCTCAGCAGTAGCCAAAACACTGTGTTCTCAGTGGCTTCCCAGCTTCTGCTACAAAGCACAGGCTCAGAGGGCTGCTGAGGGGAAAATGAGCTCTGTTTCAGACCCAATGCATGAAAACAATGAAAGACTTTGCTTATAAATGCATTGTCTTCTGTGTGATTTCAGAGATTTCCCAGTTCCACTTGGGTTGGTCGCTTCAACATGAGTGTTGGCATCTTTTGGCGTGCATGTTTGTATGGTTATTTTTCTTGTGGTGATAAATGAATCCCTTTTTTTCTGCAAGAAACCTGATTTTTTTTAAGGTCCACCATTAGGAGTTACAGAAAAAGTTCTTGTTTGAGTTTGCTTTAAAGACTTCAGTCAATTCTAATGCTTTCCAAATTGTCTTTCCTAATCTGCTCTGTGTAGAAGCTGTACATTATAATATATGAATGTATGTTTACTGCTGAATAAATTAACAAGACTCTTACCAACCAGAATGATCTAATATGATTTTTTTAATTAATAAAAAAATGGGATATATAGTGCATAATGTGGGTCACAGGGAGCAACATTATATTAGCTAGGAATCGAAGAACTGTGTGTCCTGCTGATGGTGAACAAAGTCAAACGTGTTGACAGATTCACTCACTCCATCATGAACAGGAAAGACTTTGAGGATGTTTATTTGAATAGGGGGACTGTAAATCTAGCACACAGGTATCCACAAACAATCATCCCAGGGTTTTTCTTAAAAATATGATGTGCAATATAATAAAAGCTCATTATTATATGTCTGTATTATCTTAATATATAGCTGTAGATAATATATAATTTTGTATGTCCAGGAAGTAGGTTGGCAGATTTATATACAGCAAACAATGTGGATTTGTAGACTGCCTGCTTAGAGTTTACATTTATCCTTAATTTACTTTGTGGGTCCTATTGGGTCCTTCCTGAGAGCACTAAAAATGGTTGTCTCACATTTTAAAGTATGCTTGAAAAGTGCTGTAATATGATTTGTGCCTGAATTTATATTTCAGAAGGGAATTCAAGTTATTACTATTTCCTCCTATTAAAATCATCAGGTGCTGTATATGTTCATCTGAAAAACAGGACCATCTAACAGTCTTTTACTCTAGACTTGTAAGAAATCAATATAGTTCCCATCAGTACAGTAAATTACCAACTGAATCACTTCCAGTAATCATGATGCACTGTCCCTCATTAACCCCTTCCCTTCTCTGTATTGAGATTTGTATGCTAATATTGTCTTAGAATAAAGATATTTTTAAATATATTTGTAAATCATTAGACACTAGAGTAATTAATTCAAAATTTTATAATTAATGTTCTTATGTATCTGTAGCAGTTCTGTTTAAGACCTTTATTGATGATCTGGACCAAAGGATTGAGGACATTCTTGGGAAGTTTGCAGGCAGCACCAAGTTGGGTGGGAGTGTTGATCTGCTGGAGAGCTGGAAGGCTCTACAAAGAGATCTGGACAGGCTGGATTGATGATCCAGGCCCAAATGTTTGCTTCAACAAGGTGAGGTGCCAGGTCCTGCACATGGCTTACAACAACCCTACCAGCGAAGCTCTATATTGGATATTAGGAAAAAATTCTTCCCAAAAAGGTTTGTCAAGTGCTGGAATAGGCTGCCTGGGGAAGTGGTGGAGCCACCCACCATCCCTGGAGGTGTTGAGAAGGCAGGTGGCTGTGCCTCTTGGGGCATGGTTTAGAGGTGGTCTTGGCAGTGCTGGTGACACTTGATCTAAGAGGTCTTTTCCAGCCCAAGCAGTTCTATGATATAAAGATGTGTGATGCTCCCACACAAAGTATGCAATGAAATACTTCCTTGGAAATGTGTGGGTAAGTCAAGAAGCAGGAATTTCTTGCTTTATTTATGGGAGGAGCTGGGAGTCAGGAAAATTGCACTTCTGGAGAGGGATTTTTGTCTTCAGCATTAATTTTCAAGATACCTGGACTCTTTTGAGGTACTTGGCTGGAAGTATCTACCGGGGACAAATAAGCATACTTTAAAATTGCAGTTCCTAAATTGAATATTCCAGATCCATTCTCTGTTAACTCACTGTCTTTCAGTATTTTTACCTGACTTCACCATTACCACAGGTTTTTTGGTTTTAGTCAATAGCATAAATCCAATGTGGTTGTGACTGAGCTGATGGACATGTTTGAGCCTGTGTCAGGAGCACAGGAGCCTTGAAGAGAGTGACCTGGGGAGAAGCAGCTGAGGGTGTAGCTAGCTGGGAGACATCCTTGGGAAGAGGCAAGGAAAACTGAGCATCAGAAAGACATCTCCTAACTTGAAATTTCAGAGACCATCATTGAACAGGAGATACATGCTCAAAGCACTGTATCAGAATTCAGAGAATAGAAAATGACAGTGGTATATGATGGAATATAGAGGGAATTGGGAAAGTCAGCATTAAGATGAGAGGAAGTTACGTCAGACTAAGTAATCTGAGTTAAATAGCTTCACAGATGCAACACTGACATCTCAGTAAGTTTGTCAGAAACAAATTCAGAAACAAAGCCATGTTTTGGTTGTTGCTAGTTTTATATTTGATAGTGCAGCTAAGTTAAGGATTGTCTTGAGTTACTTTTCTTTCATATTCTGTTCATGCTTGTGGTTCAGAAGTGTGGAGGAAGGACGGGATGATGCAGGAACACTGTGACCTGAGAGGGGCTTTATGGAAATAAACTTGTTTTACTGTAGATTTATTGGCAGAAGTAAAAACAGTCATTGCTTCCTCTTGTCAGAACTGTAAACAGACATGATGTTGAATCAAGGGATGCAGATAATATTCAGAAAGTGCCTTTGTTTACATAGCTGCTTCTTTGAGTTTGATCAGATGTTTATTGACCAGTATGGGGTTTTTTTGAGAAACTCAATTATAGAGTGGGTGTCATCCATATCCAGCAAAAAATGAGTGAGAGAGAGGCAGAGAATCATCTTGATGGTGCTGACAAATAAAAGTGTGTCCAAAGCAAGTTTAATAAATAAGTAAATTGATACATAAGCCTTCCTATACTTTCCTGTGCTTTCACTGGAGACATACTGGAGTCATGGGCTTCTTCCATTCATGCGTCTTACCAGAACCTAATTCCTGTGGCCTCATGGAGGTTTACTGATTTTGTTAACAGGATGAGAAAGTACAAGAATGCTGTCTCAGATGTTGGAGAACTTCCTCAGCTGGAGATCTTTAATATTCTTCAAGGCTAAATATAAATATAATAATATTCTTCAAGGCTCTGTTCCTCCTGGTCCCTATCATTAGAAACTATTGTTCCTTCTTCTTTATTTTTGTACCAGTATCCCTTGTGTCTCCTGTCTATTTAAGCTGGTCCCCAGCTGAGATTTTTTCATCACATCAGAAGTACCAGGCAGGTACCAATAGCAATTTTGAGAGCTAATCTCCCTTGCCTAGGCTGGAAGCTGCCCTTATGCTAGCAAGTAGGTCAGTAAGGTGTTTGCTGCTATGGTAAGTCTGATGAAAAATGAATCCATTTTTACTTTTAAAGCAAGTAAGTCTTCCCTGATTAGTGACGTATTAAATATCTGAAGGGGGGCAAAGAGGATGGTAATGCAAGTGCAGTTTACCAAGAGTCTGCATTAGTCTTAGGGCTAAAATGATTAGTAAGACATGTCAGATCTAGCTGCTTTTGCAAGAAGAGCTGTAGATTTGCCACAAGGCATTGATGACAAAGTGGCTGATGTGTCTGGTTGACTAGTGATGAGACAGGCATGGGAAGGAGAGACAAGCTCTTAAATTCTCATGGGAAAAGCAGAAAATGTAGGACTGTAGAAGATCTGGTAGGTTATCCAGAAAAGCATCATGAAGTTATACCAAGTTTGCTCTGAAAATTGGATTGATTTCTGGTTTGTGCTGTTTCTTCTAAAAGATATTTCTGAACTCAGCCTCCTCAGTTGTATTCAGTCCATTTGTTGTCTTTTCAAATCAGTTCCCTAGTTTAATAGTTCATCTCTTTTCCCGTGTTCATCTCCCCCCACTGCTATCATGAGGCTCTTCTTATTCTGCAAGTGACTATTCTTTTTCTTGCCTCCTCTCATAATTTTGCTGTTCCTCATTGTGAAATCATGGTCTCTTTCTTTGCCCATTCTTGTTTGCATTCTTTCCTGAGTATATGATGAGAGTTTTATGCTTGTGTCTCTACAGCACCTGAACAATGATATTTATGCCTGTGTCTCTGTCATGGAAATTTCTTACATGATATGTCCAAGGAGGCTTGTTTTTAAGCACTGCAGTCAGGAGAAGCCAACAATCAGCCTGTTTAAGCTGAAGGAAAGCTGTGATCAGACTATTTCAAGTAAACACAAAAGCACCACGTTTGAAAAACTAGAGAAGCACACTATTATCTATTAACTAAGAATAAAATGGCGTTTGCAGGATTTAAGTATAAACTTGAAAAATTTTTCATCTTACATATTTTAAGGGCTTAGTATTTTCTTGTTTTTTCAGGTTTTGCAGGTAAGTAAACTGAACATCCTGTCTTGATAACCAGGTATAACTTTCATATTATTCTCTGAAGACAAGGTCACCTGTCTTGGCCATATTTCACACCATCATTTGTTCCCACTAGTGGTTTATCATTTTCATCAGCTTTAAATTACTTGTAGTTTTCTTTAGGGTTTTGTACCAGATCAGCCTCTTACCAGCTATCTGCTCCTGTTTCCCTGTATTTCTTCAGTTGTTTCCACATGTTAAATATGCCCTTTTGTACCTGTCCCCTTGCCTGCATCACAAGTGTTCTTTCAAGGCTTCTTGTGAGCTGCCCCTCCGTGTGTCTGTGAACTGGCAGCTGGGGGAAGAGCAGTAGGATATATATACCAGTGCAGGGAGGTGTGAGCATTTCTGATTAGGTTCAGCAGTCTGTGCCGCCTTCCTTGCTCAAGGGCCAATGCCAGCCTCATTGGACCAATGCTTATACTCGTGCTAATGTCCTGTGGCATGCAATGTTTCTCCCTCCATTCAGATTTTCATCTAATCCCAGCTTGATTCAATGAGATCTGCAGCAGCTAAGTCATATTAGAAAAAATTAGGCCATCAATCTATTATTAAGCTGGGAAGTGTTCTATATTTTGTATTTGCCCTCAGGGTGTCTTAGAACATTCCATGGCTGATCTGCCCTGAGTATGAGCAGGCTGGGGTTTAGGCGCTAAAAGATGTGTACAGATACTGAAGGAGTTGTGGAGTTTTATTTAAAACATTTGGTTTCCAGCCTTGCAACTAGCCCGAATCAAGGCCTAGGTGTTTGTCACTGGGACCTCTATGGTTCTCTTAGTTTAGGTGCTTTTGAAAAAAATGTCCTGTTCTCTACTAGACAGGTAGCTCCTATATCTAGGAGGTAGTGTCTGTTCTGTAGTGTTGGGAAAATGTCCTGCAATGGTAGTTAAGTTCATTCTACTTGTGTCTGAGCAAAGATCAGTGTATACTCTTAGAAAATGTTACTTTTGTCACATGTTCTGCTATTGATAATTGCACTTGCTGAAAATTAAAAATCTACCCCAGTTTTTATTGTATAGCTGTCTCTCTGTTTAACCATGTTGCTTGATAAAATGGCCATATTTTGTGTATTCTTATTAATTTCCTTTGTTAATCTTAGCTTTTTAAAGAAAATAGATCTTTAGATCAAGTTCCTTCATACACGTTATTTCACAGAACAGATGATGTTGGAAGGCACCTCTGGCAATCATCTACTCAAAGCAGGGAGAAGTGTAGCTCAGGACCTTGTCAAACAGGTTTTGAATGCTTCCAAAGACAGAGACTCCACAAGTTCTCTGGACAGTTGGTTTCAGTGTTCAATAACACAGAGCTCTAAGCACAAAATGATTGCTCTTTCAGATATGCATAATACAGGAAGTAAGACAGGGAAGCTTCCAAAATCATTAGCTGATTGTCAGGACCTTGGCTTTAGTGACTGGTCCAGGCACTAAAAATATCTTTTCAAATGCATGATTTAGTATCAGAATAAAAATTATTCCAGCTGTGGCTTGGATGTTGTTGCTCTAAGTGTTGAGGGGGAAGAAGGTATGGGGAGGATTGAATTTTCACATTCAGGTTCCTTAGTGGATTCTTGAAATGCCATGTTTGGATGTTTGCTTTCTCACGTCATCACTGCCTCAACATGTCCCTTTGGATTTGGTGCAAGAAAGAGTTAATTTAAGGCAATTTGTGCCAGCTGCTACAGAGAGCATGAGTCAATGGCATTGTGCTTTGAGCCTAAGCCGCAGAGGACCTGACATGCCTAGAGTTGAAAAGAGACATCTCTGGGTTGTGCACACACAACTTCCAAAGGCAGTGGCTGGGGTAGAAAAACGATTTGAATATGAACTAAAGAGTTGCCCAGAGGAAGGAAAGAGTAATGACTATATCCATGGTCAGAAAGAGGTGGAGGGCACTGGATGAGATGCATGGCCTCCGTCTGTCCTTTCATATTACTGTTGCTGACTCCTGCCCTAAGATGACATGTGTGTTTAAACTGGTGTCTTGTACTTTTATTTGCTTTCAGTTGCTAATTTGACATTACAGAGCATATTCTTGAACTGTTGGACATCCTTTATAAATTGCTTTAAGATGTTTTAGTGTGATAAGACAATATAAAAAATTTAGTCATTATTGCTGACTTTATCACCAGGGGAATTGGACAGCTGGCATTGATCTGCAAGAGACTTGATTTCCATAGTTTGTTATTACATTAACCCTTGGAATTCTTCTTGTTTGTGGTTTCAAAGAAAGGTTTCCTAATCAAAAGATCATCCTTTGTAGCAGGCAGTCTTTGAGAGACACAGAAGGGCAGAAAATCTATGATTGCTGTCATTTTAATCTGATCAATAACATCTTGCTTTATTAATAATAATATCTCAGTATTTTACATTGTGTCATATCAAGATCCTATGGAACTGCTTGTAAGTGAAATCTAGTAGTTTGTGAAAGGCATGCTGCTAACTCCTTGGCTGGGGCAGATATTCTGTGCCCCTTTAAATTTTGACATTTATCATAAATGTTTAAATTGAAATAATTATAAAAATTCTCTACTCCTTGCTATTTTATAAGGAAAGAGGTTGAATAAGGGCCTTATCTTGCTGTGTTGAGTTTTTTCTAATGAGCTAAATTGTAACATTCATCCAAAAGCCACGGTAATGGTAGCACAGAGGCTGCTATTTTGCAGAGAGAATAGCTTTCTCTTTGCTATCTTCTTCTTTCAGAATAAGGCCTGAGAAGTCAAAGGGATTTTTAATAATTAAAAACCAGAGGAGGTAAAAAGTTGAATCTGTTTAAAAAAGTGAACCAAACATGTAATTTTCAAGGTAGTATCAATGTAGCATCAATTTGTTTTTATGGGCCATGGAACCTTTAGATAGCAAATGTATATGGTGGGAATCAAGAGTCAGTAGAGGGCTGCACAAAACCCCTTCCTGTACTACCTCACAGCAGTGGTGACGACCAAAGTTTTCATTTTCTTCCTAGGGTAAAATTCTGCTTGATGCTTTGGTTCTCTGTTTGGTTCAAATACTTCCTCATTGTTGGCTCAGCCAGCATACAGCCTTGCTCCTGTTTATTATAGCACAGCCATGCCCAAAAGATGGAGTCAGAGTTCCACTAGCAAAATCGAGAGAATTGATTTTTTTAACATCTACAATCTGCCTGGGACTGTGTTTCAACATTAACCTAATACTAAGGACAAGTCAAGGACTGGGAATGAATACCTGCAAAGACCATGGGCTACTTACACTTGGGCAGATGTCTTTTTAGAGTCAGACAAAATATTTTTCGGGAATGATTTAGCTATAATTGATGGAAATCTCTGGGGGTTTTTTCCAATTTTGCTGCGATAGTTTGCTGTTAAGAGGGATTTGGAAGGCTGAACCATGAAGTACAGAACCATCCTGGGAAATGGTGCTGCTAAGCTACAGACATATCTGAATTGCAACAATATTCATCCTTGGTATATCTTAAATCAACGTAATTTGTAAAACCCACAGTCATTGGTTTTCACTCCTTTCTTGACATGATGTTTGAAAATAGGTGAGAGTCTATTGAGGCACCTATGTCCTTTGTAGACTTATGGGGGTTGTGCTACCCATGAGAGACCAGCTGGCCCTTAAGAACAGTGACTGGATGTCTAAATGGCACAAGATACCTGTTTTACATGCCTGTATCTCACAAAGCACCAAAACAATACAGAAAAACAATAGAAAAGGGAGGAGTAGAATATAAATAACTACAAGGGAGTACCTCTCAGAATGAGGTATTTCAGGGCTGAGAATTTTTTCTGTAGCAAATTATCATGTCAGAGTGAGCCTATTGCACTAATGGAAATCCTTGTGTGATTTTTCTTTTTTGCTTTTGCTTCCAGGCCGTGCTTTGCTGAGACTTACTGACAAAAAGCTTGAACGAATGGGCATTGCCCAGGAAAGCCTGCGACAGCACATTCTGCAGCAAGTCCTTCAGCTGAAGGTGAGAGAAGAAGTCCGAAACCTCCAGCTGCTTACACAAGGTATGAAAAATAATTTTGGTATGGACATTTACTGGGATCAGATAGGAGATGTTTGCCTAAGGGCATGAAAGGTGACTTGATGTTCTTCTACAAGAAATGATACGTAAAAATGTGTCATAGATTCCACATGCTTTCCAAGGGGCGAACAAAAGGAAAATAATGCATAAATAGAGATGTTCAGCTGCCTGTTTTGTGTGATGAATAGGCTCCATCTGCAATTTGATGGTGGTCTTTCTTAAATGTCTGCTTACTAAGATGAAAATAATTATGTATAAAGGGCACAGATGAAGGACTACTATCTTTAAAAGTATTGTCCATTTTGCATTAATTGTTTACTTTCAGTGTTAGATAAAACTCAGTGTAAGATAAAAGAGTGTGGTTTTTGTAACCTGTTTTATGGTAAGAGCTGTCAGTGGAAAATTACCTGTTAGACTGCTTTTTGCAGATGGCTGATTCCTTCTTCATGTTGCAATGACTTTATTGACTTTAATAGAGTTGCTTCTAATTTTTGCTGCTAAGAAAATACAAACCTAGGCTCAATATGAAGTCTAAATTAGAAGGCAGAGAAGGAGTAACAAAATGGATATATATTTTTTCCAAATGAGGTTTAGATGTTTTATGATGACTTTTGTTGCTAGCCCTCTAGTAATGGCTGTGGTAACATAGAAGAAAGCAGTCATTGTGGCAATACTGTAAAGGAAATTTACACATACTCTATATCTGCAATACTTTCTCAGTGTTCAGTATTGTTTGGTAGTCCAGTGGGATAGCATAAAGCACATACTTCTGTGGTGTTTTGGTTTCATGCCTGTTGTATGTCATACTGTATGAAAAAAGTAGAGTTCTTCAGTACATGCAGTGTATTTTTAACAAAATGTCCTTCACACATTACATTATGTTCCTAATTAAGCCTTGCTCACTGTGTTTGGGGAAAAACTCTGATTAGTTGAGTAAACTGCATTTTATCTGAAAGAGCTGATGTCTCAAATGAATTGTTTCTTCAGGCTTGGTGTCTTGTGGATTGCAATGAGGAGTTTTAGGGTTCCTTTGTTTTGCCGTGAGCTATAAATACAAGCTCACCTCATCTTGTGTCATGTCAGAGGTAGTGCATATGCTGAAGCATGAATGTCTTCCCCAGATGTTTAGAACTCTTCTTTTTCCCTTTATCCATTCATCCATTATTCCTACATCTTTGTCTTCAGTGTTCGCCATGTTCTCTCTTCCACTGCATCTGGAATGTTACTTGAGAGTGTGATGGACTGCAAAGTTCTGGTCATCCACCACCACTGTTATAGGCCTGCTTATGAAAGTTGGGATTTGATTGACATGGGACAATGAAGACACATTAGCTATAAATTTGGATCAGTTGATCACTGCTGTCCAGATAGATTCCTGCATAGACTCATATTTGGCATTGAGAATGATATATTTCCTGTGTTCTGTATTGTTTCTCTCTGGTTCCCCTCTGGACACACCAACTGGTGAATGACATGCTCAGTCAGGCAGCAATGACTGCCATTTCAAGGAATTCAGGGCAGCATCCTTTGAGATCTATTCTTTGCCTATGCAGTTGAGGATACAAGTTTGGTAAGAGAATGAATAAACACATGCTGGACTGTGAAGGACAGATTAGCACTGGATGCATGAATGTGTGTTTAATGCAGTCTCTCTCTGCCATGTAGAGGGAGTGTTCTTATGTACTCTGATCCCATAAAGGCAGGATATTGTGTGCTTTATGAAAGGCAGCACAAGCTTGACAAAAAGCTGGAGGTCTGCAGCTCTGGCTGTCTTCCCCACAAGGGTGTTGGCCCTTGTACTGCACTTCAGAGCCACTCCAATATATCCTTGGGGAAATGGCTCGGTCTGAGATCTTCTGTCAAAAGAATTTATTCCTTGCTTTGCTGAGGTCTGTTGACTATGTAACCATGTGAGCCCAGTACCCACCGCTGGTAGTACAATGGGTCAGCTCAGGGAGACAAAACATGCTGCATTCAAAGCTGTGGTTTTCAGGCCTGGGTGGCCACTGGTGTGACCACCAGCCACAAGACCTGGTGGTTGCCCTGTGTTCCAGAGCTCTGCTGGGAATGGCTGTATGAGGGAGCAAGAGCTCTCTGTCCTTGTGGGGAAGAAAAAAGTGGCACTAATCCAAACTCTTATCAGTAAAACAATACAAATACAATTTTAATAAACAAATCCGTGAATGGACCTGATGGACTGTAAAACCTCTTGTCTGAAAGCCAATAATCTTCATGTGCTATTGGTCCACCAAGGGTAGTATGAAAGCAGGCATATCCCAGGTGAATAAAAACAGAGTGCTTAAGCAGACTCTTTCTTTTAAAAAGCTGGAGGAACCAAAACTCTGTTTACTTTCATCTTCTTAAATAGAGCTGAAGTTATGGGCAGAACAACAGTTTATAGGAACATTCCCCTGTGCAGCAAAGCTGTGTTAACTGTATGATTCCAGGGTGAGGGGACAGGGAGTGACAAGATGACAGCAGTACTCCTGTCCCTTATCACCTCATTTACACCAGGCTGGAGTGTGTGTTGGTTGAAAGTGCTTGATGGAAGTACTAAGGTTAGGATGATATTTCTTAACCACAGTACAACTTTGTAACACAGTAAAGCTCTTTGTATGTCAGTTGTTCTCCAAAACTGGTTCTGTCCCCTTTGCCAGTTTCTCCACACTGTGTCCACTTCTTATTATAATTTATATGTTCCTGATCCAGGTTGTTACCAGCATAGCTTTCTGTAGCTATTTTGGGATTTTGTTTGTTTGTTTGTGGTTTTGTGGCGGTTTGTTTTGGTTTTTTGTTTGTTTTGTTTTGTTTTGTTTCAGAGAACACTTGGAGAACATTTTTTCTCTGAAAAGCTGTTTCTGACTTTGGGAAATTCCACTCGTGAAGTCCTTGTCACACTGTAGCTATTGCTGTGCCTTGCTGTCCTCCAGAAAGAGGTGGGGAAAAAGCCCTCTGTCTCTCAGTGCGCAGCTCAGGAGACTATTAGGTGAAAGAAGCTGTTAAAACCCATTTCTGAATTAATGTAGCACACAAGCTGGGTTGCAAGCAATGAGGTCCTAATTCAGAACCCGTTGATGTTATCAAAAAAGACTTCCACTGACTTTAGCACATACCCCAGTTGAAGCTGGATAGAACAGGGAAAGTCTTTAAAAAGCATTATGTAATAGTTACCAGATATTTTAAGTGGCTTTGTGTTCTGTTGTCTGCAGAGAAAGTTAACCTCATTTTTAAAATTCAATGGCATTCTTTTCTATTCCTGTGTCAGAAAATGACTTAAAACCGTTTCATTCTTCTTCATTCAAGACACACCATCCAATGTCTTAAAGCCAGAATAGTATGTGATTGTGTAATTGAAGTCTTGTCTTGAGTTTTAGGAAGACTTTTTTTTGGAGCAAGAACTGCCTGATTGAGGCTATTATTGGTAGAAACGCTATTCCAGCCTCCACTAGGATAGAAGGGCACAGGCCCAGCTACTGATCTGTGCTTTTTTCCCAGATGTTTTTCAGTGATGTTGAGGAACTAATTTGATAAAATATCTTCCAATGTCTCTTGGGGAGAGCTGCACACTGTTGGAAACACCATTATTACACTGTTATCACTGCAAGCCTGAGTTGAAAGATCATTTTTTTATAAAAAGCCTTACATAACTACACAGAGAAGGAGGAAGTTAATCTGAGATTTTTCAGTGTGAATCCTGCTTTGGGCTAGCATAGGAGAGACTGTCCTCAAAGTAGTGGAACAGTGCTGTGTGTTTCTGAATAAAGTATCCACAGACAGGAATCTGCTCACAGGGCTGAGCTTGAGAAGCATTTTTGGATTTGGATTAAATGATAACCTTCATTTAGGATGATGTTAGGCCTCCTTCTAAGTTCCTCTGTGAGTTTTGTATAGTTGAATATACTGCCACAACAGTATTTCACCTCATAGGAAAACAGGTTGGAATAAAGCTTTGTGCTTCATTGAAAATCATCTCAGCAGTTGATACCTGTTGGAATTATTTCTTCACTATGGTTTTTGCTCATCCTGCACTGATGCTCAGTTACTGAAATACATATGTGCCCAATGAGAGTCACAGTAAGCCTGATTCCCTCCCTCCCTCCCTCCCCTTTCCAAGGTAGTCCCATTCAAATCCTGTTAAGGTACCTTAGCACTGGATTCTTCCAGGAGGGAAATTAGAGAGCCTTCAAAGTTGCATCTCATCTTCATCTAAATTCGGGAGTGATGCATTCTAACAATAGAGAAATCAGGCAAAAAATGCCATAAGGCCTGGGTGGATAAATGAGGAGCTCCTGGGCAAACTCAAACACAAAAAGGAAGCCTTTGCAGAGAGTGGAAGCAAGGGCAGGTAGCCTGGGAGAAATGCAGAGAAAGTGAGAAGCAGGAATCAAGTTAGGAAAGCTAAAGCTCTGATAGAATTAAAGCTGGCCAGAGACATCAGCTGCAACAGGACACCAGTGATAAAAGGAAGACTATCATCAATGTGAGTCTTCTTTGGAAGAAGATGGGAGATATGGTTACCCAGGACATGGAGAAAGCTAAAGGAGGTACGCAAAATTTTTTTGCCTCAGTTTTCACTGCCAAGTTCTTCAGCCCCAGAAGAACATCTGAGGAACCTGAAGGTGCACAAGTCTGTGGGACCTGATGAGGTGTATCCCCAGGTTCCAAGGGACAGATGAAGGGGCTACACCACTATCCGTCATATTTGAGAAGTTGTGGCAGTCCAATCAAGTTCCAGTGATGGGAAATCTAATTTTTTAAAATTGAATAAAGGAAGACCGGGGAAACTACTGGCTGGTCAGTCTCATCTCTGTGCCAAGCAAGATCATGGAAAGATTTTAAGGAAACTTTTCTGTCTGACCATTCTTGGACAGTCACACTCTCGCTACCAGAGATTTCAGTGCCGGAAGCAAAGCCCCTCCACAGTGGGTGGCTCCAGGCTGATGTGTGCACAGCCTGACTCCCTACACACCACTCCCACAGGCGAACAAGGTTTCCTTACCAGCTCAGCCCAGGATTTCCCAGAGCAGAGCCTCAGACCTCTGAATTCTTTAAATAGCTTTATCATGGTACAGCAACAAAATAACAGCTCAAGCTGCTGCTTCAGAACAAAGGAAACCCTAGGCTTTTGTATCCTTATGGTCTAAACCTTGGAAAGTCTGGGCTCTTCCTGCTGAGTCACTGGCTCCTGCTGTGTCTCTGCGTGTCTAGTCACCTGGCTAGTGACCCTGGACCCTTTTTCGGTACTAGTTCTCAGCCTTTTGCCTCAGGCTCCAGCCACACAGAGCTGAATCTGTGGCTCTCACTGCAGCTGCTCACCGAGCTACCTGTACTGAATGTATTCCTGAGCACAGATCCTCCTGGAAACTATGCTAAGGCACACAGGAAGTAAGGAGGTGATTTGCGTCAGCCAACACGGCTTCTCTAAGGGCAGATTGTGCCTGACGAATTTGGTGGCCTTCTGTGATGGGGTTGCAGGGCTGATGGGTACGGAAAGAGCAACTGGTATGATCTAACTGGACTTATGCAAAGCATTTGAGACTGTCCCACATGACATTCTTTTCTTTAAATTGGAGAGACATGGTTTTGATGGATGACTGAGTAGTCACTCAGTGCATAAGGAGCTGGCTGGATGGTCACCCTGAAAGAGATGTGGTCAATGGCTCGATGTCCCAGGTGGAGACCAGTGATGTGTCATTCGTCAGGGCTTGGCATTGGGACTGGCACTGTTTGACATCTTTGTCAGTGACATTGACAGTGGGAGCCAGTGCACCCTCAGCAGGTTTGCCATGGACACCGAGCCGTGTGGTGCTGTTGCCACTCTGGAGGGAAGGGATGCCATCTAGAGAGGCCTGGTCAGGGTGGAAAGGTGGGCCCATGCAATCCTCATGATGTTCAGAGAGGTCGAGTGCAAGGTCCTGCACCTGGGTTGAGACAGTGCAAAGCATAAATACAGTTTGGGAGGAGTATGGGTTGAAAGCACGGGGAGAAGGGCATGGATTGTTGGTTAATGAGATGCCCAACATGAGCTGGCTATGTGCACTTGTGGCCCAGAAAGCCAAACATGTCCTGGGCTGCATCAAAAGCAATGTGACCAGCAGGTCAAGGAAGGTGATTCTGTCTTCTGCTTTGCTCTCATGAGACCCCACCTGCAGTGCTGCATCCAGCTCTGGGCCCCAAAGAAGGACATGGACGTGATGGAGTGAGTATGGATGAGGACTGTGAAGATAATCAGAGGGATGGAGCACCTCTTCTGTGGAGACACTCTGTGACAGTTGGGATTGCTCAGCCTGGAAAAGGCTCTGGAGAGACAGTACCTTACAGCAGCCTTCTGTAGTACATAAAGATGACCTACAAGGAGCTGGAGAGGGACGTTTCAAGGGCAAGGATAGGAAAGGAGTAGTGGGTTCAAACTGAAGGATGGTAGGTTTAGATAGGATATAAGGAAGAAATTCTTTACTGTGTAAGTGGTGAGGCACTGGAACAGGTTGCTCCGAGAAGCTGTGGCTGCCTCATCCCTGGCAGTGTTCAATGCCAGATTGGAACCTGGTCTAGTGCAAGTTGTCCCTGCCTGTGACAGGGGTGTTGGAACTAGATGACCTTTAAGGTTCCTTCCAACCCAAAATATTCTATGATTCTATAACTGCGCAAAGAACAAGTGAGAGCCTAGTGATGGATTATTCACTGGGTTTTAGAGGAACTTTGTAACAGAAACATTGCCTTCAGGGCATGTGTGGTAAGTCAGGATCACGAAACCCTTCTTAGCAGAAGTGTTTTACAAGGATTTTGGCAGCATCATCAACCTGTTAGTACTAAAGGTAGGCTTGATGAAATTTCAGCATGGGACCCTCCCAGTCTATCAGAAACATGATGCTACTTCCTGTTCACCCTATCTGCTTTGTCCATATCGATATCAAAGCTGGGAGGAACCTGAGCAGTGTCATACCAAGTTTCATAACCACATGTGAGATTTGTTGTCATTTTCCATAATCAAAACTTTAAAGTACTAGACTCAGTCCCATCTTCTGATTTCCCATATAATAAGACCTTTCCTGCTGTGGTGGCTCCAGTTCACAGCGTGAGTGATTTGGAGTTACATACCTGGCTGAAAAGGGTGTGAGTGGTCAGAAATTTTGAGAACACGGGAACTTGCCGAGCACAGGACTGGAAGGTCAACAAGTTAAGAGAAAGCAATTGCAGCTTGCTGCCCCCCTGCTGTAGACTTTATGGCTCCTGTGGTATTTGAACTGTTATTGCCTACTGTCCTTCATGTTCCTTGAAGAAATGTTGCTTGAGATTGGGCCATTTCTTTGTCACCCCTGCAAAGAAGTACATTCTGTGTACATTCTGGACTCAAGGTTTTGGCATCCAAGGAATCTTGGTTTCGTATTCTTGTGGTGTTTCAAGGCCTGCAGCATTTGAAATCTTGACTGTCTTCTTACCAGACATCTCTTCCTTGGTTTTCATTTTTTTGACCTTACCTTTTTCTTTCGCCTAACTCTGAAGCTTCCAGCTTGTCTTTCTTCCCAAAGCACAGAGTACTATGCAACTGTTTCTTGCATATGTTGCATACATGGCATCTATCCAAGGCACAGAAAAATATACTTGCTCTTTCAGAAGAGCTCCAGCAAGCTTAATTCCCAGCTGGTTTCCCTTTGCTCTGTGCTCCTGTTATGCTCCAAAATGTCTGAGAGACCTTGTGAGTTGAACACAAAGTGTATCATGAAAGCACTGTCAGAAATTACTCAATAACAGTAGTTAATTCCTTATCATAGCGTGAAAACTGTGTTCCAGAACTCAGCATGCTAAATTGCCTGATTACAGGTAAAGAAATCTTAACCTTCTTCTCAATGTGGGTTTATTTGCACTAAATGTCCGTATCCCTTTTACCCCTTTCTATTGTACATCCTTTTCTTCCTGTACAACTGCAGGAATCATTGCACTTGTTCTTAACAGTGCTTTCCAAGACTGTAAAATGGCTTTGCTGCCACCCATTAGACTACAAAAGAGCAGTCTTTGTTGTATTTTTCCCATTCCAGTCAAGGACAGTTTCAGCACTTAACAGAGGATGTAGCCCTGGAATCAGAAGCTGTGGTTGTTCATGAGAGGCTTTTCAGACTTTAGGCACTGTTAAGACATCTGAAAATATTTTTTTTCAGGTTACAAGTATGCTCTGAAGGGTTTTGTATGGTTTTCATTTGTTTTAGCTGAAACACAATATTTTATGCGGAGTGTATATCTGAGCAAAGATAAAATATCTATTATACATGCATCAGTGATGACAAATATAAAATTCCATCTTTAGCTTCAGTTATTTGAATTTCACGTGTCTGGTTTCTAACCTGAAGAATATACTTTGCAGTGCAGTCAATGTTCCCTGGCAGACCATTGCATTACTGTGGGACTGTTAGTTACCTTTAAGCTATTGCTGTGATGCTAATACATATTCATATCAAATAACCAAGTGATTCAGCTGACAGGTAAAATAAGTTCCAATACACTGGACAGTACATTGTAATGCACTCTGGATAGGTTTAGCACATAATTGTCCTTCAATATGTGTAGTATATTAGTTTGGAATATGAATAAGGAAACATAGACTTCTGAAATTTGTATTGATGAACTTCTCTGGCAAGATTTCAGCTGTATGATATTATGATGTGCTTGCATTTTTATGTGTTTCTATAAATAGTATTGCAACTCAATCTACTAGTAATGTAGTATTAGCTTTTGTGTGACTGAAAGATCATGATTGCAGTTGTCTGATTTTCTTATCATTTTATTAATGTTGATTTTTCTTTTCATTCCTGCTTTTCAAATTTCTCAGAAATCAGCCTACTGGTCAGTTTGGTCTGGAATGTTTAGTCCTTCTGAACTAATGGATACCAAATACTGTCTTACATGTTTGATGAATATATATATTACATATATATAAAACCAGACATATATATGTCATATATATAAAACCAGACATATATATGTATGTATTTTCTCACTCATGTATAAATTGGAAAGAGAAAAAACAATTTTTCTCGAAATTTAATAAAAAAAAGTTAACATTTGCTGTTTGTGCTACAGCCAGTCATGAAAGACTTTTTAGCTAAATAGGAAAGCTTTCAGCAGTCAGTCTGTTATTTAACAACAGCTGTTTGTGATCAGTGCCAGTGGAAATCACTTTTTTCACCCATTCATAAAGAACAGGCTGGTAAAAGAGATTCCAGGAATAGGTACAGTCTTTCACAAAGAGTTTAAATAAATCATATTGTAAGATGGTGCCATTTACAATGTAACATAATTGTGATTTCTAATGAGATTTTTCCAGAAATCAGACATAGAATAAAATTAAGATTGATCACAGAATAGTCTGGTCTGGGAACGGACCTTAAGACCACCTGGGTCCAACCCTCCTGCCATGCAGGCACACCCAGCCACCTTCCACTAGCCCAGGTTTCTCAAAGCCCCATCCAATGTGGCCTTGAATAATTCCAGGGATGGGCATTCACAACTTCTCTGAGCAACCTGTTCCAGTGCCTCACCATCCTCACATTAGAGAATTTCTTCCTTATGTTCAATCTAAACTACCCTCTTTTGGTCTGAAGCCACTATCCCTTGTCCTGTTGCTACATGCCTTTGATAGTTGTTTTATAAAAGAACTGTTTTACAAAAAAACTTATAAAAGAAACCAGAGCCCTAACTATACTTCTGAGCCCTTGGAAAGTACAAGGAAATTTTCACTGCTGTGCTTCTGTTTCAATCCTGACTGTCTTCATCAACTAACACGTGTTTTTTGTCAAACTGAGTGTATGGCACTGGAGATGAGAAGACATCCCTCTATCTGGATCCAGTATCCCTCTCTCCCACTTCTTGGCCTCTAATGGTAGCAGATGGTGTTAAGGAGGATCCCCAGATCCTGTTCCCTCTCTGTGGTCCCATTCCCTTGGGCTCCCCAACATTCAGAATTGGTGCATTTGGATAAGTATTGCCTTGCCTAATTCTTTAGTATCCATTGAAAATCTATCTCACAGTCCTAAGAAGCAAGTTGTTCACAAGTAGTTTTTCACAAACTGAAATATCATCACTGGCAGCCTCAGTGGTGACAAAAGTGCCAAAGCTTAACTTGGGAACTTCTGCCTTCCACAGAGACTCTAAGCAATCCTACTGTCATGTACACACAGTAGTAGCTGCACATCCTCTGTATTTCAGATCCAGCAGTCACACCTCAGACGTATCAGATGAATTATACCTGTTGCTCTCCATCGATTATTCCAGACCCTTGAAATGGTTGGCAGATATATTTGGCTACACAGTAGATGACTAAATGTGGATCAGATAAATTCTCACTTGCTAAGCCTAGATATAAACTCCTAAGCTAAAAAAAAATTGGTCTGAAAGCTGGATGAATTGCCCTCTTCACTCAGATGAGTTTTGGTAACATCATCTTGCTGATTTTAGGAAACTGGTATTGCTGCACTTACATGAATGTGTCTTTCATGATATTGGCAGTTCAAACGAACATGAAAGTCATTTAAAGCTTTTTTGAAAATGTAGAATAAAGTTTTGCTGTTTTGAATCTCTAAAGGTGAGTGTTGCCAAAGAGTTCAAAAGCATTTTTCTTCCTGTTGTTACTAGCATTTATGGCCTGTGCAATAAAAATTTCTAATTACTGGAAAGATTCAAGGGAGGCAGGAAAAAACCCTCTGCTTTTTATGCCTTTGTGAAGTTCCTTTTCTGTGTTGTGTAAAAAGAACCTGTTTTATTTAAAAGCTTCTCTTTTTCTTCATTCACATTCTTTAAAAGCTTTACTGTATTGTAATTTTAAAAATGAATGTGATTCTATTCAAATAAAAGTGTAGTCCTAACGGCATTTGTGCTTCATATGATAGAGCACCTTCATTTACTTAGTTATATATAGGGAGTCAGCAGTGTTATGAACTGTTTCTTTTTTACTAAGCAGTATGCAGATCTCTGGCATATTCCACAAAGGAAAGGGTGGGTTATTTTAAAGCCTTGACTTGATCATAAAGCATAGGTACTAGCCTACTGTTTTATGACATGCTCAAGTATGATTAATAATTTTAACTATGCTGGTTCCCCCATAAGATCAATATTATAGAATTTTTCCAGTCACTATTTCAATGTATTTTAATTGAAATTGATTTCCTATAAAATGATAAATTGAAGTGTATTAACAATGGTCATGTGGTCCTTGACATTCAGGTTCTGACTTATAACAAAATTCTGAACAGTTTTTTTAAAAAAAAAAAATACTTGATTTACCTCTATACAGCATAAGTACTCTGAAGCACCTGTAATTTTTTTGTGTTAATTGCAGTAGATGACAGCGTAAATACAGCAGCCTTAATTTGAAACAGGAATGTGAATGAAAATGGGGCAGAGAATTGTTGTTTTTAAAATAACGTATTTCTCTGTTGGCACTTCAGCGACAGCTCTACTGTATGATCTTAAAATTGAGAAATACTTTTATCAGTAAAAGTGCATGCCAGTCACATGAATTATTAGAAGTTACCTGTACAAAGAAAAGGTACATTGAGAAAATCTGCAGCAAGCAGCTCTGTAAGAACTTCAGTTTTCCCAAAGGTATCACCTGGAGGGCATTGAGTCAATCTTTGACTGTTTTTCTCAGGATCAGAGTAATAAGTTGAGTTTTAGGCAGTTTGTACTTGGCAATACCACAGTTCCGAAGCTCCTCAATCCCACTAAGTTTTTGTTCATATCTTAGAGCTTATTCTTGGTGAAGTTTATCCACATTGTTGGAATAGTTTGTTTACATACATTTGGCTTAATCAATGGTTTCCACCTGTAGGCAACCGGATTACAAAATAACCAGGCTTGGGAAAGGCACAGTGTGTTTTAGCCAGCCAGCCTGATATGTCAGGACTCTGACTTGGCGTACTTGTTCAGCTACACTGAACTAAGAGGGCTGGATCTCTTTCCTCAGGAACTGTAGAGATAAGCAAGTTAGAGACTTTTGTATGTGAGCAAAAAGGCATGTCAAGGTTCCCTTGCAAGCTTGAGCACAGTCTGAAGGCATGTACGTTGACATGGTCTTGGAGTTTTGAGTCCTCTCCACTAGAAAGAGGATTCACATCTTCCCAGTCCACACCCAGCTGCCATTTCATGAAATGAGATGGAGTTGATGCAGCTCCAACACCTGGACTTGAAAACAAGTAATTTTAGTGAGACCAGTTAAGAGGCTTCTGGTATCATCAGTCAGCAGACTCCCATTTTTACACATTGAAAAAGCACTGTTGTGTAGGACTTTCAGGAGCTGGATTTTGAGAGAAAGATCTGAAAGAAAAAAAGGTCTTGCACAGCAAAAGGAGGAGATTCTTACTCACTGATTTTGCCTTCTTTAGTGATGCAATGCTTCTGTTCTTAAAGTTTACTCTCCAAAGTCCTGTAAGTCTTCCAAAGTCCTATGGTTTTTGTTTTCTTTCCACTTTAGCATATGTCAGAGTTAGAGATGGAGAGAGAATGGTAATCACATTTCCTTCATTCTTTAAAGTATTAGGTCTTCCTTAGGAAGAAAGGGGAAAGCCTTCTTTCTTACTCTATTTCTTTTGGTTTTCATTCATTTCAAAATTTCGTTTTTGGTTTAAGAACTCCTGAGGAGCTGAGGATTGTTGTTAAAGTTAGACCAAGAGATTAATATCTCCCGCTCTAGTTTTATTTTATTTCCCTGTAGTCTAAATGTTTAGAGGGCTGATTACACTGCAGTTGTCTGCTGGAAAATGTCTTTCCTTTTTTCCAGAGAGTGTAGCTATGTGAAACACCTTTCAGTAGTTCCTTGTAATTTTCTGTCATAAGGTGCCAAGATGTTCCAGCTGTATTTAATGAGTATTTAAAGAATGTTGGATGGTGGAAGAAGCAATCATCTTAGACAATGGACGAGCTTTTAAAAGTATCAGGCAGTTAAGGATGCAGATAAACCTTTGAAAATTCCCTGCACTGATCACTCCCAGTATCACAACAGTTACAATTCTCAGTCTAAACTTGAAAGACTTTGAAGCAAACAAACTGTATTTCAGATGAAAGAGATAGGAAAAAGGAAGGGAAGGATCCTTCTACCTCTAAAGCTCCACTGATAAATCAGTTGTTACCTGGGTAGGTTCTGAACAGCTCTTTCTCTAGATTCTAGAGTTTGTTTAATGCCCATCTGCGTGGCTACCATCCATTCTGTTACAGCGGTTGACTGTGACATTACCACTGATATTGCTGATTTTTGTATGTCTCTTCTTAAACCTGGAAGGTTCTGGGGGTCATCAAAAGGCAGCCAGTCCTTACAGCCTATCAGGGTATTAATGTCTTTTCGCTGGAATGTATCTTCATACATTGAGACACCTTTGAGCTTTTTTGTTTTTTTCTAGAAATGTTTCCTTTAGGTGTGGAGGTTTATCTCAGATAGCATAATGAAAATTGTGGTTTATTTTCTTCTAATCCTAATAAGCTCTTTTGCAGTGAATTATTACTTTTACTGATATTTGCTTGCTAGATTTGTTTGTTGATAAGCTTTCTTGCTCCCTTTTTAAATATCAGCTGCTTTGATAAGCACTAAAATGTGTGACCGTTGCTTTGTCAGCAACTCATGTTTTCCTTTACTGTACTGTTACTGCTGGTTTTGACAACTTTTTGCTTCTCTCTAGTAATGGAAATGTCACTGTGGGAATTTTACTTAACTTCTACATGGCTTAGCTGATCACAGGATAATTCTGGTATGAGAATATTTGTTTTACTGATTTCTTTACCTTTTTTTTTTTTTTTTTTGATCCAGATGATCAGAACCCAGGCTATTTAAGTGAGGAGTGCAAATAGACGCTGGGACAAGAAGAAAGCTCCTTTTATCAGGGATGTCTTTAGAAATTAGGAGCACCTAAAGATAGTATCTTCCTTAAGTTTCTGCTGCTTATAATTAATTTGGCTAGAGTCTTTGGGAAAGTCTTTAGCTGACTTCAAACTGATCCTGACTCTTCGTGCACACGTTCTGTACCAGTTCTAGCACAGTAAACAAGTAGCAAGAGTGGCTACTCTACTAAGAAGAATCTAAATTTATATCTACCACCAGATTTGGTTTTATGCCAGTTATCTCCCTTTGAAAATTGGAGACCTCAACTTTGCTATTGGTTCTGTGTGGGCAAATGAAAGAGTAATGCTTCACTGCTTGCAGAGAAATTTAAACTAATAAAAATGAGAACAGAATCAACCCCATTTTTCCTCTACAGCATGAGACTATAAAGCCCATTCAAATCAATGAAGGGTACCAATGACTTTGTTGACCTTTGGATCAAATCCATAAACCTTTTCCTAACTTAAAACCGCAAATACAGAAACATAAGGGTTCTATTCTCTAACCAAGCATAGGTCTTTGTCAAATTGAAAAATACGATCTCTTGCCAATTTTATTGTATATTTTATTATATTTAGAAGTTTTTTCTTAACTATGTAAGACCTATTTTTCACTTGGTCTCAAAATCTCCTTTGACGATGTGCACTGCATGTGTTATTTACAATCCTAATTTCATAATCGCCGCTAGAAATGAAAGTAAAAGCTGCACTTTTATTCTTTATAGTCATGCTCTATACTAAAATGGCATAGTCAAAGATAAAACAATTACACTGTCTTTTAGCTTAAGCAGTTTGAAAAGTCTTTGTCTCATTTTACCTTATCCAGCTAAAACTTTGGTGTCAAATTGAATTCATTGTTTTCGTTCCTCAAATAAGCAACAAATAACAAAACCCACCCCCAGAGATAATCTGTGCCCTTCTAAAACAGATACCCATGATAGGTACAATATATTGCCCTCTGGAACTTCCTGCCTCTGTCAGATGTAGGACTTGCCATTTAATTCGGGACACCTAAATTTAATAGAGTGATAGTAGGCAGTAGCTTTTCCTACTTTTTGCTTTTCAGCATCAAGCGTGTAACAAGTGATGTTACCCACTCCCACTGCTAATTTGACAGCAAACTTGCACTGCCTTAGTATAGAATTTTATTTCTTTAACTGTATCTGTTAGCAAAATCTAGTTATGCTATGCCTTCAAATTTTACTTTTTTTTCTACAAGTGATAACATCATCTTTCATATTCTATTACATCTTATTAACTTCTTTTTAATTGAGCCTAATTAGTATTCACTGGTAGTAGAATTAAAGCAATATTTAGGTGTTCATAGGTGAACATTTAGGGAGTTCTATGTTCTGGGTTTAGGGTTTTGGAGTTGTTTCCTTAGTTATAATTTAAATAATCCTTTGGTCTGAAGCAGACATGGATGCATTTTATATATTGTCTTGGCATAGGTTTATAACATACCTTCACTTCTGCAATTTTTCTCAGACATGAGTGCTTTAATTACTGTAGTTAGACAGATCTTAGTCCTCTGAGTTCTTCTTTCATCTGGGTATGGTTGAGCCTGATACAAATATTAAATAATTTTTATTATTTTTATATGATTATGGATTTGTTGCCTCGCTGGAGCTGGTCCAGTCTTAGACAGGAAGGCCAGGACCAGGCTGAGAACCCCAGATGGAATGCCCACAAGGAACTGAACTTTAACCTTATAATTCAGAAAACCTACTGAAAATTTCTTCTATTTCATATAATTAGTGCATAGTTTCAATTAAATGGAAAAGCCAGTAAAACCTGTTAAAAATGGAGTAGTGATACAGAAGGGCAACTGAAAAAAAACCAAGCTTCCTCATATGTTTTTTGCTTGGGCTTTCTGTGTCTCCTTTAAAGCTCTCTTGCATTCTAATGCAGCTCATTCTTTTTATTGAATACGAAAGCCTTTACCATCTGCCAAAAGGTTTTATTTTGGGGTTTCCTCTTCTGTGGGAGGGTGATTTCCTCCTTCCCTTCATGCTAGTTTCATTGCTATCTTTAGGACTCGGAGCCGACTGGAGACCTTCCTGTCTCCTTTTTATTACACGGTCTCCTCCTTCCGTGCTGCAAGTTCCTGCTCCCAGGGGCAAAGAAGAAAACAAGAGCTGAAGCTGCCTTTTTGAGCTGCCTGGCTGATGCCAACAGCTTTTGTTTTAAGCACAGGAGTCCAGTTCCTGGCGCGCAGGGCTGCATGGACTCCTCACCGACGTTCCTGGCCTGGGTGTTTTTAGGAACAGTTCCTGTGCAAAGGCTGTGTGCAGCCTCCCTGTGCTTTGGCTGCAGAGTGCAGTGGCTTCTGAAAAAGGATGCTGTAATCTGCAGCATTTGCTCTAAAAGCAGTTTATCCCTCTCTATTTGTTAGTCTTTTATCTCAGCACATTCATCCAACCTGTTCTGCCATTGTTAAGACATCTATAGCCATAGCCCTGTAGTTTCTTCCTCTTATAGGAAGTTTAGATGTTTATTTTTTCTACGAATGTATCCATTTCCTGTCTTTACCTTCCTTGAGCTGGCGAGAAAAAGAAGTGAAATTGAAGGTATCATATTTGCTGAGGGATAGAATTGCATCTTTTTTTCTTTAATTCCTGAGAGCAAAATAAAGCAGATGGCAGTCTGGGTTTTTCAGCATAGCTCTCAAGGCTGCAGGGAATACAGCTGTAGTGGGATGTGAGCATCCAGGTGTTGAGCCATGAACACAGCAAGAGAAGGCTGTGAGCCCCGGTTACGTACCACCATTTAAACCTTTGCTGTGGAGCTCTTCAGGTACTTGCCATGATCTCTCCTTGAAGTAGATAATACATGGGTGAAACAAAGGCTCCTGCCTTTTCTCTTAAGCCTCTGCCTGCTGGGAGTGAGAGCCTTCTCTGTCTGAGGATTGTGCAGTCCTGTTGCTGCCTGTCCTAATTTGCTGTACAGCTGAGCCTGTGACCGGAGGCAGTGTGAATGTGGAAGGCACAGGGAGTTGTGCTCGGTGTCAGATCACCTCCTGAGGGCTCTGCCAGGATCCATATCAACCAAATTATGCCTCTGTTGAGTGCATTTCTGGCACTCCTTTTCTGATATTTTAGTTAATCATTGGCATTACACCAAACAGCACGTCAGGTAGTAATAGGAATGTAATATTATTTTATTTGTGATTAGCTCATCTCTTGGGCTCTGAGATGTTCTAATCTCTGTCCTTCCATCATCACCCAGGTTTCTTTGTAGCTCTATCGTTTGGTTTATTTACTCTCCCCCTGTAATTGAAAACTTTACTGTTGATCACCATGAAAAATTTTCAGTGCTTAAAAATAAATGGTCCATTTTCCATCCCTTCAGTGCATCTAGTTTTTCTGACTGCAGGAATCTAATACAAGGTTGAAATGTGAATGAGGAGGATGAGGGCAACCCAGGGTGTTACCTAAATGCCTGATCTATAGCTAAAAAGCAATGCTGGGATTTCTGTTCAGGAAAGTGCCAGAAAAACTGCCTAGTTCTTAGCACTGCTTATTTTAATGACATTCAGTTCCAACTCCAGGTACAGCATTGCACAGAGAGGTCAGTGGTGCCCATTTCTAACAGCAGAATGGTGCAACATAACAGCCTGAGATGACATTCTCCTGAAAAATAAGAGGGCTATGTGAAATAATTTCAAGCAGGAGACACATGTATCTCGTTATTTAGAGAGCAAGGCTTTGTGCTTCTGATTAAATGCAGGTTTCCATGTTCTCCCTGTCACAGATGCACACACATGCACATGCTCTAATTGGATAAAACTGTAAACAGTAAATTAAGGGTATGATTAAAAATTAAACAGCCACTGCAGAAACCATCAGTAGTAAATGCTTATTAACTTACACATAACAGCATGCTGGTGTGATAGCTTCAAATTGCCTGCTGAAACTGATTTGCAGCAAATAAGACCAGCTTTCTAAAAGGATATTTCTGGGTTTCAGTAATCAGACCCTCAGCTCTGATTGCTTGGTTTTTTCCTTCACAATTTTTGCCAGCCTTTTTAAAGTAACTGATAATGTATATGACTTTCTTTAACTAGAGTGGGGGATGTACTTAATCCTTTGCTTCTGCTGCTTAGCGGAGTGAGTCGGTATGGATCTGATCCAGCTTCGTCCTCTCTCATGCAGTGCGAGATTTCAGTGGTTTGCCTATGTTTTTGCAGGGCTTCACCAGAGCCCCTGTCCATTCTGGGATCCACCTTGTTGGCTGTTGATGTGCACGCTGCATGGTAAGCTGGAGGGCAAAGCTGATTTATACATATACTCTTGCCCTTCTGTACTAGTTTGAAAACAAGCCAGGGGGAGATTCCAAGTCAGAACTACAATTAAATAGGAAAATTACAATAGCAGCAAAAAACACTGGCATAAACTGACAGGCTCAGGATACATCCTGACACCCTATTCGTCAGGGTGGTGGGAGCCATCCAATTAAGTGATGGCTGCAGTCCTGTTGAAGTGATAGATGTGGTTCTGTCGAAGCTGTGATCCTGCAGAAGGGTCTGGTCTTCCTCTGAATGTCCAGTGGTGGTTATGGAGCTCTTGTCCTCTGGAAATCCAGTCGGTAAGACTGCTTGTGGTGTTCCAAACCTCAGATTAGATCCAGGTAGGAATGCTTGGTTCCTACTCTGGGGCAGAGCATTTACAATGGGATGATGTAATTTTATGAGTCATGCAGTGAGACTTGATGGCCTATTAGCAGAAGATACCCCCCGCCCCCCAGAGAGAATTATCCCTGATGAGTCATGGAAGAGATAAAGAACCCTGCCCCACCTGGTTTTAACAGATTATGAAGATGGTGGTTGAATAGATAGGTTTGGTTACATCTTACATTGTAACCTAAGACACCATCCAAGTGCCACATCCACGCATGCACACCTGGGATCTCCAGATCATCTGCACATGGGAGTGCGTGGCAGAGGCTGCAGTTTCTAGAAAGAGCATCCTTCCAACTCTGTGGGCCCTTTCCATCTCGTCTCGTCTCATCTCGTCTCATCTCTGCACTACTCTTGTGTGTCTTGCACATGGAGTCCAGTGTGTTGAATGACAGGTTGTTGCTTTGTGAGAATTAGCATGTTTCCAGCCAGAGCAAGGGATTCTCACGACAACTTCTACAGCCTTTGTTGAACACCAGCAGCTCAATGCTAGCTTTAAGTGTTTAGGGGAAAGTTGAAACAAGGTTTAAAAACCTCTCAAAATTGGAACTAATCTGGAGGGGCAGAGCAAAGCAGAATCTTTTCTAGTGAGCTGTGACTTCTTGGACATTTGCTTTTCAGGTAGGTTCTGTAATATGGATATTTGACCAGTAAATGGTATAAAGGAGCCTTTGCATACTTAGATCTTACATTCGTATGGCCAATACTGAGGGCTGCTTTCTCCAGAAAGCAACTGAACTTTTTGCATTTTATCTGGTGCTTCTGTGTTCATTTAGGCTGGAGACCTCCTTCGCTCTTTTCTCCTGCCAGTCAAAATCAAGAAATGAATGGGTGTTTCTTGAGTGAAAGATAATTATAGTCCCCCCCCATCAGAGGGTTGTATATGTCCTGTAACAAAAACTTTAATTCTATCTTCCTATGAGAAAGTAGCACATCCCCTGGATCGCTGCCAAACCCCTTGAATGTGGCTGCAGGTGGCTGAAACGTGGCTTTTGTTAAAGCACTGCTGGAAGATGATTTCTGTCATTAACACCTCAGCCCTCTCAGCTGTTTCTGTGCTTGTTCTGCTCCAGCTGGTGTGGTTCATACTGGAGCCATGCAGTGAGTGGCTCTTTGGTAGTTTCCAGTGTTGTAGCTCAGCACTGGCTGCAGCCACACTCTGGTGAGCTGGGCAAATGGTGGCACACACTGGAGCAGCTGTTGTCTGCTCAGGGTCACCTTAACTTGTTTAGACCGCTGACTGTGTTTTGAGGGATATCCAGGCTGCCCTGACTGGTGTATTTACAGTGTGAGTTTCTGCAGGCAGAAGGGAAGTAGTGTGAGAAGGGATGCTGTGACTCTGAAAAAGGGGAGGACGCAAGGGGTGCAAACCAGGTCTGAGATGCAGAGTGATGTGCCTGCAGCTGCTGAGTGTCACAGCAGGAGCCAGGATCCTGGATGAGGTAGATTCAGTATTGGCTTCATTCTCGTTTTCTGGGTTTTGTTTCTTGACTTTCCAAGGCCTTTCCAGTATAGTTACATCCCTGTCCCAGCAACCAATTCTCACGAGAGAGAGGAAGCCAGAGGTGCACAGTGTGCCCAGGTGGAACGCAGGGTGCAAGGTTGGAAACCCACTGGCTAAGGCTGGTAGAGCTGAATTGCTGTCAGCAGCAGAGGGAAACCTCTGCAGAATGGTCTCAAGTGTGCAGAATACCACAGGGAGCCATCCTTTTTCTCCTCAATGTCCTGAAGAACAGATGGATCTGACATGTTTGTTGCCGTAAGCTGTCTTGTTTTATCAGCGCATCAGATCTAGGTACTTGACAGATGTGCCAAGCAGAAAATAAAATCCATCCATGCCCAGAGTTATGTATTTTAGCATCTGTGTTTTCTGTTTTGAACTGCTCTCTTTATTGTCTAACTTAGCCTGTGCAAAATTAGGAGGAATTTTCATTTATAATTAAGGGAAGACAGAGACAAACTATTACAAGTGCACACCAATTTGTGAGTTTTTAAAGCATTGTTTGACACATTCAGCTTTCTGGTTCAGAGCTTGTCTGAGATAGCAAAAATGTCAGATTTGATGGAAAGAGGCCAGGTTGAACCATGCAGTAGTGAAGCCAGATGTATATGTTACAGATTGAATAGCTTGATATTTTAAAACCTTTGTAACAATTGCAAAAACATGAAATAAAAGCTTTTTGAAGCCAGCAACGTTTGCTCAAGAAGTTATTTCATCATAGTTCTGAATATTGAAAGATGATTTTATTCACAACTACCCCATTAGAGTTTGTTGCCCTCAGCGTGCACTTGGATTCTTTGGGCATGAGGCAGCAAGTGCTTCTCTGTCTTTTTTCACAGCAAGTTTTTTGTCATGGGTTAGTTTTTTCTTCCTCTTAAAAAAGAAAAAAAAAAGACTAAGAATTGCATTAACATACTGCGGTATTTCCAACAGTTGCAAACGGTGCAGTGCAAAGTGGGTATGGAATATTTAATGTGATTTTAAATTAAAACTGTGCTACATATTTACTTTTTTAAGGAAAAGTACATTGGATTTATTTGCACTTCAGACAGCAGAGTTAGATCATAGAGGTTCTTGTAATTACTTAAATTTCTATTTATCCGTGTACAGCAGCAGCTGCTACTGAAACACAACGGAAGTCAGACAACAGACTTGGTTAAAGTCACTGGTTAAACACCTGTTGTTGAAGAACTAAACTTCTTCTACTTCTGCAGGTGCAGAGATAATATCTTTTTCATGTTTGTTCAGCTATTTCAGTTCAGTGACTGGTTCATTCAAAAATAAGAAACCACTTGGGAGGAGAAAAAAAAAAGCTGAAAAGCTTGTTTTTTTCTTTGAATCTATAAACAAAATCTGTGTGGTAGCGGATGAGATCTGCCAGTTCTGTGCTCTTGAGAAATGTGGCAGCCAGAACTGACATGCAGTTCACCAAGGTAATGCTTCCTTGCTGGAGATTGGTAACTTAAAAATTTAATGATAAGCTTATTTTTGCCTTGATTTTGTAGCTTATTTGGAAAATACTGTTCTTCATCATTTTTATTGCATTTCACTTTTACACTTACATCTATTTTATAACTAGAAATTAACATGAATCCCAAGCAATAAAAAAATTAGCTAGAATAATCTATCATTACCCATGTCCAAATATAATGAAACTGTAAGGAGTGAAAATCAATCAAGAGTCATGTGGGAAAGTCCAAATCATGTAAATAAATATGTAGGTTATTAACTGAGTAAGAAATGCCATACTTATTTATACATGCTGTCTTTAAGTTTATATCAACAAGCTGAATCATTCACTAACATTTGTTTTCGACTGCCCACAGGCTTAGGACAAGTCAGTCACAGTCAGCATGGCTTCATGAGAGGAAAGTCCTGCTTATCAAACTTGATTTCCTTCTAAGGCAGGGTAATCCACCTAGCTGATCTAGGAAAGCCAGTAAAATATAAATTTTTTTTAAAAGGCAAAGCTTTTGGATGCTGTCTCTCATAGGATCCTTCTGGACCAAAATGTCCAGCCCACATCTGAACAATTCCGTTATATCATGGGTGGGCAGCTGGCTCAAAGGTCAGGCACAAAGGGTTACAAGTGAATAGGGTGACATCAGACTGGCAAGCTGTCACTCATGGGGTTCCACGGGGCTCCTTCATTGGCCCTGTGCTCTTCAACATTTTCATTAATGACCTGGATGCAGGACTGGAAGGAATACTAAGTAATTTTATTCAAAGTATTGAACTGGGAGGACTCTCTCAAGGGTAGAGAGGCCCTGCAGAGAGACCTCAACAAACTAAAGGACAGGGCAATCACCAACTGTGGAGTTTAACAAGGGCAAGTGCTGGATTCTGCACCTGGGATGGGGCAGCCCAGACTGTGTGTATAGACAGGAGAATGAGAGGCTGGTGAGCAGTGCCATGGAAAGGAGTCTGGGAGTCCTGGCTGATGGAAAGGTAAACACGAGCCGGCAGTACCCTGGCAGCCAGGAGGGCCAGCCCTGTCCTGGGGGGCATCAGGCACAGCATTGCCAGCCAGGCAAGGCAGGGGACTGTCCTGCTCTGCTCTGCTCTGCTGTGGGGTGGCCTCACCTCAAATCCTGGGTGACGTTTTAGTCACCACAATAAAACAAAGACATTAAGCTATTGGGTAGTGCTTTGCTGAAAAATACTTTGGGATCTTAATAAACAGCAATTTAAATACAAATAGGCAGCATCCTCACTGCAAAGGAGGACAAGAACATCCTGGGCTGTACGAACACCAGTGTTGTCAGCGGGTCAAGGGAACAGATAATTCCCTTCCTTTTGGTACTAACACCATGACATCTTGAGCAGTCTGTGCAGTTCTGTGCTCAGCACAGGAAAGACAATGACAAACTGGAGTGGGTCCATGGAATAGGTCCCCGAGGCAGTCAGAGAGCACATGATGAAGGAAAAGAGGATGAGGGCTGGATTTATTCAGTCTGAAGACAAGGTTCTGGAGGGTCTTACATCTGCAGCAGTCTACTGGCAGAGTGGAGAAAAGCCAGAACCAGACTCTTCCCAGATGCACACAAGACCAGAACAAGAGGTAATGGACCCAACTTGCAATGCAGTAAATTCTAACTAAATATAAGGTGGGAGAGAAAGAGTGATGAAACAGTGGAACTGGCCCAGGGAAGGTGTTGGTCTCCATCCCTGTAGATATTCCAAACTCGACTGGACACAGCCCAGTACAACCTGCTCTAGTGCTACTCCTGCTGTCAGGAAGTTGGACTGGAGACCTCCAGAGGTCCCTTCCATCCAGCACAGTTCTATGATTGATAGGTGCCAGTGTGTGAGCTAATTGCCCACTGTGGGTCACTCTAGGAAAAATATGAACCATTCGAGGTGTTTAATATGATTTTTTTTTAGGCATTTGCTACATTGTAAGTTGAATCTCAGTCTGAGAGAGCCTGGTCTCTTCTCTGGGGTGACAAGCAGAATACATGCCTACCCTTGGTCAAGTGAATCTTGTCCAGGCTGTCTAGCAAGAGTTAAAATCTAAAGAGGAATACTTTTGTTTCTGATGGCAAAGGAAATTAGTGAAAGAATTAACTTTACGCTTTATTCTGAATCATAAGAAGAAAGTGGCTGAGAATTTGAAGACAGAAGACAATGTGAGTGAAAATGATCACAAAAGAGTTTCTGATCTGGAGGAAAGGAAGGAATGAGTAAAAGCAGCTGAATAATGTCAAAGGACTTTAAAAGAACTTGTTTCTTTGAACTTTCGAATTGATAGGTAAGGGCTAGGAAGGGAGGGAAAAGAAAGTTCAAGGGAACTGGCAGGTTTTTAGAAAGCAAGAGTCTACAGACATGGCAGCAGACTGTTCCACTGAAGAAAGAAAACACAAAATATCACAAGTACTTCAGGCCCTCTGCAATTATTTGAAAATCAAAAATTCTATAACTAATGACAACAGGATAATGCACTGATAAAGGAAAAATTTAAAAAGTAACACTAACAGCTAAATCAATGAGTGACAGCTACAGTGGGTATTAAAATTCAGGTATTTCAATGGTATAGAAATAAGGGAAAGATGTAGGAAGTTAGAGTGCTGTTACTTTGTGGACAACGAGAGGAAAGCTGGTCATAAAGAAGAGGATGAACACCAGCCTTTCTTGGATTCTGTTTTCCCAAACAGTCTAATAGTGATGGAGTGCTTGGAGCAGTTCAAGTTAACTTACACTGAGGGAAAAGAGCACAAGCTAGAAGGGGGACAGAGCTGAAATAATGGAGCTGGACATAGTCAAATTGCCAGGGTCTCTTGAAAATGTCCCTCTTGTGCCTCAGATGAGACCATCCCTGAACTTCAACTTTTCGGAACTTGTGAAGGATGAGGAAGGGCAAATTTAAACATGAAAATGAGGAAGCCTGTCAGCTTAACTTTGATACATGGTGAAATGCTCCTGAAAATTATTAATCAATTTGTAAACACCTAGAGGGTAATAAGCTGATGGAAAACAGCCAGTGTGGATTTATTAGGAAAAAAAAAATGTCAAACCTTTCTAATTTCCTTTTGGAGTAGAATAAGAGGTATAGGAGATAGAAATAGTAGCTATGTCTTTAGTACAGCTTTTGGCAGTGTTGTGGAAAGCTATGCAGCCTTCTTAGAAGTAAACGGGTTAAAAAATAATCTAGGTTAAATTATTGTGAGGCAGGTGAAGGACTCCTTGAAGTACTGTGTCCAAGGAACAGTTATTGTTCGCTCGGCAGGCGGGGAGGCAGCCTGAGGTGCAGTGCTGCTGTTGTTACGTTGTGCCCCAGGTCCCTGCTGCTGGTGTCTTGAACAATGGGCGGAGAGAGCAGTGTGCAAGGGACTAAAAGCTCCAGTGGGATTTGGATATTGGGGAGGTCAGGTTTAGAGTCCTGAGGGGTCTTCATAAAAATGCAGAAATGGTTAAAATTAGTAAGATGGGAGTTCAACAAATATAAGTAAGGCCTTCGGTGAAGTGTTTTCCCCAGGAAGGGAAAACAAATGTGTGTATGCAGACAAGGGATGTCTGAGTAAGTAGCAGTGAGAGAGCATGTGATGTTGGGATATCACAAGCTGAATATGAGTCATGCTATGATGTGGCTGGCAGAGAAAATGGGGAAGAAACCCAACTCTAATCTAAGTCAGAGTCTTGTGTGTAAGCCGTAGGACATCCTTCAGTCTTTTCTGCAGGCTGGCTGTCGCTCTGCTGGGATAATGTCCAGAGCTGGCTTCACACCATGGAACAGTATAGACAAACTGGAGAATGCCAGAAAAAGAACAGTAGGAGTGAGCAGAGATTTAGAAAAGACTACTGAGAAAATATTGAAAGAGTTGGGTCCAGGATGCAAGGATGGAAAGAGACACGATCTTTGAAGTACATTAAAGGTTTCTTAATATTAAATCATAGGGTGTTTTGCCATATCATCACCACCTAACCAAAGGTAAGAGGCAAAGGAATTAGTTCAGTTTACACCTAAGAAGGTTTAGTTTGGGTATTAGAAACATAACATATTATAATGGAGTAGTTGGGGGAACTGGAGTAGAGTGGTAGGTGTGAGGAATAAGTAAGAGTCCCCTGTGTGGATATTTGTCTTTGTGTCCAGTGAAGGGGTAGACTAGATGATTTTTTTGAAGTCCATTTCAGTTCTCTCCTGTGGTTGAGTCCATTAAAGGAATATACTGATTAAAAATGTAAAACAAGAGTAAAACCGATTTAAACCAAGGGTTCCTTTGTGTTAATTTGAACTGTGATTATACTGAGCATTTCAAATATTCCTGGTTTAAATTAGTCCCTTATGTTGCAGTGTTAGTATCATCTGTTTATGGAGGTCTTTTACAGTGCCTTTTTTATTTATTAAAAAATACTCCTTGGTGTGATAATCTCTTTGAGCATGAGTTATACAAGTAATAACGACTACAATGTTCTTAAAATTGGTTGTCAGATATTTGGTGAATGCCCTGCTATTTCAGTAAATTGGCTGAATCTGTACTGTAAAATCTAGACATCTTGTGAGACAATATGTACAAATTATTGCTAATTTCTTAAACATGTAACACTCACATAAAGAAGTATCTGCCCTCTAAAAATGAGCTACTCTCCAAACACACAACTCATCCAGACAGTAGCCTTGTATATGTTACTTTATCCAGTGTTCTACTGGTGACATTAATCCAATGAGGAGACCAAAATGGAAGCATGATAGTTATTTTTCATATTTGATTTTCTTGTCTATGAATTTAGTATAAAGATGTTTATATTAAGCTAATTATGCCTTGACTTTTTGTTTTCTGCTGCTGGGTGAAATAATGTAGAAGGATTATTTTTTTCCCTTTTCCCTGAAGAATGGACCATTTGACCACAGATGCCATTTTTTCACATTAGATAGAGAACCTTGCTGTCTATTACTGCAAGTGTTTTATTAGTACATAGGTCACACTGAGGAACAGTGACTAGCCAACAGGACATAGAAATCACACCACACAATGCCTGCAGAATCAAGTTATGTTTGATCTTTAATATTAACCCAAACTGTAAAATAGGACTTAAACAAACAAAAATCCTCAAAAAAGGAAAGCCCAAATAAAAACAGAAACCAGAGAATTTCTGGGATAAATTTTCTTCTTGCAGGAAATCTACGCTGAGCAGAGCATCCAAGGCAAGGAAAGAGCTGCTTTTTGCCCTTCTGTATTCTGCTGTGCCCAGCTGTCCTTCTTCCTCTGTCTCTCTCTCTGCACATATGTGCCACCCACCTAAGGAAACAAATAGAAATGACTGGTCTCAGTGTGACACTTCAGTCCTTAAAGCTGATTCTGGCCAGGAAGATTTGTTGTGTATAATAATAATTTATTCACACCCCCAAAACCTGTGCTTCTCTCAGTGTGGGGGTCACATGCTCACCTGCTGGCACAGGAGCCCTGTCATCCACTGAGCTCCATTTAGCCAGATGCCAAGCACCTTTCATCTGGGAAAAAAGGATCTTTAACAGTCACAGCTAAGGGTGTTTCTGACTCGGATAATGTATTAACAGCAGGGATGAAAGAGTTAATTCATTTTTCCATCCATAACTTTTTTCTTTGTAGAACTGATTTGACACAGTCTAGCAGGGTGCTGTTACTGAAAAATTGAAGCACCAGGTGTGATTAAATAAGACCACACGTTTCATTCCCTCTTTAATTTCACATCATCCTTCAGCAGCTGTACCCTGTGCTTTCTGATAGTTGGAGAAGGCAGTGCTTTTACAGCAGGCAGCTTGCTACCTTGGTAGCATGCACCATTGGGCTGTTGTGAATCAAATCTATTTGTGCACACAAATTATTTATTGTTTGATGGATCAAACTTATTAATCTGTTTATTTCTCAAGTAGAAAATACAGAGTGCACTTCGGTAATGGAGATGAACCAAGCTTGGCTCCTTGGTATTTCCTGAGGTTCACCCATGCAGCAGAACATGTGCCATTCCACTGCCAAGAGTAAAAAGGTAAAGACAGTGGTGGTCTTGAGATCTTTCTTCTGTTCATACAAATCATAGCTCTATGGGATCTGATGAAGTCACCTGCTTTGCTGAGTTTCTGTGGCCTGCCACTGGCACAAGAAGACTGGACTGCTTCTGTTCTGGCCAGTCCAGTGCAGTAGTACTGGCACAGTGCAGATTGTACCCTTGTCCCTTTGCTGCTGCATCAGAAAGGTGGCACTGAGGCCACAATGGCTATTAGTGGTTAGAACATGATGCCACAAAAAGGAAACAATCATGTTTTTAACTGTCCTTTGCTTTAGAACTGTCCTTTGCTTTAGAAGTGTTCCTATGTAAAACTGAATTGGATCCTTAGAATATTGCTGGTAGTTATTCCAGGCAATATTTCCACTTACAAACTTTGGCTGGACTCACTTGTCAGCTAAGAGCAGCTCAAAACAAAAACATGTATCTTTTAATTTTTTTCGTTCCTCAAAGGAATAGGGATTTTTCTGTCATACTGTTAGTATTATTAGCTAGTACTGACACTGTTGCCTGCAGTAAAAAGAAAAGGTTGTTCAGAAGTGACAGTGGCCTAGTCTGGGATGTTCCAGTGCAGCTCTGCCATAACTAATCCAAAGAACAGAAGTTTTTGCTCTGTTGTGTGTCAGTTAAAACTGATGTATTGTTGTCCTGTGGTGTCAGCTCCAAGGCATACAATCCACAGGAACACAGGTTTGAGTGTTTCTGAAGAGGCCTGCTGCTGTAGCTTTGGCTCTGCATTCTCCTCCCTCATCTCTGGGGCTGCACTCCATTTATTTCCTGCTGCACTCAGTGGTGATATTTATACAAATATGCAACTGTAGTGTTCCTGAGACAATGTGCTGACCCTTCTCAGCAGTTTTGAGCAGCATTTGGCTGTTGCCTATTTATAAATGCGACTATGCAGCAGTCTTGCCTGTCCTCCAGCACCCTTAGCCCCCTGTGTAAACCAGCCAGTTTTGCTTTCTGAGGACTTGTCAAAAATGCTTCCATCAAAATTAAACAGATGAGTTAAACAAGTAAAAGGGTACCTGAACACTATAGCTTATTTATTCCCAAGTAAATAGGGTTTTGTATGCTGTAGCGTTATTCCAACATGAATAATGTTGAATGCCAGGGGACAGTGACATAAGAAGTTTGGAGGCTCTAGAGATGCATCTGGGCATGTGTTTCAGTATAAATAATGCCTATGAACACCTGTCCGTTCTTAAGTTTGATCTTGGAAGCAGCACTGGGACTCATTTGATGTCTTCTTTTTTTAAAATTGAGCTCTGGAGATAAAACTGACTGCCTCTAACTGCAAGGGTGTCCTTAAAAGTGAGGTGGCATTTATGCAAACTTGACTTATGTCATGCAGGAGAACATACTCTTTAATCTGTGAGAGAACAAAAAGTAAAACTCCATTGAACGCCAAAGGAAAGAATTCATTAGTAGACCAGTCTTCATGGAGATGGAGAAAGTTGCTTTGACCTTTATTCCCCTGTGTAATAGAGCATCACTGTTTCATCCTAAGTCTGAGTTGTCTAAGATTTACTGGTGTTAACACAAACATTATTATTTCTTCACTGTGTATGCCCATATATACAAAGGAAGTGTTTCAAAAGATGAAATTATATTTAAGCAATTGTTTCTTGTTATGCTGAGGAATGTTTAAAATTATTTTTTGAGGTCACAATGAAGGGCTTAGGGGATCTTTCAGATTGTGAAAGTTACCCAGTAATGTCAACCTGAAGTATTTGAAAATACAGTATTGACCCCCTTCGAAAATAATGAGGTTTAAAAGCAACCTATATTTTGTTCTGGATGTGTTGGGAGGTGGAGTCTATAGCCTATTCTTGGTTTGAGGCTGAAGCATTGAACCTTTTATAAACCCAAAGTAAATATTTTCATGCTATTCCCTGTTTTGCAGAGCTGTTGCTTTAAGGGAAATGCTAGATTAATACTGGGAAAGTTGGCAGTAACCCTTGCTCCTCCTGCCAATGCAAAGCAAGATGTTATTTTCCCTACTGCTTTCCCCATATCCCTTCTTTTCTTCAGGGGAATGAACTTCTTTCTCTACCTCAAAAAACCAAATGCTTTTGCCATCAGTGCTGCTTTTCCATCAAAGTCCTTTAATGCAGCTCTTTTCCTCTCCACACGCAAAGCAGCCTTCTCACACCTGCTCTGTGATAGGATCCTTCTCCCTGAGGAGAGCACAACATCTGTTTTGTTTCCTCCATGGAGAAAGAGAGATACTCTCAAGAAATTCTTCTCCTTTCCCACTTGTTAACAAGAAAAGAGATTTTTAAAGCATTTGGTGTTAGTGGAAAGAGGAAAAGCCAGTAGAGTACTAGACAGGAAAAAAACATTCATGGAAAAATAAATTGAACATAATTTGAGCTATAATTAAAGGTCTTAAAAAGAAGTCAAACTGCCAAGCTGGAAGGAAAAATGTGCATCTTGAAATAAAATACCTTTATGGAAGGATGTGCTTGGGATTATAGTGTAGGACTGCTCTTCGGAGCATCTTGGCTCTAAATCTGCTCTGAGCTTCTTGGGTGATATCAGACCGGAAACTTTACCTTTATTTGCTTTGATGTAAAATGTGGTGGTATTGTGAGTTTTGGTGTTTTGTAGTGCTTGAAAGCACAAGGAAATGAAGTTTCCTAAATAGAAGCAGCTGAGCCATTGCAGTGATAGCAGTTTTTTGTGTATGATACTAAAAAGAGTTTATATCTTTTAAAGTGTGGGAAGCATTGTGAAACAGTGTATAGCTGCATCCCTGGGGAATCAGTTTGTTGTTAGCATAGTGGAACCTGCAGCTTCAGTAAGGGGCCTACTTGAGAATGAGTTAAAAGGTGTAAAGTGACAGAGAGCTTCATAGAATGACCCTGAGCTCTGCCTGCTGATGCCGTCCGTGCATGTTGCACGGATTTTGAAAGCAGCAGATTTTGTTGCATACAATCCACTTGCTAGTTAGAAGCCAAACTGAAACCAAAGGCTCTGAGCTGAGCTGTTGGTGGTCTGGATGGGGGAAGATTTCACATCTCTATGAGTGCTTCTGCTGTGGCACATAATAAGGAGCTGTGATCAGTGGGAGATAGGGCACTCTGGCTGCTGCCTGGAAAATCCACATGTGCAGCTTTAAGCTACTAAATAAGCATTGCAACCTACCAAAGCTCCCATTCGTGATATGGCTAGAGCTGGTGTCATACAGGTGACTAGTTCCATCATTCATAAATCTTAAACCTATATGAATAAATTCAAAGATTTTTACCTTTTAACATTGACCCACAACTCCTTAAAGTCTCTCTTACATTTACAGTTAAATACTTCAGCCACTGACATTACCAATTGGAACTCAACACATCTGGATTTTTTGAGACTAGTGAAAAGTCTGTAATGTGCTGCAACTTCCTCCTGCAGTAGCAATCAAAATAAACCAAAGATACTCTGTTTTTGCTACTGATATCAAAAATGTCCCCAAATCAGTATAGAAATGTGTTTGGAGGAAAAGTAAGGTGCAGATTTCAGTGGCATCTTGGTTTAATCTTTTTACAGCTACATTAGCAAAAATGCCCATTCCTTGGTGGTTATTGTGTGTTTAAGAGCCAGTACAAATAACATTTTCAGAGGTGTCAAAGTAGGAGATAGTTGTTAGTAGTGTTCCAGGGCCCTCTTAATTCACCAAGCATATTCTTTGTGCATGTTTCTGCAGATCAGTTAGAATAGTCTTCTGTGTTTAAAAATTCACCTACTGATATCACAACTTAGAAGCAACCTTGAAACATGGTGTTTGTCCCAATCTGATGAATTTGGGACATATGCTGTGGTTTAAAATAGTCAGGCTTTTGGGTCCACTTGCTGTAACATTTCCATGGTGTAACATTCGGGCCACTGGTGGCAGTTCTGTCCTCTCTCCAGTGCTCATTGTGATGGCTGTATACATTTCCCAAACCTGCCCTGCACTTCCATTGTAAGTTGTGTTTGTTGCTAGAGGAAGCCACCAGATTTCCACCTTCACCATCATAGTGTCCATCACTGAGGACAGTATAGCTTGTAGATAAGCAACAAAGAACTGGGGAGCAGAAACACTTCTGAAAAAAAAGAAATTAACAAGCAAAGAAATTGCTGGAAAGAGAAGATTGGTTGAGTTGTAGCAGAAGTAATGAAGTGTGAAATGTGCTATTCCCAACCAGTACGCCATGCTGCTTTAATTTACAGAATATATAATTATACAACATTAACATTCCGGTACATCAGTCTTTGACAAAAATTGAAATGAAAACAGCAAAATGCATGAGTCTATTTTAAAGACAATTATTGTAATAATGGTGGATAAGACTACGAACTTAAATAATTTTCCTGATTTTGAGATTATGTCTTTAAGATTCTTTGGTTTTGTGCCCTGGTAAATCTTTGCATACTGTTCCAAAACCACTTAGTTTAGTAAAGCTTTACTGAATATTTGTGGAAGTCCTTCCAGCACACACTGAACCCCTCCCCTCCCCAAGAAGATGTGTTTTAGAAATCAGATTAACTTTTATCTTTGTAGTACTCGATAATGATTTATACTGAGCCCATAGACAACCTAGAGCATACAGAGTGCATATGCACACACCTGGTTGGGTCAAGAGATGACCTTTCAGAGTTGCTGTCTCCAGAGGAAGGAGCATTGTTTAGTCACTGAGATGCTAACAAGGCGGTGCTGAGAGACAAACTAATTTTGGTAGCTTCATGCAGAAAAAAAAGCCCCTCTGAAACTTAATGACCTTCTGTAGGGGAAAAAGGCTTTAGGCATGAAGATACAAGCAGAAATCAAAAGGCTGTCATCTGGGAGAGAATACAGAAAAAGAAACTGGAATACACTGTATGTTCTAGTTAACTAAAAGTTATTATTTTGTCATAGGAGCACAGTTGACAGAGTAGGTAAGGTACAAAAACATCACTGTATTTAAAACACAGCTCTTGGTTCTTCTACAAGGAATAAAGTAGGATTTTTATTAATAAATGTCCAGTGTCTAGATGTGTTGCATGAACATGATCAAAGGCATTGAATCAATGCAGCGCTGAATTCTCAGAATCACACAATAGTATGATATATGCAAGAGGAACCTAGGGATCATAGAGGTTGTACTGAATTTGGGGAAGAGGGATACATTTCTGACAGAAACAACAAGAACCTCCTGTTATTGAATTTATTTTGAGTCAGATAGCCAGACTTCTATATTTTTTGGGGATATAATACTCAAAGGAGGCGGATGGTTTAGAACAGGAGTTCTAAAACTGTTTAGAATATTTTTACGAAGAAATAGCTTTCTTACACATTCAGATTATGTCAGCCATCATACAAGAATAGATGGCAGCATGGCATGGGGATGTTTCTTAGGAAAAAATGTCTAGAAAACAGATATCCAGGTTTTACGGACCATGTAGTCCACCCCTTTGCACTGAAACAAAATCAGTGCATAGAATTTGTAACTCTGTCCAGAAGATGGATAGAATTCCTTTTAGTTGGCAATATTAATGATTTGATAGCATATCACAAATGTCAGTTATACAATTACAATACTAAGTGATCACATCATGTAGCAACCATACAGTTGTTGAAGGACATGATAATGGGATGGTAACTTACTCAAATTAGTTTGTATGTCACCAACCCCTGGCCACATGCTTTGGTGGTGACCAAGAGAAGTAAGTTCATTCTTACAGCAACGAATGTACTGCAGATCTTCAAGAATACAAGCCTTTGTGCTGATCCTGAGTATGTGACTCCGAGACATTTTTCCTGTACCACTGGGGGGGACTCTGATACTGGAAGCTGTCTTAATGCAGAGATTGGGATATTGTGCCAAAGCTGTGACTCAGAGAATGAGTTGCTGTGGGACTTCTCTAGCTGGTATTCCACATTAGACAGGTGGTGCTGGTCTCGCTGAAACTCCCACTGTGCAAAAGGCTGACAAATGCCTTGGACTAACACAACAATAATACCAACTTTTTGTGGTACATGTACCAGAGGAATTCAACTTATCCTTGAACTAGCTCAAGTCTTTCTATATTCTATTTAAGGAATATTGACAAAACGGGCCACATTATCACTCAAGTGATTAATATGTAAGCTATAAAAGGACCTGGACAAAAAGAATAAATAAAGGAAAAACTCTAAACCAAACCTATTTTCTGCTCCTATGCTCCTACTGCTGGTTAAGCAGAAGCAGTAAACAAGCCCTATTCCCAAAGCTGTGCTGACAGCACTGATGATGGTGGTGCACAAATTAGGAGGTAAACAAAAAGCCGTGTTAATTTCAAGCTCCATTAGAAACACAGGCGGTAAAAAAATCAATGTCTCCCAAACAGAAAAGGTCAAAATTGGTAGGGAAAGAAAGTTGGTTTTCCAGTAGGTGTAAGACTTTTTAATTATTCTTAATTTTAAATTGTGTGTAAGCAAGGAGAAACTATTGGTCAGTGTAACATTAGTGACTAAAACACTGAAAATAAACAACTAGCAAAATATTTTTTTTTTTACTTTTTTAGAAAAATATACTCATCTTTGGCTCAGGTCGAAATTCCGAAATTCTTGTATTTAAAGGCTGGTTTCTATTTTAAATCTTGCCTGTAGGTTCTGTGGGTATTCAGTTACATTTATAATCTTGGCATGACACATTTGAGGGATCATTCTTTTGAAAAGTGTAATCATCAGATTTCACTGTTTTCTCTTGGCATAGTATATTCTTGGATCCAAATCCTTGGGGCCTGTTAATTTAAATTTTAGGTTTTGTTGTGCATCCAGATTAAATCTGGAAATACACGTGTATCATTTTGTTATCAAGTTGTCTAGCAGAGGATGACAGGACGAACAAATACTGCTTTATATGTTTTTGTTTTATGGCAGTGTGTCACCTTCAACTCCACTCACATTAAATCTTTATCACATCACGTGATCTTTGCTTTGCATATTAAACTAAGTTTCATATGGCCATGTTAAATTATGTATGGAGATGGAGTTCTGTGGTATGGTGTTGGGAACCGTTTCTTCAAACACCAATGCTTATGTAAAGACCTTGGAAATATTAACACGACAGAGTTTGACCTTACAGAGCCAAGATACTCACTAAGTGTTTGAGGAACTGGTGGCTTTACCATGGCCACAGATTTTCTGAAAATTATTATTCTTACACTTAGTACTTACAGAATTGCTATAGTTATATGTATTTAGTGTAACCTCTTTTGATTGAGAGCAGTGTTGTGAACAAGGCTCCTAATTCTCCATCCTTCTGCAGCACCAGCTAGTCACAGCATTTTACTAATACAAGAGTCCCTGTGTAGTGGGCTCTACAGAATAGGATCAAGATGCAGAGAGTTCAAAGACCATGGTTTATGTACAAAAATGTATTCATGTGATAGATACTTAGATTTGCTTTAAACCATCTTCCACTGAAGTACAGTCAATATTTTTGTAGTAAAGTCAGGATCTCTGTAGTAGAAACCACAGATAAGATCCCAATTCAACACATTTTCCTTCCAAACAGCTGCATCTCCTCACTGTCTTTTCAGCTCATCCTTAAGACACAGCTTGCTCTTCTAATTGTCATTCCCTTCACTGAACATTAGCATACTTGTTAAATTGGCCATTTGTGTCCCAGAAATCCCCTGCCTGTCCGGTGACTCACTTAGACCTGCATTTTGCACACCCTGGGGAGGCATGGAACAAGTCATCTCAGTGCTTTCAGCTCCAGGTCCTAAAACTGTTGAGCATCAAATTCAGTCCTCCCTTATTGCTTCATTAACTGTTGTTGTTAGGAAAAAGGAGGCTTTTAAAGAGGAAGAAGTCTGAAAGGATGTGTTCTCTCCTATGGATTGTTTCAACATCTTCTTTGAGGTTTTTTTTGTTTTTACAAAGTGCCAAGTGCCTTTTTCCTCCCTGGCTGTGCTCTCCTGCCAACCTTACCTGCCTGACCCATGTTTCTTAACAAAATCACCACCAAAAGAGACCTACTCTATCTGGGGGTGTTGTAATTATGGTATGAAGGTAGCATATAGAAGTCAGTTTACCCATCCATGGTTGCACTGGGAATATATCACTAACAGCAGTCAAATCTTGTTTGACCAGGAAAGGAAGCAGTAGTGATTTGAGGCTGTGTAGAAAGCCGGTATGTTCAGTGCCAGATTTTAAAAGTTGCCCTGATCTGTTTACTTTCATATTCATTTTAGCTCCTCGAGTTAATGATCACTCGTTTTGAGAACGTGACATTTGTATTTGTTTCAGAAAATAATGCATTTGTTTTTCAAGAGACAGTGTTGTCTTCCATCAAAACTAGTTACACACAGCCTCCCATCCACATGTCTAAGGCCAAGTACTGCCCCTTGAAATCATCAGAAGCTAATGTCAGTGAGTCTTGGGGTTGCTGGCTGGTTTTTGTGTCTGTCTGAAAATAAATTAACATCATGTTGAAGACTTCGTGAAACCATCCTTCATGACATCTAAGAAGTAATGACTTCAGTGAAGCTTGAGGGCAAAGTGCTCACCATTTACTACTGCAGTAATTCTTACACAAGGCTTTCCTCTCTTGCAGCACTATTAATTTTACATTTCATTTACTGACATTGGCATGCACTTAGCTTTATAATATTAGTTAAAATTGGTTTATGATGTCAGTTTTATTTTTAGCACATTGAAAGCAAGGGAATAATTGAAGTGTGCTATTGTACAGTTTAGGGCTTGTGGTGGACTTGGAGAGATGAGGATTGCCATTCCTGCTTCAATGGACCTAGAGGGAATAACTCTTCTCTTTAACATTTCATTGTAGTCTTTCTGATGATACCTCAAAATGTCAGCTTGTGCCTTATAGTTTAAGTTAAGGTCCCAGAATAACTTCTGATGGACCTCAGAAGTTTAAAAATTAAATCTCAGTGATATACACCAATAATATTTTAATATGAAAGGCACTTGAAGTTCAGTATATAATTTATTTTGGTTTAGTTATTTTTTTCAGTTCAAAGTTGTCTCTTGGAACTTAAGTTATAAGTTCTCTCCTGTATATTAATAGTAACAGGTTGGCTTTATGGTCTGTCACAGGATACTCTGCTGGTCAAGCTAAAAGGCTTTACCAGACTGCGTTCTAATGAAGTCTTAGTAACTTTCCAGGATGAAAGGGAATTAAAACATACTGGGTCTGGAGTTTTCTTGCTTGCTTTACAACATAGTGCTTTGGTTCTAAAATGCCAGTTTTTCTAATTCAAGTAATTTTAAGCTTTTCTGTGAAGAAATAAATGCATTAGGAGGTCAGTCGGGTTCTGATTAAAATCTGGTTTGGGACTCACACTGACTTCTACAACCTTCCTTAAATCTTGACCTGGAAAAAGAGACATTCATAAATATTTCCTATCAGGAGTGATGTTTCATCAGGAGTTTGAAGAAGGAAGAACACTGAGACATTTCCACATGAGTGGCATCCTACTTGAGTTGACTTCAGGGAAAATAATGTGTGAGGATCATAAGGCTGGCCCTGTCTTTGGAGTTTATTTGCCACTGTGTTTGCTTTTCCCTATCAGATAAAGCAACCACTGGAAAGCATGGGAACTCAGTGTTTTAAGAATGCACAACACACAGAGCTCAAAGAACAGCAAGACCTTCATCAGCCAAGCAAGGTGGTCCACGTGCTGGCCTGACCTTACTCCCACTTTTTGTGTTAGGAGAGCAGCTTATTTGCCAGTCATTCTGAGCTCTCACCATGAAACATAGTTTTTCTGCTGTGCTTGTATCTAAAAGCTATCTACTTTTATTGCTGTCCCCATCTGAAATATTTCAGGCTAATGAAACAATATGATTGTTTTTATCTCCAAAGTACTTCATTTCTAGTGACACACAAGAACTCAAATCTAAATCTGAGTGGTTATCTCTGCTAAGCTGCTTTTTAAAAATGAATAAGCTTAGTAAAAAGCTGGCAAATACATGCCAAACATTTTGTGAGGATCGCTGATGGCAAAGTTTTGTTAAACTATGCTTTTTCCAAGCAAGTACAAAAATAGCAACTTCGGAAAATATGAAGCCGAGTCTTTTGCACAACTGACTCTATTATGAGACTGCAGGTAGCGTTCTTTTTCCCTCTTTTCCCCTTTGAAAGCTGAACATCATCTTGGAAGTGTGAGAGAGAAGTGAGTTTCATGCTTAATGTGACTGGCTGCTCAAGAAATAGGTACTATTTGCTATTTTAAGCATTAGCCAGTAATTAGGATCTGCAGCACTGAGTCTCATTCTCTTGTCATTAATGAGGTTGTTAACAAAGATATGATACAGTCTTTTCCTCCTGTTAGCCATGTAACTGAAATAAGTGAAAACTTCAAATATTCTGAGGCCAGTGTTACATTTTTATGAACCTACTTCTGTGATGCCTGTCAACACTTCTGCAGTCTTTGGGAAACTGCCCCCCAGATCCATTTGGAATCCTCTTCACACCTGACTCTTGAGTATGTATTAAACACAAGATGCTTCTCTTTCATTCCAGCCCTTCTTGGGCTCCCTCCCTCCCTAGCAGCTTTATGGATTAGTGAGATCATTCCCCATTGCTACAATGCCACCTCCCCCCAGCCATGTCTAAATGATGATATCACCTATGCTCTTCCTTGGGAAGAACTCCCTACCACAAAGTCACCCCACGCTCTCCTCAGACCCTAGCTGATGACTGTGTCATGCTGGATGAAAGTTTGCCAGTATTTGAGGTACTGATATGTGCTGACTGCTTGCTGCCTTGCCGACCTGTGGCTCACTGTTTTCTTGTGTCTCTGCATCTGCTGTTTGTCTTGTTTTTGGGTATGTTTGTACTGCCTTCTGCAGTATGTCATGAAGAAATATTACCCAGCCAGGCAGCTTGAGGACTCTACCTGCAGGAGGAAAAGCTTTGTGCTCTGCCACTGTAGCTCCTTTTCTTGAGCCAGCTCATTTAGTTTGCATCACTATACTGTACATGAAATTCTAGTGCACAGACTCTCTGTTTTGCATTGGGAATGCACTTGACATAAGGAGTAGGGGAATAGTTCCATTATTAATAAATAAATATGTTTTCACATGAGTTGGACAAGTAGTATATTTCTATAAATTACAGATATGCCCTATAATGACAGAAAAAAACATAGAATCAAGAATAACAGGTTGGAAGAGACCTCAAGGATAATCCAGTCTAACCTTTCTTGGCAAAAGCATGGTCTAGACAAAATGACCCAGCAGCCTGCTCAGCTGAGTCTTAAATGTGCTGGATGTTACAGAGTTCACCATTTCCCTGGGGAGATTATTCCAACAGTTGATTGTTCTCAGTGTGAAATATTTTCCTCTTGTGTCCAGTTGGAATGTCCCCAGGAGTAACATGTGTCCATTACCTTTCCTGTTTTCGCTGTGACTCCTTATAAAAAGGTTACCTCCTTCTTCGTTATAGCCATCCTAGAAAAATACTAAGGCACAGTAGTAAGGTTTCTCCTAAGCCTTCTTATCTCAAGACTGAACAAACACTTATCTCAGCCTTTCTTTTTTTGTGGCCCTTCTCTTGACCCTCTCCAGCCTGTCCATGTCTTTTTTGTATAGCAGGGAAAGTGAAAGCAGTATTCCAGGTGTGGCCTGAAAAGCACTGAGCAGGGCAGGATAGCGAGTTCTTCATCTTTGCTGGGGATGCATGTGTTGATGCAGGCCAGCATTCTGTGGGCTTTCTTTGCCACAGCAGCACACTGTTCTCTCCTATTGAGCTGGCTGTCCACCAGGACCCCCAGGTCTCTTTCCACAGAGCTGCTCCCCAGACAGACCTGTCCTTGTTTAACACCATAAGGTTCTTGTTAGCCCACTATTCCAGCCTATCCAGTCTTCCTGCAGGGTGGCTCTTCCTTTTAAAGTGTCCACCTCCCACTCAGTTCGGTATCATCAGCAAACTTCATTGGGGCACAATTCATCCCATCATCCAGATCTCTTATGAAGGTATTAAACACTGAAATGCCCATTTTTTTCCCCCACTGGTGTGCTTCCTGTGCCTCATCTGATTTGCCTTGCCAGTCTTCAGGACACACATAGTGTATTGTAAGTGTAGCTTCCTGTCACCCTTGTGTATCTTAAAATAATAGAGTTATTAAGAGTATGATGTAAGAACTTTAATTTCTGATGTTGCTGCCCAAAGACCTTTACAGAATGAATGCTTAAGGAAACTGTTGGTTTGCTGGTTCCCTGTCTATTGTGTCTTTTAATAAATGTGCTATTTTAGAGTACATTTCCAATTTTTTTCCCTTGATGCTGTTTACATTGGACCTAAGAAATTCCAAACTGCTCTGCAGTGTTGGTTTTTCTTACTAGCTGGCTAGAAAAGCAAGAGGGAGGAACAGACATTTGAAGGTATTTTCTAGCTCTTTTAGCTGTCATTTTGTGTTGCTGTTATACTTGCCACCCCTTGGTGAGAATGGCTGCATATGGATGGTAGAAAGCAGTGGCTGTCCTGCAGAGCTTACCTACTAACCAGGGCAAATGGTAGGAATTGTCACTTGAGGGTTGCTCAGGGAGGATGAGGCATAGAGGCACCAAACCAAAGGCTGTAGGTGCTGAAACCAGAACAGAATGGCAGCTCAAGGTTCCTCCAGCTTCCATTACTGAGGAAAAATCCTCCTCTTGATAGTTTTCAAAACCCCATCAGCAAAACCAGTTCTCTGAGCGTCTATGCGGGTGAAAGCAAAACCAGTGCCAAGCCCAGTGGCTCCCTTCTTACCTCTGCACCGCTTGCAGGAGCCCTAATGGGACCTACCAGCCTTTTTCATCCAACTTATCTGCTGAAGACTGGAGGAAGATGTGATGTATTAGCTAGAACCAGGATGGATAGCATCATAAATCTCCTCTAGACAGCAACAATTAAAGCTGCCGGGGCTCTCTGCGTTGCCACGTGGAGTCCAGGCAACTCTGACCAGATTTGACTGGCTTATTTTGCTAAATGAGGATATTGAAATGACCGTCTGGATTTTATTAATAAGTGTATAAATCTGAACTATAAGGAGAAAGAAGATGAACTGGTGCTAGTATGTCTGTGACATATACTTAATAATAAAACTTAAACTCTTATACAGCCTGGTACAAATTACTTGCTCTACTGCACCAGTTCTGCCACAGCTACACATTTCATTTTTGTGATATGCTCTGCGACTGCTCCACTAGTAAGTGCTGAGAAGGGAAAGAAATAGATAGATAGATGCATCTGGTATTTATAGAGGACTGTTTTAATGGTGCTAAAAAAACTGATGTGCTCAGCATTCCTTGCAGCTGCAGTTGCGTTCGTGTCAGTAATCCTATCAGGAGGGTTGCTGGTTTCCAGAGTAATTAGAACCCTGAAGCAAATAAACAGCAAATGAATTCTCTTCTTTTGAAGTTATCTTCTTTTTTCCCCTCTTTAAATAGCCTTTCTCTGGTATAATTATGTACCAGTCATTATAACATTAAAAATAATTTTAAGTGAATGAATGCTATTTTTATTGTTGTTGTTCATTGCTAATTATTATGAACTAATCGTAATTTAGGATAGTCTTCTAAAAATCCCATTTTATTAGAGAATGGCTACTAACTTAAATTGCTTCCTGCCTGGATCCCAGGGAGAGGCAGGAGCTCCAAGCTGGGATCATCTAAGCTGTGCTGGTGGCTAAGCACGTGCGGGTAGAACAACAAGTTGTTGCTCAAAGACTTTTTGATAAACTTCTGCTCCTCTAGCAGTTAAGCCATAGGTTAAATATAAATTCAGAATACTGTACGCTTGCCACCAGGGAAGTGATGACAGAGATGCTACGTGATAATATAGGGAGGTAATAGCCTTTCTATCTGGCTTTTTGTGACTGTGTCTGGGATAATTCATTGTGCCCCGAGCATTTGTTCCTGAAAAGATACTGGCAGGAGTTCAGAGGACACTAACAACCTATGCAGTTGTCTAGGGAGGGTTGTAACAGTGCTAAACAGTGGTATCTTCACCATTTATCTGGGTTATTAATTTTGCAACATTCATGGCTTTAGTCAGATGTTTTCAATTTGTGCTCACGTATGCTGAGTTACAGAGCATGGGCACTGGGTCATCGTTGTGTAAACTCTGTAGTCTGGTTTGCATTTTTTGGCTCTTGATTTCTAACCAGTTTCAAGATTAAAAAACAGAATAATAAGCATTACTTACAGCTGCATAAGCAAGTATATATTAATTGATGTTTCCTGGTAATGAGGTATGAGAATGAAAAGCCCACCCCACCTCTCAGATCCCAGCTTGGGTTTTTAAGATTGGCTGTTAGAAGAAAAATGTCTTTGTACTCACAAATTGCACACATTCAGCCCAGAGTTACTAGCACATAATAAACCTGGAAACATCTAGTGACGCTTTCTTTAATGGACTCATTCTTTAGACTAGAACCGCAGCTTTTATAACTCAGATTCTTAAAATGCCTTTTATAATGTTGTTTCTTAAACAGCCTTAGCTTCTATTGTCCTGTAATGGCAATTCTTTCCTACCAAGAGTACCAAGACAGCACAGCACTCTGTCTGTAACCTGGCATGTTCACAGAAATATCTGAGAAAGATGATGTGGACACTAAAGCTTCAGGGGGTTCAAATATTTCTAAACTTCTGTTCAAAGTGGAGTTCAGGAGATATTTCTGTAACATTGACTGTGCTTTGGACTTCCCTCCTTTTCTCACCCTTCCTGCAGTTTTTTTGGGGTGAGAAATTTATAGCAACAGAGCAAATTGGCATGTTGAATCTGAGCTCAGCTTTCAAATCAGTTGTCACTGAGCAGGACCATATATACCCAAATACACAGAGGAAAGATAAGCCAAATTTGCTAATGCTTTAAGTCAATGCATCTGTGATAGAGCTCATAAAATTCTCTAAGGAGAATTACGATGTTGAGAGTTATGACTACTTTATGCTTGAATGAAAGCATCCCCTTGTTGGCTTGAGGAACACAACCTCCTACACAGTGACTTCATTCTTTAGGGTGATTTATCTTAATTTTCCTCAGTGTTCCCATATTTTGAATTGGAGTTCATGTATGCTGAATTATAGTGTATAGACCTTGGGTCATCTTTTTCTGAACCCTATATTTTATCATGCTTTTTTTACCTCTTTGCTTTGAGATGCGTTGCCAGAGGAAAGAATGTAGTTTTGTGCTTGTGATACATCTCAGAGGCTATTTAGATAATGGTTTCTTGACAAGGAGGTGCTTATGTTGTTTCTTTCGTTTGTTTGTTTTCTTTTTTTTTTTTTTTGCTAAGTCTTTTTATTCCAATTGTGATAAATCCGTGATGTAGAACAGAAAATAAACCCCCCACAGTTTCTTTTGAAATGAGCTTAGGAGTGCGCCATCCAAATGTCTCATGCTGTCAGAGAAACCCTTAACACCTACTGTTGCAGACACTTCTGGTGATCCATGAGTTTCGAAGCAAGGAAAGCAATATTCTTCATAGATGTGTATCAGCTCCAAAAGGAAGAGGGGATACCTTTAGAAGAGAAAATTTTCTTTCAAGGAAAAAAATGAAATTACTGCAGAAAATCTTAAAATCTTGTGGTGGTCTGCCAGGCAGCAAATACCAGAAAGGTATCTGATCACAAATGGTACTGGATGTCTGCTACAGGCTTCTGGCTGGTGTTTCAGTCAGCTAGATAGAAGTGAAGATAGAAGTGAAGCAGAGGTAAAGAATCTAAACATTCAAAAAACACACACTCACACAACATCCTCTCTCTTGTGAGGGAAAATGAACATAACAGCTCACTTAGACCCATGGCAGGCATGAGTAAGTAGTTTCCTAGTTCAGAGAAAAGTTAACAATGTAGAAAAATAGACTCTTAATTAATTTTTGCTCTTAACAACACATTAGAATTTGAACAATTTAGATGCAATGTATGCAGTTAATAAAGAAAATATTTGTTAAAAACATTAGCAAGACTGTGATACTGTGATCCTTGCAATTATTTTTAATACTAAACAAGCATACTGGTGAGAAAATTTTAATTTGTAGTTCTTGCACAGTACTAAAAAGAGCAGTGTGATAGCCAGTGCCAGGTAAACCCTCAGTGAATAAACCAGTTTTTTATTGCATTGTGCAATGCTACATTCTGACAGTATATAAAAGGAGTGAATTTCAGTGGTGGTGTAGGTTCAGTAAAAGACAATCATGCCAACCTGTTCTGTACTGTTTTTTGGAAGATGGAGAAAGGGGAGGGGAGGTATAGCAATGTCTGTCACAGAGAAAAAAGGCAATGAAATGTGACCCTCTTTTAATTAAAGGGTCCCACAAAATAATTTCCCCCTTTAACTTGTGACAATGTGGTTTTGGCAGGAAGAGTAATGTGAACAAAACACTCTTCTTTATAAGCAAAATCAAGGAGGGCAGGCAAATTGTATTCAGTAGCAATTTGTTGGGGAATTTGTCATTTGTTTTTGAAGAGTGCTTGGAAATGGACAGCAGGAGAGGGGTGTTTTGCTTGTGCCTTGTGAATGGCAGCAGCAGTGGGGTTTGAAAAGCTTTTAGAGGAGTCAGGGGATATTTTCCCATGGGAAATTATAGAAAATACCTGTCAGTTTAATGACAACTCATCATTCCAAAAAGAGACTAATGTGCTCTTTGGAAGGATATTTTATCAGCTCAAAGTCCTCTTTGTGGTAACACAAAATAGAGTAAATATAGTCAAGGCAGTGAAATCTTATAAACATCTCTTCAGCTTGGGGAATTTAAAGAAAGCGCTACACAGGTTCCCTCTGGATTTTTGAACAGGGTGTAAAAAAGTACAAAAATTGTCCTTTTTTCCCCCCATTTTGATAGTGTCTGATATAGCTATTCCTTATTTTCTGCCCATTTATGAGCAAACTGAATCAATATGCTTTATTTACTATTTCCCATCTTAACAGTGCTTTCCTTGTGAAAGAACTATTAAGGACATATGGCCAGAAGAGATGGGGGCCCTTGCTTTTCCCTCACTGGTTAGTTACACTTTGGTCTGTATCCTTAGAGCTTTTAGAGAAGTGCACCATTCTTTTATAAGGGATGTAAGAAAAAATACAGCTGATGTAACTTAATTAGTGTATCATGTCTCTCATTGTAGGGTCTGGCCTAGGACGGTTTTTTATTAAGGTGAAATGCAGCATCTTGTTGAGCAGAGAGGCTGAATGACCCTGAAGTGGGTCTGCAATTAGTGAGCCACAGACAGGAGAAATTGTGCTGCATCTGACACACAACGCTGTGTTTTCCAGCCAGAAGAGACACATGCACAGTGCTAGGGAACAGCTGACAGCAAGCCTTTCTGGAAGAACAAGCTGTAACACAGCAAAACTTAATCAGTGCTGTCCTCCCTTTCCTGCTCTGTATGTCTTTATTTCTGCCTTGTGCATCTGCTGCTTCTATTGAAGACATTATTTTAGACATTAATGTCTAAACCAGAAATCCTACAGAGCAGTCTTGCAGGGTGATGGGTTTAGGTGGAGGCAGTAGGCTTTAGGAAATGGCCAGAGGTTAGAGATGCAATAGTTGTTGTTACTGACAAATCTGTTAAAACCAGAAGGAAGTGGAAATGTAAAGACATGAAGAAAGGCTAAGTGCTCATACCAGATTTTACTATGATAATGATAAGGGTAAGGTTAGGTTCAAATAGCCTGTCTTGAAATAAGTGGCAGCACAGTCCTTTCCTTTGATCTGCAGATCCATTTTGGCCCATTTTCTTGAGTAATCTCACCATTAAAACAAAAACAAAATATAAGTATCCTGCTCTTAATCTAGCCATTCCAAAGCAGGTGAGTCACTGTTGTTGGACTTGTCCTGCAGCCAGGTCAGAGAAGGAGCACACATGAAAAGAGGGGCAGAGGAAAGCTGGTTCTGACAGCAACTGTAATTAAACCACATCATCATCTTCCTGAGCCATAGCTCCAGCAATAACAAAGCAGTGGATGTGCCCCACAGAAATACCAGTTGGGCTTTTCTCTAGTGCTCTAGACAGATTTTCACTGCAGAGATGCTCTTCTCTAGCATAGCTCAAGTGAGAGTGGCCCCTGTGCAGAGAAAACCTGAGCTGTTTGTGTCCATATTCTCACTGGGGTCACACAAAAGCATCTTTCATGCTACTTCCTGGGTAAATACTCATATAACCCTGATGGAAGATGTACAGTGCTGTCTAGTTGTTTGCATGTGTCACAAGATGATGATAGAGATTGTGTTACATTTTTAGGGACTGCTACAGTTCCAGAAGTCTCCAGTGTCTGCCCTTTAGTTTCCAGAAGACACTCAGTCACGCTGCCAGCCTGAACTGTGGAAGGGGCACTAAGGCAGAGGTTGATGTCATTTCTTAGAGATTCTCCCTCTTCCTGGCCCTCCAAATGCACTTAGTCTGGCAGTGAGGTGGCTGCATGTTTGGTGATGTGAACCAACCCTGAAGAACCTCTTCAGGCAACAGCTGCTGCTGCTTTCAGTGCTGCCCTGAGCCTGATGATCCCTTTGTGAATCTTCAATACTGATCCACAGTACTCAGAGTTGTTGGGTTTTTTTTCTGTTGCATCAAGACATTTTCTGACCCTCCTTCCCTTTCAAGGGAAGAGAGGACAGGCAGCAACTATCCCATCTGAACCTTCTTCCCACTGGCTGCCTGTAGCTCTTTCACCCTTCTGCAACAGCTGGACTTCTGCCCCGGTGCCTTTGACTTCCTGGTCACCTGACCATCTGAAGCTGTTACCTGACTCTAAGTCAGGACTACCATGTTCATCAGCCAGCATCTCCCACATTGTTTCCCACTTTTAAGGATGTTTGGCTTGCATCTGTTTTGTGAAAGGTTTTTCTGTTCTGCCATTTATTCATATTTGAAATGTTCCTGGGACTGTTGCTCTTCACAAGTCCACTGGTTCCTTTGACAAGGGCAAAAACGTTTCTGGCCATCTACCAGAAATACCAGAGGAGAAAGTTACACGTTATCTTTGCCACCTGAACATCATCTTGCACATTCTAAAATTTAATAGCAGGTCTTAATTATTTTTTTTATTATTATTGTTGTTGTTGTTGTTGTTTGTTGTTGTTGTTGTTGTTGTTGTTATCCTTATTGTTGTTGTTATGTTTGTGTTTATATTTATTTGTTTAGTTTGTTAGTTATTTTATTTTATGAGTCTCATTACACCTAATTTGTTCTGGTTTTTTGTGAGCCACCATATGGCATCAGTGGAAACCTGGTGAAAATGTATTTATCATCTCACAAAAAAGATGTCAAACACATAATTAGAATAAGTCATTCCCTTTAAGATATAGTCTTACCAATTAGTCATTGGGAGCTTCTGGACCAAGTCTTATCAGCTGTCTGGCAGGGGATATTGTGAAGATATGTGTCACAAGTCAGGATGAGGTATAAAGGAAGTGTAAAAGTAGTGCTATTTCAGGTATCACAAAGCAATTCTGAGTTCTTGAAGATCTTGAGTGAAGTATTTCATTCTTATCACTTAGCAAAATCTCTCTTGGAACAGAGGAGCAAATGAGGCACAATGGAGAACTGTTTTCTTGCTGCTGGAAGTGCACAGCCATGGCATAGTAAAGCCTGGGGTTTTCCCACCAGACTTGCATTTTACATCTGGAGTTGAGAGTCAAGAAACCTCTTTTAATCCACTGATTCAAATAAGCTTGCACAGGAAGTTCACATTTGAGGCAGTATCATTCCTCCAGTAAATATAAAGTAATACGGTTCTAAATTTATGAAGTAATTTATTTAAATGCTTTCAGTTTCATGAGACGAAGCCAGCCTGTGAGATATATCTCTGCATCCTGGCTGAATTTGCTTGGACAGGAATTTGGTTTCCAGGGAGCGAAGAAGCCAGGCAGAGCCCTCTTTGGAAGAGGAGAGCTTGCTCCACAGCTCTCAGTTTATGAAAGTGTTTGGTACCACTACTCTTTTGCCCAATACTTAGGTAGGTCGTTTCTCTGGTTAAATACTCTTCCTAAAAGTCAATTCCATCATTCATTTTCCAAGCATTAAATAAGAAACAAATAGATTTATTTTTTGTTTCCTTTGCTGTGAATGTTAGATAAATACATCTGTGAAGCCAGGACTGAGGCAGGTCTTGTTAGCATCTGTTTTCAAGGGCTGTGCCCCTGCTGCTTTAGATATGTCTATGGTCACAGCAAGATCCCCATCACGACTTTCCATCTAACACAACAATGGGAATATTTAGTAGATTGGTTCAATTTTTGAGATGTTTCTGTAGCAGTTTAATGTCATCTGGTGGACGCTGCTGCTTGTCCATCCCAGCTTCTTGCAAGTTTTTTACTCCTCTTTTGGAGCTCATACAGCAGTGTGGAGAACTAATTTAATGAGTTGATCTAGGCAGAAAACAGTCACTGTAAAAACTAATGCCTACTAAAGCATTAGGGAGATTGTGTACTGGAACATTCATCGTTAGCAAGCTTTGCATCATGCAAGTGTGTTCTCACCTCCTGCATGGACACAGGGTTGTTATGTTCCACTTGGAGTGTGGGACTGTAGGGTTTCTGGTCCATGTTCCCACCTTCCTCTGAGAGACAGTACTGCCAAAAGCAGAAGGACTTGTAGATTTTGAAAGGTGGCACCTTTCGTATTTGAGCTTGCAGAAATAGCTGCAAAAATTCCAGCCCTCCTTCCAGATCACCCTGCTGCATGTGCGGTGTATTTCTGTGGGAATGGTGCATGCCTTTGAAAATCTCTGCCAAAATACTTGCTGTTGAGCTGAACTCATTTTGGGTCTGGTGGATCCAGACTCCGCTGGATTTTTGTCAATTCATTTGCTTCCCGAGGGTCCACAGTATCCTGTTGTTCCGGAGGCAGATCAGCAGCAGGGTAGATCAGCTAGAGGTTCTGTCTGTGGTGAAACAAGTGTTGGTCTCTTCCCAGAAGAAGGATGGGCAGTTCAGTGGTTCCCTCCATCCACAGAGGGCTCTGCCAGGTGGTGTGGATGAGAAATGGGCAGGTGGGCAGAAGGAGTGATGGGATAACCCTGGGGCAGGTCACCAGACATCACAGACCTCGCCTTTGTGTGGGCCCCTCTTTGCACTCAGAAGACAAACAGGCAAAAGTTCTTTGTATATTTAGCAGTTGTTTGGTGGTGGTAAGAGGACAGCTTAGGGAGGGGACTGCTTTCCTGTACCCATCCCCCTCACTTTCTCTCCCCCGTGACTTTAGTAATGGCTATTCACTGTTAGAAAGTGCCTTTCCTCTTTTGTGATGTTATTTAGCACAGGCTCTAATTAAAAGCAAGCCCGGGGAAAATAGGGGGTGGTTGCCTAGTAACCAGTTGCCTTGGGATCTGGAAAGATATGGCGAAAATAAGGGTTAATTTTTGCAGGTGAAAGTAGGAATGTCCAGGGATGTGGGTGGTGGAGGTTTTAAGCTAAAAAGACCTAGGACATGGTTCAGAGAAGCAGAGTTCCCACTGGGTTCTCTCTCCAAATGACAACACAAGATGAACGGTGTTTGTTTAGTTACAATCCATACCAACGGAAAGTTAGAGAGAACACCAGATCACTCTTTGAGGGTGCTTCCTTGTGTGTTTTATTTACATAATTTGCCACAGTATTGCAAGGGTTTCTATCTCTGCATCTCATTCACAGTTCAAAGCTTGCCTTAAATAAGCAGATGCAAATGGTCACATAGCCTACAAAAAATAGTGACTGCTTTTGTACACATGTTCTCTGCGGTAACCTATTTTCCTCAAGGTACCCACACGTGTCAAAAGATCAGCGTGTTAAATACTTTAAGGTTTATTTTGAGAGAGTCAAGGACTGCAAAGAGCTTCTGGAGGCTTAATACCTCTGAAAATCAAGCAGCAACCATGCTTCTTCAAAACTTCTTGTCTGCCTTATTGAGTGCATATTTCCCCTTTAGTATATTTTAGATAGTTTTAGAATAGGATAAATAGAGAAGAGAGATGGTTTGTGTGACAGCGCATGCCACTCATGTAACCTATGTGTGTAACCAATCTTGAACTGAAGAGCATGAATCCAGATGTGGAGCTGAGTGACCTTGTGGGGATACCTGTCCCCACCTCCAGTGGAGAGAGCTGCAGTGAAGGAGCTGAGAATGCAGCAAATCAGATGTGAAGGTAACTATCTGTGCTTCAGCTTGGACTCTTTTGATGGTGTCATCATGAAGTTTGAAACTCCTCTGCAGATATGCAAATGATTGCCTGTGAAGGTAGTCTGGCATCCTGTGAAATCCTTTGCACATTTACTGGTACATGTAGTCTGTGTGCAATATGCAGTGGTTATTTTGTCTGGATAAGAGTCTTCTTTATCTTACTGATGAAAGCAGAGGGTAAAATTAATTCTTTTCACATGCCGTTGTTATTTCTTTGTTATTTATATTATTACAGCATTTCAAAAGCCTTCTTTGTGGGCTTTCCCTGCCACACTCAGTGCTTTATGGATATGTACTGCAAAGAGTGCAAAAGATTGCATGCTATCTATGTCAGAAATCAGCAGGTAAATGAAACAAATAGATATGGGAGAAAAATAAGACAGTAGCTCTCTCTTAAAGTAAGTCATGATCCAAACAAATCTGTCAGATTTTTTGTAGACATCATGCTAAAGGGAAATCTTTCTAGATTTCTTCCATGATTTTTCAAGAAGACAGTAAGTTATGGCCTCCCAGGTGTTATGAACAAACTCTGCCCAGAAGTGGAAGCCGCTCAGGAGAAAACCTGGTTGTCTGATTGAGATTTCTTTGACTGGGTAGCAGAGCAAATATTAATCCATTATCATCAAAGCAAGGAAACAGAAAATAGTCTCCATGACAGCATTTTGAATGGAGGGAAAGCAGGACCAGGAGAATATGTGAAGTGCTACTACACAGTTGATGGACCCTGTTTCTCAAGATGGCCATGAGCTTGGACAAATTTCCATTTGGAAATAAAAAATATTGTAAGGCTAAGAGGGAAATACTGCCAAGACTTAATTATGTTTTTAATCTGCACAAGATTGCCGAGGTCCTTGGCAGAGCACTGTTTGAACTGTTAAACTGATGACTGGATTGTTGTTCATCAAATTTTACATCCTTTGGGCCAGGTACAGGTATCTAAAGACATCCTAATGCTACAAGCTTCATGTTAGGTGCACCCTGGAGAAGAGGAATATGTGTGTTTGGGATTTTTTCAGTGTTTTGTAGTAAAATACTTCGCAGTATAATTTTAAATACTGTATCTCTTCACTCCTCTCAGAGAAGGATATGTGTGCTGGGCTTTCGTGTGGTATCCCACTTACACCACTATGGCCATTCTGTAGAAAAGAGCTATCCTGTGGGACGACTGTATTTTGCATTGAGATTTACCAATGGCAAAGCATTTCCCTGTTTCCCCATTTCCAGTAATTGAGGTTTAGGAGTAATCAACTTGTTCCTGAGTGAGGAAGTAACTTTGTTGATGATCATGTGGCCTTCTAAGCACAAGGTATGCTCAACACTGTTTATGAAGGACCTACAGGCAATAAGTTTTTTTAATTAAATGACTTTGACCTAGAATGAGATTTAATTAAATACTATATTAAACAGGCTTAAACAAAAAGGCATTTAGTAAACCACTATGCAAATTTAAAGGTAATTAAAATTTGAAATCTGTCGACTTTATGTTATCTCTATAATTGATGCTAAATGTGAACAGATCAAATACACTTTTTTATTATCGTTTCTTTTTTTATTTCTTGTGCAAGTTAAGATTGCTGATGATTCCTTTGAATTATTTCTGTGTCTATCTGATTGGCTGGATTCATCGTTAGCATGAGTATCTTTGGGGTTATTGATTTGGATGCACCAAAGAAGTCTTGCATAATACAGAGGTGACATAGGACTCATTAGAGAAAATAAGCTAAAGTATTAACTGAAGACAATAATGAAGAAAGTACTTCTAACCAGAAATTTTGACTACTGACTCTCCTAGTTAGGCTGAAAAGAGAGGCTCAAATGTAAAAAGTACAATAAAATAGAAAAACATCCTTCAAGAGTTTCTAGAGTGGAAACTGGACCTGCTCCACTGGAGCAGGACTGTATTCAGTCAACGAAGACAGCTGACTAACTTAATTCTTAAGACTAAGGTCAAGAAAGCATTGAGCAATATTCATAATTTTCTGGCCAAGAATGACTGACCCTTGCTCTGAGTGATAAATAAGCAGTATGCATACATCAGTAGCCTTTAATAAATGCCTGCAGTTAGGCAATATGGTCCCAGATGTTGAGAAACCTCATTCTGCTGTAGATAAAATGGTGAAGGGAGTCCCTTTCCACTCAAACCTCACAGGGAGTCAAAAATGAGCGTGACGTGTGGGACCAGTGTGTGTCTGCCTCTGCAAAAGCTGAGGCTTAACAAAGCCAGCATATTTCTGTACTGGTGACATCTATTACAACTGCTCCTGCTCTGCAGCAGCTGATGTGACCCAGCTGTGGATCAGCATTTGTGAAGGAGCTGAGGATTATGCGCTCAATATCTTTTCAATACATCCTGCTGCAAACTTCCCTGATTTCCAGGGCAACCTCCAGAGAGCAATCCAAATGTTCAGAAAGCTGCCAGCTCTCCCTCTTGCTGTCCTCTGCATTGTTCTTCTCTCCTGCTCTCTCGCCTGGCCCCCCTTACCTTGGAAATTCATCCATCCCCAACCACCTCAAGAAATGATTGTGGTTTTTACTTTCATAATTGCAGTCTGTGTCTCAGAAAATCATAAAATACCCACAGCCAGTTGAACAGGCAGGATTTAAGATGACTTGCAAAAGTCTGGAGAGAATAGACTATAACCATAGATAAAAATTACAATTAAACTTCTCTTTTCTGAAAGAGAAAAACCACGTGAAAACAATGGGTTCTCCCATTTACCCTCCAGATTACAAAGTAACAGAAATCAGTTCTTATTGTATTGAGTCCTTAAAAAAGATCTGCCTTTCTCAGCATGTTTATAAATTAGTCTGACTTTGAAATCGTGGCAAGTGGATGGTTTCAGAGGTGAAAAGATAAGTGTTATTTGCATAATAAAATCACAAAAGGAGTGAGTATGCAAAATGTAATTTATTTAAAATTCACCCATCCAACATGCTGGGCACAGGTGCAGAAGATTAATAACAAAAATAGTTACCTTCTGCATATAAATTAATGGCCATGTCCAGAACGAAGAGCTTCCTTCCCCACACTCAGAAAAACCTTTGGAGCAGGGATATTCAGCATGATCTGACTGTGAGGGATCCTGTTAGTGCAGAGAGGGTGAGGGCAGGCAGTCCCATGCTCCCCTGTGCCAGCAGCAGATTTTCTGAGTACTCCATGAGGTTCTGGGTATGAGCTGCCATGGGCCAGGGTGGCTGAACAAGCAGATCCGTGTAGCAGCAGTGCCTCTGTCAAATGAAGTACATTATAAGTGTTTTTAAGGATCTGCTCTTGCATTCCAGAGACATAAGTTGGTCACTTTTTTTTTCCTTAATGTCTGTGCAGTTGGTTGACGCAAATTGGATGACTGGAGGATATTTGGTAATTCTGAGACCTTGTAAAAATAACTTCTTTTTTCTATTACAAGAAAAGGTGACTGTAATGGTTGCAACAATACCACTACATTTCTGACAAAAACTTGATGAACAGATTGGATTTTAATACAGTTTTGTGTTACATGGTTAGTGATGCATTACACTTGAAAAGCCTAAATTCTTCCTGCATGCCTTGTATTTTCTAGTAAATGCTTTCTGAAGCTCTTACCCCTAGGGACTACTTGGTCAAGGTGCAGGGAAGGACGTTTGAGCTTGGATTTGATAAAGAATAAAGCTGGGCTCTTCTCTCCTAGCTGTAGACCTAATGATGTGACCTACATCTTGCCTAGTTTAAATGTCTACCTCCAGATGGAATGAGATGAGCTAAACACCAGAAATGTCTTTGCTCTCTATTGTGGAAGAAAGGGAGGTAGCCACTGACCTCTTGGCCATTCTGCTCTGTGGAGAGCTGCTGTTGGCTGAATGAAACCTTTCCTAAGGGGATTGAATGGTAGCTTGGAAAGGGTCAGTAAATAACTGTTCATGGTATTGGAAGTAAATCTGTAAGGGCATGTCCTAGGAGGCTTCATAGCAGAGATTAAAGCATCTGAATATCAAAGTGTATGGGAAGAACAAAGACTACTGTTAGATTTTAAATGGGTTTATGGTTTGAAAATATGATTTGCAAATATTACTGTGTTTATTTCAGCTGAGTTTTTAAAATCAAGCCCATGCCAAAAAGTGCCTTTGAAAACTCCACAAGCAGCTTGAAATAAACAGGGGTTGTCTGTTAATTACTGTTTTGCTTATTTTACTGCCATGTGATCCATTGATAAGAACCTCTCTGCCCACTAATAATGTTGGTGATATCCATACTGTATCTATACTGTGGGATCCGGTGCTGCTTTCCAGCAATTGTGTCTAGATACTTCTCAGCTCCACAGTGGAGGAAGGCTCTCATTTCCTTCTTTCAGTAGACCCAAAACTTCAGTTTACCAGTCGAGAAAGCCCAACTAGCAGAGCATCACAGCATGCTCCAGTGGGCCGCTCAGGTTGGCCATCAGAGAGGAATAATTATAGAATGATAGGATTGTTTAGGTTGGAAAAAAATTTTAAAGTTGTCAAGTCCTACCCTTAACCCAGCACTGCCCAGTCCACCACTAAACCATGTCCCCAAGTGCCAGATCTATACATCTTTAAACACCTCTAGGAATGGTCACTTCACCACGGCCCTGAAAAGCCTGTTTCAATGTTTGAGAGTCCTTTCTGTGAAGAAACTTTTCTTAATATCGAGTCTAAGCCTCACCTGATGCAACTTGAGACTCTTTCCTCTTGCCCCATGGCATGTTCCTTGAAAGAAGAGACTCACCCCCACCTGGCTACAGCCTCCATTCAGGTGCTTTTAGAGAGAGATAAGGTCACCCCCGAGCCTTCTTTCTCCAGGTTAAACACCACCAGCTCATGCAGCTGTGCTGCATAAAACTTGTGCTTCAGCCCTCACACCAGCTCCGTTGGTCTCCTCTAGATAAGCTCCAACCCATCAATGTCTTTCTGGTAGTAAGGGGCCCAAAACCGAATACAGGATAATTGTGGGCCAGGTGCATTTTATAACATGTTTCTGCCCTATATTATAAACTGAGGCATGGTGATACAGTTCATCTCAGATGTAGATCAACACAAATGATACTAATTTAATGCTTGGCTTGCTCCCAAAGTCCATTGTTCAAAGGTTTATAGAACAAATCAGCAAAAGTTTTGTTACGATAGATAACATGATAAATTTTCTTCCTCCTTTGCTTTCTTCACCTTTCCATCTTTTGTCCCTCTTCTGAACTGATCCATATTGCCTCTTCCTGCTCTGCTTCCAGTTCTCCCCCGCAGTGCACAAATGCCACGTAGGTGTCAGCTGTCCTTTCCTTCTGTTGTAGGGTTAGCTGCTACTCAGATGTTTGCAGCACCAGTCCAGGGGCTTTCATCTTCAGTGACTGACAAATCAGAAGATGGCAGCTGAAAAGAGTCTGCAGTTTGAAGGGAATCAGGTGAATGACAACTGGGGAAAGAAGAGTTGTACCCTGGGCATGGAGTTGCTCCACCCAAGGACCTACTCAGAAGCAGCAGCCAGAGAAATGATAGTTACCATCTGCCTAGCTGTTATTAAATGGTATTGATCAAGAGGAGTGATGGCTAATGCTGAAAAAAGCCCTGGCGTTGGGCAGTTGTAGGTGCTATCTCCATTCAGACCATGAGTTTCTAACTGGGGGACAAGCAAGCCAAAATAAAATGAGTGTGTTTAGTTGGAAGATCTCTTCTAGGCACATTTTGCCTAGGTCAGAAGGGCATCTTCATGTGGGAAGGTCAGAGATAGGCTGAGGTGCTGAGCGTACGAGGGCGGAGCTGTCAGAGGTACATGAAGATGATGGCCCCCACAGCTAACGTTTGGAGAGCAGAAGGAAATCACTGTGCAGTAGGAGTGGAAGAGGGGCAGGTGGCATGATGTGGTCAGAGAGTGAAGGATAAATTTCAGTGTTGACAGCATATGGATTAATAGATCAGCAGGATCTGCACTGATAAAGCTGACACCAAATGCTGTCACTTAGAGAGCTGCACAACTAAACAGGAATTTAAGAAGGGAGGCAGCAGTAGGAAGAACTGACAGAGCAGCACACAGGTAAAATGAGGCAGAGAAAGATCATTCAGCTTAATTCCTCTGCCTTTGCTACCTTCCTTCTACATCCAGAAAAAAACAAACAAACAAACAAAAAAAAAACCTTGACAAATGAGACAGGAACAAATACAACTACCATAATTTGCTATAAATCTCCTTCTGGCCCTACTTTCTCTTTCCTATGCCAATGGCATAATGGGAGTTCATCTCCTGAGCGCCTTTCCTCTACCAGCATTTTAGAAGGTGCAGAACAATTATGTTCACTGTGAAGTATGAAATGTGGCTGATGCCCTTTATAGGGGAAAATTGTTAAGGGTAGATTGGAGCTTTAGTAGTGCTGGTAATACATAGCATGTCATGCTGTCCAAATAAGATGGCTTCTTATTTATTCTTGACCTGGAAGAAGTATGAATGATAGTAAATACTGCCTGCTTCTGAAGACATTTATGGCATGAGCTTAATGTGAGCTTCTCAAGAAGGTATGAGAGGAGAATATAAAATGAAACATGGCTGTTTATAATTGAAGAACATTCTGTCCAGGGGATCATATCACCATTTTTTTTTTTAATTGAAAATTCAGTCAACTAAATATTTAGTTAGCCCACGGAAATGTTTTCAGTTATCAATTAAAGGAAGTATGGGTGTTCTGCTGCTTGAAGATGCCGTATCTTAAAACTAATCAGGATGCTGGATAATTATCATTTTACTCCTTAATAAACTGGGTTTTTTCCTCCAGCTGTGGCTGTAGCAGCTGTTTATCTACATTCATTACACTTGTAGAGTAAGAGTTTTTATTTTGACCACAAACACTTGGACTAACATTAGTTTTTTAAAGTTAGTTTTTCAGCTGATAGTTGAATACTGAATCAGTAGGAATTTAATCCATTTACTGTTTAAGTATCAGTTAACATAAAGACAAATTTCTAAGTGTAAGTTAAGTTTGGAAAGGACTTAATTATGAAGTTGCTTTTAATGCTATTGTAAAGATCTGCATTTTTGAGGGTTTACAGTAAACATGAAAAATTATATGCTCACTTTTTAAAGAAAGTGAATTAGAAAAAAGGATGCATACATGAAAGAAGCTTTTTCCTGAATATTAATATGGCATGCATCAAAAAAAATTATTTATTGAGCATTCACTCAGAATTTGAGCCAAAGCACAATTCTGCTGATGAGAAGGTATTTCAATGCACTGGTCAAGGTGGGATGTCATTGATATTCACAATTGCAGGATGTTTCAAAACTTGGTGGTCATGGAATAATGCACAGAAATAGTGCTATGGAAAAGTGAGGAGCTACATAACATGCACAAGGAAAAACACTTAGCTGTAACATTTGTAAGTATATCTGTTGTGGTAAGGACTAAAACAAATTTGTATGCATAGCTTTTGCAGGGGCTGGGTTGTAGTTCTGGTCAGTCTTCCATATTTGCATGGTGACTCTTGGCCATCTTTGTCTCAGGTATCGTCCTAAGCCTCCTATGGGTTTATAAGTTCTTCTGAATTTTATCTTAAGACATTTGTAAGCAGTTTTGGATCTGTAGATTGAGGAAAATGTTGAATTGGATGAATACACGCCCTAGATTATGAAGTTGAAGGATGATATGCAAAGAATAAGGACTTTGAGGAAACTGCAACCATAAGCGCACAATAGGTACCTTATGAGGTGAGTTTGCGTTAAATACATTTCTGCTTTAGTCCTAAAGTATCACACTGTTTTACTTACTTTTGAGTAAAGTACAGCTAGAAATCTTAAACTATTTTGCATTGTTGGAAAAACCAGTTGCAAATGAGAATAGCTGAGGTGGGAAGGGATCTCTTGAGATTGTCTAGTCCAAGCCCCCTGCACAAAACATCGTCCACTAGAGCAGAGTACTCAGGACTATGCCCATTCCGACATTAAATCTTTCAGAGCCTACAGACACCACAACCACTTCAGACAATCTGTTCCATTGTTTGATTACCAGCACAATGAAAAGGTCTCTTCTCATGTTTAAATAGAATTTCCCCTGTCATGTTCATGCCCATTGCCTTCTGACTTGTCACTGGGTGCTGCCTAAGCAGCCTGGCATCTTCTTTCCTTCTTCCATCAGATGTTTACATACAGGCACGTGTTCCTCCACACCTTCTCTTCACCAGAGCTGAACGGGCACAGCTCTCAGTCTCTCCTCGTATGACAGAAACTCCAGTCCCTTCATCATCTTTGTGGCCTTTTGCTGGAGTTGCTCCACAAAGTCCCTGTCTCTCTTGGAGTGGGGAACCAGCACTGGACACAGCATTTCTGACTTCGATGTGTCACTGGTGCTGAACAAAAGGAAGGATGACCTCCCTTGCCCTGCTGGCAATGCTGCCCTATGCAGCCTGGGAGGCTGCTGGCCACCTTCACTGCAAGGGCCCAATGCTGGCTCATGCTCAGCTTGGTGTCCTCCAGGACTCCCAGGGCCATTTTTGCAAAGCTGCTTTGCTGACCTTTCCCTGAGTTGTATCATGGGGCCTGAGGTTATTCCTCCCTGGAGGCAGGATTTTGTGCTTTCTCTTGCTGAAGTCCATGGGACTGACATTAAAACAAGAGGTTGTGGAACTCATTGGAACTATTTGTTTCCTAAGGGGAGGTGGACAGAATACATTGGATGTTAGATAAAATGAAAGAATCCACTTGTTTCCCATGATACAGTTAAACCTTGTCATTCTTTAGACTGGCAGACCAGGAACTCATTTGCTGAACCACCAACATTTGGCTCTCACAGTGAGATGGAAGTTTCTGATTAAGAAGCCTAAGCCTCCAAATGCTGGAAGCCTGTGGGTGCTATTCCATGAGGTGGAATGTGGGAGTGATCTGTCCTTGTTAATGCTGGGTCATTTTCAGATGCAAAAATAGTGTAGTTGGGTACCTAACTTTCACCTCCTCTTTCTGCAAGCTTTTCCTTTCAAAAAACTTAAAGAACACTTTTTGGCTGATACATGTTCCTATCCAGATAAGGCAAATGTACTGCAGCTTTCCCAAAAACTGCAATCTCGACGTTACAGCTTTCCTGGCATTCACAGCCAGTGCTTGAAGGCAGTCTGACATGTTCAGTCCAAGTGAAGGTGTGCATACAATGAAGGACCTCTCATTGTTTTTAACCTTAACTGCAAAATAGTATCGAGCAAGTGTAGGCAGGTTTTTCTTTGTGTGTTTTCAGCTTAACTGTAGTTTGAAAACTGAATCGCAATGTAGAGAAGGTTAAAAAAAAAAAGAGAAAAGGAGTCAAAAGGGTTATGAATAAGCATCTGCTCAATATTTAAGATCATTATTATCAAAAATATTAAGATACATAGGCATTGCATGCTATTAAAGGTTTAAGTATGTTAGATCATAGTTGGACCAAATATTTTTCTGAGCATATCTGCTCTCCAAGAAAACTGTTTGGCAGGACTGAAAGGTGTCCTTCCTTTAGACTTGCCCAAACACACTCAGTAGTTTGCTTTCTGAAATTGTGATGAAGGAATGCCTGCTACTTAAGGAAGCTGTCATGATGAAATGGCTCAAAATCACTCACACTCCCAGTAAGCCTTCATTTTAGCTAAAAGATAATATAGGATGATAGCATGATGCATCATGTAGAGCTTAGTTTTGCCTGTCCTGAATAATTTCAGTTAAAATCAGGTTTCTATCTTATGTCACCTTCTGTTTACAATCTTCCCAAAAATTGCACAGCATGTCTATTGCAATGTTGACAAGCCAGTTGTGTTTTCTGTTGGGTCTCCTTGAAACAAAATCTATGATAAATCTTTATATATCAAGCCTGTTGTAAATGAAAGAATGGATGCACTGCTCACTGTCCCAGGACCAGTGTTGCTGTATATTGTTTTGAAATGTAACACAAAGCCTAAAGAATCAAGATTTCTTGGCATGATAATATACATTCAAAAAAATGTTGGCTGGTGTCAGGACTTGTTTTTAACTGTTTGGAAGGGGCTCGGGGAAGGAGACAGGGAGCATACGGGGGATGGCTATCTTTTCCAGACAGTTGACTGATGCTGTGAAAAACCCAGTTCACGCACAGGAGGCACGACTTCACAGCTCTGCTTTTCACATGTTGCTGTCAGCAAGTCTTTCAGAAAGGATCAGTACAGAAATAGGCAGGTTTAGTGCCCGCCACCGATCCCACCCTAACACCATCTGGTGAAAACAAGAAACCCTGGGAGCAGTTTGTGCAAGCGGGTTTGGCAAATGGTGTATAACCTCACCTGCAGTGCCTGTGAAATGCTGCCTGGTGTCATTTTGTCAAAGGATAATGAAGAAAGGGAAAATATCTTTGATACTACAAAAAGTAAATTCTTGTGCAAATGTGCAATCTTATATTTAGATTGAGCTCTCCTTATGCTTTGAGTTTTTAATTAAATGAGTTACGCAATCCCTAGGCAAAAGCAGCTGAGTATTTTCTTTTAAGTTTTGAAATCTTATGTGGTTTAGCATTTATTTTGTTTAACTTCATTTCTGTTCACTGAAATACAGGGAATAATTTAGATTCTATTAGGAAGAAATTCTTGACTGTGAGGGTGGTGAGACACTGGAACAGGTTGTCCAGAGAAGTTGTGGATGCTCCAACCCTGGAAGTGTCCAAGACCAGGCTGGATGTGGCCATGAGCAACATGGTCCAACCCTGGATTCCCTGCCCATGGCAGGAGGCTGAAATAAGATGATCTTTTCAAGTCCTTTCCATCCCATACCATTCAATGATTCTATGATTCTCATGGATTGAGATCAATATGTTTCAGACATCTCTTGCCCTTTTTGGCCAGACCTGGCACAGGCTGTGGAGAATTGAATGGGTCTGAAATTCTTTATTGAATGGTTTTCAGTCTTTTGTTGTCCCTGAAATTGCAGTCTGCAGAACGGGTATTTGAATGCATTATTTCCTATGTAAAAGAATGTAAAGCCGTTGCTACATTTCAGGAAACAGGGCCTTTATATCATCATAAAATAGGTTTTAGCAAAAACTTTTTAATAATTAGATATTTATGTTTTCTAAAATTTCATCATCTTCATAATTCATTTTGCTTAACAGAGCAAACACTGGGAGATATATAGTGAAATTCTTTTACTTTTTCTCTGAGATGAGAAGTTAATCTTTGGACAGTAGTTCTGGTTTTATTTTTCTAGTTTCAGATCCACTGCTTAATCCAAGCTTAGCTGGAAATTAACATATGACTGATTCTCTAGATAGCAGTTTGAGAGTCTTTACATGTCTACCTTGTTATTGTTTCACTTCCTTTTTAATATTGTAAATTCTGCCTTCAATATTAAAATAGGCTGTAGGAGAAACACGGTACTTTTCCAGAACCAGTCTTGACCCTGAAAGTCATTTTTGTAAACAGAAGCGTCTGCTGATCTTTCAGAAGTATTGACATTTTTTGTAAATTTTGCATTGCATAATCATGGGAATGGCTCTTTCTGTTTTCATATTGCAAATCTTTAGTCCAAATTGTCACTTTATGCGAGGAAATTTTTAGAAGTTCAAGAAAATCGGTTTGCTGAAAAACAGTAGAAAAAGCACTAGAGGGCAAATAGAAGGGGTTTAATTTTTTTCTTTCAGTTCTAAATAACTGGTATTGTGGTGTTACTTCTCTGAATCAGTCATGTGTTAGAGTGGAAGAAAAATAAAGCCAAGTGCTTTTAAAAGTAACCCTCTACTCTCCACAAAATTTAAACTCTCTAATCAGAACAGCGGTTTAAATATTGTAAAGTTTACTGACTTAATCATAAAATGTTGCAATACAGTAGCAAATGCAATCAAGAACCAGGAACTACATCTGATTCCATGGAAGAGCATGGGATATCAGATGCATTACTTTCTCCAAGAGAAATCTCCTGCCTGAAAATATATATCTAAATGTACTGGGTTAAAGGAGGTGAATTTAAAAATAAATTGTGATTGCTGCATTCTCTGCAGAAAAGTTTATAAAATATCCATGCAGTATTGAAGTTCTTTATAGAATAGCAATATTCTCTTTTCTCTTATAAAAAAATAATTTTCCACATTTTTTACATCTCTTGCCGTGCTTAAAAGTCTGTCTGCATGACTTGCTTTTGAAGGTAGCACTTCAACCCTCAAAATCTTAAAACTGTGACCAATTGTATGGTTTATGGTGACTGTGACAATATTTGTTATTTCTCTTTGAGCCACTGCTTCTGAAGTCATGTGAAATTATGAGTTTTCAGCTTTCATTAAGCAATAAAAAAGAAGTTTCTGGCACTTCATGATCTGGAGAGAACAGCTTGGAAATGTGACTGGTAACAACTGAAAAATCAGAAAGCGGGTCAATCTCTCAGATTGATTTTTCACCCAGCCTTATGTTTTTGTGGAGGGGAGTCTGACTCTCATCTTCTGCCTAGACTGACAATATTGTCAATATTCTGTGATCTCTGGCAGTGTATTTTATCATGTGTATCATCAAGATCAGAGTTTCAAATTTTATACAAAGATAAAACTGTTGATAGATAAAGTGATGGTAGAAATATGGAAAAAAGTGAAAACTTTGAAAAGTAATTTTGTGTGTGTGCACAAACTTCTATTTTAAAATGTGCCCTGAAAGTTCCTTTTCTGCTGGGTAATTTATCTCTGCATATGTAATTGTGGGTGTACATATAAGCATGCATTACATATATATAAATATATATATATATAAATATATATATAATAATACATATAAATACACACACACATATATATATATATATATATGTACGTGTGTGGTTGTACACAGGGTTGGTCTTGCTAGAGACAAACCTACAAAGTCCTGGATAAGGCTGTATGGAGTTTAACTCCAGATCTTTGATTGCTCAGACACTGTAAGATTCCTGTCCTTTTGCTTGGTTTCACATAATACATCCAAACTTGTCTTCTCCAGCCAGGAGAGAAAGTACAGGGCAAAGTTTTGTTATAATTATAGATGTAATAAACCATTTTTATATTTCTTCAGGAGCAGTTAACTGAGAACACCCAAAAGCTTAGATCCAGCAATCTACTATTTTAAGATTGCCCAGAACAAGTTAATGTTAGGTTTAGTGCTTTGTAATTTAACTACAGAAGTGCACCTAAAATTTTTAGATTGAGTTTTGCAGACCTTAAGAAAATTTGCTTCTCTATTTGTATTTATATTTGAAGTGTGTTTAATAATTTGCTGTTAGGTGCACAAAGCTACTACAATCTCAGGTTAGCTAATAGTAGTTGACAGAGTTTTTTCTCTGGGCTGTTTTAGAGATTCTGTACTGCAATCTTAGCCTGATCTTAATGAGACCCAGCTGGGAGTTAAAAGAGCACTATCCCCTGCATGCACACACACACATGCTCCAGAAATACTGATGTGGCTGTTTTATTGCTCAAAGCAGGCATTTGGGAAGTGGCTGCAGCCTCTGGGAGCTGGGGTTTGTTGTGGGGGGCTGGTGAGAGGTAACCAAGACAAGACTGACTGTGGCCACCAGGCTTCGTGCTACAGAATGTGGGCTGAAAAACTGAGCTTTCAGCTAAATCTGGAGGAAAACATTTGTCCATGGTGCAAGACTAATCTGATAGTCCCCACTAGTAACAACCCTGCCTTCAGCCCAGGTTTAAGAGGACTCAGTCCTGCTCCTAGAGGAAGGATCCCACCTGTGGAAGCACATAGCCCTGGTACATCCACAGCTATCTCGCCTTATACAGCAGAAGTCTAAGTTATCTAATAAATAATCACTGAATTGCATTTATTTGCACATGGGAAGAGAGTAGAGGAAGAGACAGGGGAACATTAACTGTTATGTTTTTTGTTGTAAATGGCACAGAAATGTGAGTCATGCCTGAGCAGCTCATTCATGAGGCTGCTCTCAGTTTGATGTGGACATCTGACTGGTTTGAACCAAGCGCTATCCCACAGCCACCCTCCAGCTGTTAAATTTAACTCTTCTGCTTGGAAACCTGCTTATCCAAAAATGTCTTTCTGCACAAGAGGATCAGGCTGGATGGAGTGTATGGCATAAACTTGCTTCATTTGCCCATGGGTGCCCTTCAGATAGGTGACACTGAAGAGGAAACTGGTTAAATTTCCACAGATCCAGGGAGGCAGAAAAAAATTGAAAGAATGAATGAACTCAGGATGAAGACCTGAGTGTCTCTGACTGCATCTTACCATATTAAGTAGAGAAGAGTTTATAGCACTAAAAAAACCAACTCAAAATCAAAACTTAAAAAAAAAAATCCCAAAAGGAAACAAACAAAACCAAAAACAAACAAACAAAAAAAAAAACCCACCAACAAAGAAAAAGTAGAAGGAAACACGTTTAAACAGCTAAGGGTGAGTCAGCATACTGGAAGCTAATGCACATGACTGATGAGATTATCTGTAAATCTCTTTTTCCACTTTCCCCCTCTTCCCCTAAATTACAGTTTAATGACTGCTTTTTAAAGCTTGTTGCTTTCCTGAAGCCCAAAATCTCCCTCTGTCCTGCAGAGAGGTCAGCTCTCTTCTCCTGCGAGGAACAGAGCTACATGCCCATAGGCTGGGGGCAGGTGGTAAAACACCAAACACATGTTAAAACTCATTTGCTAATTATTAGCTTCAGGAGAGAATAACTTTGATTTCACAGTAAGTATTTTCAAGGCCATTTTTTTAACCTTGCACAGAAAGATACTCAGTACAGAGCACAGAAAGGGTCTTCAGTACCTTCAGTCATGAGTGTGTGTTAAGTGAGAAGATAATACTGCAGGGCCTGGATTTGTAGCATCTGCTGAGGCACCAAATGCCAAGGTAACCACACTTCTAATTGAGAAGCGCCATCATTAATTCAGATATCACATGGAATTAAGGGTAATTAATAATCATCATTACTTAAGGTATAAATTAGGTGGGGTGAATGCAACAGTAAGGTTAGTAAGGTGGATCTGATTTTTCTGTGTAATGGAGGAAAGGAGTCTCAAGAAGTTCTCCAGCTCCCATCCAAAGATCTCCTGTAATGTACCTTGCACAGTTACCAGTGCCTAAACTTCCCCCAAACCCCACACATCCCTAATTCAGGCTGTCAGTCCAGCATCTTGCACAATTGTTAATCTTTTACTAGGGTGGTGGGGAGGCAGGATTTTGGAGTTTTTTCCCCTTGCTTCTTCAGAATAGCAATACTTGTTAGAATGGCTGGGAGCACATGCACTGGCAAGCCTGCTGCGCTAATCCTCCTGGGATGCCCAACTCCCTCGTTTCCTGAGTACATGGTGTTCATCAGCGTAGGTTGACTGTGATGCAACTCCAGCCAACACCCTCAGTGTTTCACAGTCTTGACATAACTTGATTTCAGGAATGACTAGAGCCAAATCTGCTTTAACTTTTTTCCTTCCTCATGTGCACTTCAATTTTGTGCCCGTGATCCAAGTTTGTAAATTCAAACCAATGCTCAGGAGAGGAAGGTGTGGCTTTCTGCTTTGTTCCTCCAGATAGCCTTGAAAGAGGAACAGGGAGAAGGCAAAATTTCTCAAGAAATGCACTGATTCAAAGCTAGGTACTTGCTAATTCTCATCAGCCCATTCAAACAAAGCTCATATGATTGCTTTCAAGTTTAGAACCTTGTTCCTGGGCACCAATGAAAATTTCCAGTGAGGGAAACCTAGTACCACATTATTAAGCCTTTACATAAGATGCTTAAATAAGTGGCCCCACTTCAATGAACAGTCAAGCTTCAATATAAATATTTGAAACAGTGGTTGCTGCTGTAGGTTTAGCATTGTGTTAAACAAAAAACTCAAAACCCAAGAACCACCACGACCGCCCTTTTCTGAAACCCTGTTTGTGCCTGCAAGGCACAAAATGCTGGCTGCTGTTCACCTCCAAGCAAAGGGTAATAGCGGATGTTGTGTTACTCTAATCTCACTGGTGACTGTTTTTACAAAACAGGCTACAGTACATTTACTAGTACATGATGGAAGGGCATAAATAATTTAAATAACAGTTGTCAAAATAAATGAGCAAAGCGCATTTGGTGATAAATTACACTTGCTTTTTTTTAATGTGTTTCTCACTTAGTTGGAAAATTCAGTAATTTGCAATGTATCTCCCAATCCTTAAAGTGAATTAGCAAGCCTGTACTCTCTTAGCCATAATTTTAACCTTAACTAGAAAGGAATTATTTAGTATTACTTTGGCAAGGGTTCCTCCTTAATATTCTTTTACAGCCATAGCCTTACAGCATAACATAAGTTATGTATGTGTCCTAGGGACTTGGATTTTAGAGCTGAAATCTGACTATGGACAGTAAAGAATTTCAGCTAGCATAAATATATAATTGTTCTAAATAGAATTTTAACAACAATTCATATCACTGACTGCTTCATTCCTTCCATTGGCATGCAGATGCCAACCAAATTCATAGTGGTTTAAGGAGTATGTAATGGGGAGTTATTTTGTAGATGTGCAGTACCAACATTAATGTACACACAGAGCATACAGATACTTAATTTGTCTACTTGCGTGTATTTAGGTAAACATAAATGATGGAACTCTCTTGTCACCAGTCTATTTTTTAGCATTTATATGCAGCTACGCTCGGTCTCGTTTATATTTGGGGTTGTTTTTTTCACTTCCTCACTCTTGAAACTAAAGGAGGCTGCCACAGTTGAGCATCTCTGCAAATCAGAAATGAAATCCTTTTTCACTACCGTTCTGTGGGTGCCTATGATGGATTTTGTTTTGTTTTGAGACTCGCTTACTTAAAGAGAAAAAAACATGGCAGACAACCTGAAAAAATGGCAGTAGGTTTCAGGTGCACTAGTAACAACCAAAGTATTTTTTTAAAGCATTTAGCATTGCATGGGCTAGTTGTGGAGTTAATAGTATGTTTTTAAATAAATCATCCCTGGTTAAGTATTACTGTAAGTTCAGTTTAGTCTTACCTTGAAATCAAAGAGCAAATTTCCTGTGTGTTACTCAGACAAAACAGAAGGACTTAAACACAGACTTTGAGAGGTAAGTCTAGCATGCATCATGACGCACCAAGCATAAGCTGGAAGAGTGAAAAATATTTTTGTTTGGAGCTGCTCATAAGGTGGGTGTATACAGTTATCAGTGCCAACACAGAGAGACAAGACAAAGATCTGATATTCAGATAGATAGACAGGTGTCAATAAGAGGCAGATTTGATTGTCTGTACAAAGTGCAGTCTTCATGCCATAGGCCCAGATGTCATGTTCAGAGGTATTTTTGTCCTTCTTCTGGCCCTTCCATCTTGGCCATCAGAGACTCAAATTGGGGCAAATCATCAGCATTAAAAAGACCTTTGATTTGGGGAATAAACCTTGAGAAGTTTATGGCAAACGGCATCTTCCCCAGTCTAGATATCCTACCTTGAAATTGAATTTAATGTTTCTACTGGAATGAGACTGGCTGTTTACATAATTTGATTTCACGTTTAATATTAAGTTTGCAGACAGTTCCAAGTATGTAACACTGGGAAAGGGTGTCGGATGACATTAGAAACCAGCTTCTGGCTATTCTCTGATGCAGCAGGGTTACAGGGGATGCTTTTAGATCCCCCAGAGTTGCTGGAGAATTTGCTATATCCTCATTCATAGTGTCTGCATATGTACAAACACAGTTCTGTGAGTTCGTTTTGTCCCTTTCTTACATTAAGCAAGTGCTATGGCATGGGGAGATTGTAAGTCCAAGATTATAAAGCCCAAAAAACTTGAGAGCTACTCTCTATTTAAGATGGATGTGCTTCTGGGTGAAGAGAGCCCCATCAGTGCCAGTCAGACTAGAATGAGGTAATTTGCTGTGCAGTCACAGCAGAACATTTAACTGCTGGCAGATAGCTGGTATCAGACTTTCACAGATTTTTATTTAGAGAAAAGAGAGGTCTAACAGTCAAGGAACCTGTATGGAATTAACAGGGAAACTGGTCAACAGGGCACAACTTCTATTCCAGCCTTCCAAATCCTTTGTCTGGTGCTTAAAATCTCAAAATGTTACCACAATGTATAGCCATCACTAGAGTTAACAGTGATTTATCATGACTTGGTATTTAAGCAGGGAGTCTTGGTCATTCCCAACAGCGTCTGTAATTCTGCTGCCGTGCAGAGATGTGAGCACCAGGCAAGCTACTATCAGAAACCTCAATTTCAGGAAGACTGTTTCTCACCTTTGTAGTGATTGTCATGGTCTTCAAAAGGCAAAGTTCCCAAACTAATTCTCTCTCTCACAATAACTCCCATAAAACATTTTTAGAGTGTGCTAATACACATCAGTATGTAAGAATGGCACTGCGTTACTCAAAAAAAATCTGTTCCGTGTGTCTTCAGATCCATGCATTGAGCCTTGGTGAACTAGAATAGTTTTGTTACTTTTTTCCCCCATCAGCTCTGTAGATGCAGCACAGCTCACAGTTCATTTTCTCACGTCTCATTTTCTAACTGAGGTCATGGTTGGACAGGTCAGGCTATTGGATTAGGTAAGCAGTGTAGGTCCTCTCCAACTGAACTATGCTTTCAATGAAAACCTTGCTCTTCTGAATCACTAAATCAAAGTTTGAGGTCCCATCTACCTGCAGGTATGTCCCAGATTTCTTGGTGTTCCACTGTAGCCAGCAATAAGCATCTCCTGGGAGCAATCAGGTTTGGTGCTGGGGATCAGATGCAGGGCCTAGCTCTGTGCTGTGTAGACAGTCTGCAGACATAAATAGTTAACAGCAGTAGGTGTCTAAAAATAGTTGAATGAATCTGGGCCACACTTTCATTTGCAAGACCTTTGCTGGTACAGCAGCCCAAAAATACCAAGTGTGGTAGGTAGACTTTGGGTTGCATGTGTTACATAATATAAGTAGCTAATGTTGTGTAATGGGTAACAGATATTTCAAACAATCAGCTGCTGTCACCTTTAGGAGTGCTTGTGTCCTGGGCTTTGGTTTTAGAATTGATCCAGATCCCTACCACAGATTTTAAAGACCATTTGGAGAGATCCAATTAAACTTTTGGCTGTCAGAACGCCTTAGTTTTAGTGGAAAAGATTATCAAGCTTTCCAAAAACCTCTTAGAGGCTGCTGCAAATGTTTTGGAAGCCAGTGTCAGAATAGGGGGCAAAAACATCATCTCAAAACAGTTTTTCATGTTGGATCAGGTGAACTGGACTTGTGTAAAGATATTAGTCACTCAATCCTGAGTTAATATCCTAGTCACTTGTCCTGCGGGCTGTCTGCTCTGGGAATAGGGGTCATCTTCTTTAAAGGTTGTTGCAAATGATATCTTGGCATGGTGGTGTGGATGAGTTGCTGGATTTGTAGAATATAGGTATTTAATCCTAATCACTGGTGGTTATTTTATATATATAGTCATGATCGGTAGTTTTGTGTGATATATATGTGTATATTTATATATTTCTTGTGACATTTTAGCTAGCGATACTGTAGATACGTAGCCTGTCTCAATTCTAGACACAGAACCTGTCTATATTTTTCATTTATTGTGCAAAAGTGTTTTTAAAGGGTTCTACATGCTTCCAAGCACCTCATGCTGTCACAGCAGAGATGATGGCTGCCTAGTGATAGACACAGTGAACTCCTTTGTTCATGGGCAAATGAGTATGTGATTGTGCAGTTGGTTTGTAAAGCACACCTGGATGAACAGCACTCGATAGAAGCAAGATAATCACTGTTCATTAAAATTTGTTTTAAGGTCATGTACATATATAGAATTTCATTTCTGTGTATTCTACTCCAAATCAGTATCATTAATGAAACTGAATAATTTGCTGTTAGCGGGCAATGTGTTTTCTGAGTAGCTAATTTTAAATATCAGGACTGTAACTGCAGTGCATATTTTTCCCACGTAGTTTCTTTAGAAATGGCATATGCCCCATTTGTCTAATCTCTACTTCTGTGGTTACAAAATAGCCAGGTTACATAAAAACAACTAAATTACATATTTGCATACAATACTGCTGTGGCTCTACAGAAGCCATTTTGGGCTGTTCAATGCTTACAGTTTCTTTCATTGAAAGGACTTGTTATTTCACCAGCAGCACTGCAGAGTTGTTCCAGTCTTTTGCTTCAAAACATTTTTTTCATCATACTACTCCAACTGCTGCAAATGAAGTAAATAATATTTAGTAAAATAAGTAATAAAAGACAATAAACCAAAGTACTGCTAATGTAGTTCTTTCTGCCATTTAAACCTATGGGATTTTTGTAAGTTGGATTTCAGAGTCTTTGGGCAGAAACCAGCCTTTATTTAAGTGTTTGAATAGCACAGTGGGACCCCAATTCATGGCTGAACATTGACAAAGTAACTCTACTAAAAATAGTTTGCAGAGTTGGGCCCTCCAGTAGCAAAAGAAAAGTCAGAGAATGCATAATTTGAAGAAATGCTCTGGCTGTTGCCAGTGGGTCTGCTGTCCTTATTGTTATTTAAAACCAGAATTAGCTGTGCCTGTTATCTACAGCACAGTCTATCCATTTGCAGCCTGCTGGCTTCATTCTTTATTACCTTTCTAAATCTAGTTAAACATCTATGTTCTTTGAGAGACCACAGTCAGCATTTGGGGAGGCCCAAGCCAGGACTCCACGTTAGGAATACTCCGGCTGCGGAGCTGGCTAAGAGGCTCCTGCTGCTGCCTGTGGCCATTCCTCCCACTCCCTGCCAGGACCGCTGTAGCCTGGTGGAGCTCTGAGGCAGATCTGGGAAATAAATTGGTTTAAAGCCTTGGTCTAGCTTTTCTGCTGGGCTTATTTCACAGGTTCGTTGTTCTGTGCGGCAGCGTTGGGCCAGCAGCAGGGCAGTGCAGGAAGGGAGCAAAGACTGGAGAACCGTCTCCACCGTGCAATGATCCATCACATGGAACTGTGCTCCCAGTATTGTGTGCATGCTGGAAGCACAGCCATGGTTTTCAGCCCACAGGCAGAAGGCAAATCTCTTTCCATTGCTGAAGGTGCAAAAATAAAGCTGGTTTAGCAGTGAACAGAATGACTCCCATCAGGCACCCCGAAGGAGCACTGAATGTGCACACTTAACAGCAGAGACACCAAAATGCCATGAGGAGTTTGCATAGGTAGGGATATTCCCGGTCTCGGCATTGCATAAACCATGTGCTTCAGCATAAAGAGCTAGAACACACATAAAAACTTGTTTTCTAGGAGAGAAGGGTAGCTATTGGATCATCTTTTTAAATACCAGATTCAGAAGTCTTACCTCTTTACCAGCGATTTCACAGGTTATTTCCTGATGAAATTCTTGAGACTGAATCAGAAGCAAAAAGGCTTTTTTTAAAGCTTTTTTTTTTTTTTTTCTTTCTACATAAAGCCATTAGTACCTGCAAGAGGAAAATCTGGGGTGGATTTGTAGCAATGGATTTAGAAGTGCTTACTGGAGTGGCCTGGTCTGTGTAATAGCAAGGAACAGTAGTCATATGCAATGAAGAAATACCTTTCATCTATGTCAGATGTAATTTCCTGAGACATTGGAATGAATTTCTCATTTGGAATCTGGGCCCAGAGGTTAGATAAAAGTTCTTGTTGGCAGGTGGTGCCCAGTGATCACAGAGACGTCTCCAGGATGCTCCATTAAGGCCACAGATACAGTAATCTCATGGGATTCTCTAACCAGAGAAAACTGGAAAAAAACAGGGAGATCTGAGCTGCAGCAGCATGTTATAGTTACACCCTAGTGAGGTGAGATAATTTCTTTTTGTAATCTCAGAATGGAAAGTAGAATGATAGTGTCGTTAGAAGTTGGTATTTAACATTTACAGCTCTTCCCGTTCCCATATCCTTCAGAGCCAAACTCCAGAATCCTCAAATCTGAGACTTTTCCAGAAAAAACCCTTTCATTAGTAGGGCAAACCAAATGGCTATTCCTGAACATCTCACACTGCTTTTCTGATAAGGCTGCTGTTTAGTTTTGCAGTCTCTGCAACATCACAACTTCCTTTTTGTATCCATTTAGGTATTTTATATGTACAGAGTTTGAATACTGGCTCTTCAGGAACCTAGGGCATGGATCCTCCTAGCTAATCTCTTAGCCAATCAGTCCCAGCGTGTATTTCTTCTTGATTTACGCAGCCTGGTCCAGCCTAAGTAAGGATGAGCACCAAATACAAAATCCTTGAAGGGTGTGTTGGAGGTGATGGAGAACAAGTTAAAAAATGGCTTAGCTGTTCTGGTTGTGTTTATTCTTGGGCAGTGTGTGATGGTGGCTGGGCTCGTGAAACAAATCTGACAGCGTGGCTACCTGAGCCAGGTGACAGTGAAGCCACTGGAAGATGGAGTGTGAGTGCTGAGCTCGTGTTGCTTGCTCCTCTTCTCAGACGCGCTGCCCTACGTGGTGTTTGCCGCGGGCGAGGGCGCGCGGGCGGCTACAGCAGAGCAGCTGCTCTCTGCACATCCAGGCACTACTGTGTGCACAGAGGCATGCCCTTAATTACCCTACATAGACAAATGCATGATGCAGACTGAAAATTCCAGACATATGGACATGCCAGGAGTTTTCTCTCTTGTGGGTGAGGCTTTAGAAATGTCTTGAGGGGTTACCAAAACTTGTTGCTACCCCAGATCTGCTTTTGAATGATGTGTCAGCACTTGTTTAAGATAAATACTGAAAGACTGGTAGGCATCATCAGAGAAAATTTTCACACATAACTTGGAAATCAAAGTCTTGTTGACTTTAATGAGACTTTGGTGTGCAAATTACTTGGGGGTTTTTGAATATCTTGTCCTTCTTCTTTCCAGCCAAAATCTGTTTTATGCTCCAGTGGCAGAAATCCTTCTTTCCTTTCTTACTTCCTTGAAGCAAAAATTTAATTGGGATGCTTACTGTTCTGGCACGGGGGGAGACCTATCACAGCCCATTACATATTTTTCCCTGATTTTTGAGGCACAAAAGTTTGTCTGCACATGAATTGTGATAAACTGTTTGGCCTGAGATAAAATGGTAGAACTTTTCCAGTTACAAGTTCTTACCAACCTAATTTCCTACCACAGCTAAAATATGAAAGATGTTTAATAACAAACAAACCACTATTTTTGTTTACTCAGATTTTATTTGCCTATGTGAATTTCTTTTCATTTGTTCATGTATTTCAAGTGGAAATTAAAATAAATCAGTGTCAAATCAAAACAATTTGGCAGCATAAGGACAATAAATTATCCGGCTACAAAATTATACCAATAGTGCTGAGTAAATAATTCCTCTAGAAAACTTTGGTACTTTGGTACTTTATGGACTTTTTGCAGGAAACATCTCATTATCTCAGTTATGTGTATGAATTTTTAAGAAGATTATTTGGTGTGTAATTTCCTTGTCAAATTTCAATATCCAAGGCCTCAAAGGAATTTAGGGCTCTTATCCCTCACTGGAATCTATATCATTCTTGATATCAGTAGAAATATAAGCATTAAACGTGCTAATCCTGAACATTGAGGTACCTACACTTCGCATGCTAATTGGAAATTGTAACAATCAAATTAAGCATGAAGTTGCAATTCCTGTCACCTCTTGTTTGCCTTTTAATTGGTGGATACTACTCTGAGCTCATCATTCAGCTATCTTGGTAATCACAGAAGAGAGGAGCTGCCAAGGAATCCTTTATCCAATATGACAAGTAGGTAGGTGGGTCACTCTTGAAAGGGCCCTGTCTTTCTCCTCTGCTTGTGGAAGAAGCCCAGATACAGTGTAGGCTGGTTGCCTGTCTAGGATGGGTGGAATGAGTTTGTTCAGCCACCACACAAACTTCAGAGCCAAGTGAGCTGCTGCTCTGCACAGCAAATTGCTTCTCATGCTCAGCACAGGCAAGGATGGCTTCTTCCATCCCACTCCTGTCTGTGTTTTGTATTTATCTGGGCTTCCAGTCTGCAATTATGCATGGAAATACCCAGCTGGTTTTAATCAGGCTATCTGCAGAAGTTAAAGTGAATCATCTCAGAAATCCACACAAGCTTTATTTATTTACATCTCTAACCTTAAAGACAAGCTTCCAGGTGGGAGAGAGATATTCTGTATGCCTTTTTTTTTTTTTTTTAATGCTGTTCCAGTTTGTGCAGAACAATTACGTATTTATTTAACTAGACAGCAAAGGGAAGTTTAGTGATCTGATATGGCAGATAAGGCCTTCACCTTACCCACTGAGATGCTGCTCTGCTGCATATTTCACTTTCTTGCATCTATCAGTCCATACTGTTATGTTCTGCAAGCAAAGATTCTGAATGATGAATGCAAGTCTTTTTCCTGATATGACATTTAGCCCCAAAACCTTCTCTTTAAAGTGTAGCAGTGCCCTTCCATCTGACTTTTAAAGGTCAATTTCTACCTGGTATTGAATTATTTTCTACCACCAAGTACATTGGTCCCATCCTTGATTTACACTGGGTATGCCTCTGCTGCAGCACCTGAGAGCGTGTCCCAGCCCTGGGCACCCAGCCTGGCCAGTGGGGGTGGCACATGAGGGTGAGGATGGGGAGTGATCATCTTCCTGGGCCTGGGCTTCCTTGGGAAGAAAAACTGGATTTGGAAGCAGACAGGGCAATGTGGAGAATTCCAACAGGTCCTGTAAAGTGTCCCAAAGGACATAGTTGGTATCACTTAGTTTGGGCAAAGGGAGAGATTACACAGCATTTTGCTTGGGTTGGCAGCAACCCACACAGCATCACCTCCACAGCATATGGTGTGGTCTGTCACCATTTGTATACATTTCTGTGCAATCATCTTTTCAGGAACATGTGCAGGATTCAAAAAGAGATGGAAGAATACGCAGGTGCTTTGGATAGCCTCCAAAATAAAATGATAGGAAACGGGCAAATCAGAGTAAAGCACAATTTGCAACCAGCCGAAGAATCCATGTGCTGAGCTGGAACTCCCCAAAACCCTGAATGACTGATTAGCTCATGCATTCTGAACACTGGCTTTCTTTGTTTCATACATGTCAGGTTTTCATGACTGACTTCTTTGCTTGGCTCTGTGGTCAATACAGCCCACACAATTTTGTACTTAGACTTCATGCATGACTTAAGAACTTTGATGCAAACTGCCCATCCTTTTTTTATCAAGCCCTTCTGCCAGGGCAGCATTACTGGTATTTAGGGTTTCCTTTGGGAATACATCCAGATACAGCCTTAGTAATCACCTAGGGGGCTCTTCAAATGTGGTAACTCATTTTGGTCACTGTAGTTCGCTTTCTAGCTGTTTAGACAGAGAGGTGAAGCTCGATGTGCAGAGGGCGAGCCCACTCCGCTGCCTCGACGCAGCATCGGTCATGGGGCAGAAGAGGATCCCTGCCTTGGATAGGACCTGCCCTCACTGCAGCTCTCCCTGAGCTTGGTCCTGCAGCTGGGACAAGGAGACCAGAGGCCTCTATTTGAGGTTATTTGTAAAACAGTAGTGGTGTATACAACATGCTAATTGTTGTGTAGACCTTTCTGAGGATGCCTGGGAAGACTTGGTCGCAATCAGATTGATAAGGCTAAAATAGTGGCTGCTTTTTTCCTATACAGCCCAGTGGTTGTGGAGGGCCATGATGGATTATTAACAGTGATGGTCCAGCAATTTCACTTTCAGATGACAATCAGTAAAGTACAACTTTGAGATAAAATCAGACTTTGGGCAAGATTTGGAGAAGGCATCACCAACATTCTGGAGTATATATTCCAGAAGCTTCCTCAAACCCCCTTTCCTCAAGAACCTCACATGGCTTTGACAGCCCGAAGCACTTGTTGCTGGAGACAGGAGCTGGACAGACAGCACCAGGGCAGCCTTGTAACTCTCTCTGTGCTTAACTAGGAACTGTAAAATAAGGCCATGTCTTCTCACTGAGGTAGTTTAAAGTTAGGGCCTTTTTTGGTGACATGTTTAGACACTGTGTCCATGAGAATAGCAATAATTATTTTCCAGATAGAGGTTGGATATTTTGCATTAAATGAGGTGGTGGGGCACTTGCTGAACTGCAAGAATAAAGCAAGTACCAAATGGTACCAAAATGCTCTCTGTACCAAAATGCTGTCTGATGCTCAGAGCAGTGTAAGGGTCCTGGAGAAAAGAGTGATAACACAATGTAATAATACATGTAAAGGGTATATATTGATTAAGGCCTGCAGAAAGCTGAACAAATTTGCTTATTCAGCTAACTAAGTGGTGGGGACTGGTTTTGTAGGTTTCATGATGCATTTTTGTTTCGTTGTGTGGTAAATGGGTGTGTGCATGTGTGCAGTCTTTTAGGTGGCTTTAGTAGGTATAATTTCCCTTTTTGCTTGGTTAATCACAGAATGGAAATTTTCATTTCAGGGAATCTCACAGTGACTATCTCCCTAAAGGTGGGTAGTTTGTTCCACCGATTAGTCCTGCATAAGCTCTGTATAACCAGTGAGGGAGTTGTAGCTCCAGAGGGTTTCCAAACCCTTTTGCTATAATACTTCCATTTTTCCAGTGAAATCTTTAGTTTCATCTGATTGTGTTTCTTAACTTAATGCATATTTCATTGAGAATCCTAAAGCAAGTAATAGGATGATATAATGCACAGAACTGATAATGCACAGAATAATTCCCTGCAGCAGCAAATGCTGCTGCACTCTTCTGAGTGGGGTAGGCCTGAAAGTGTCCTGCAGAATAAATGCAAATACAGGTTCCACGTGATGATCAGAGCAGCCACCAAACCACTGGGGACTGTGTGGTTAAGCACCTCACATGCATGCTGAAGATACCACTAAAGGCTATGCCTTCTTTGAGTTCACTCAGTTTGAGCAGTTCCTGGAGCTTCATTTTAAATCCCAGTGTCTCAAGGTGAAAGCAATAGATTTGCAAAGGCTCACAATGCAGTGCCAATGGCTGTATAGAGCCACAGCTGGGGAATGCCATTCTTCTGTGACAGCCTTTTTCACTTCCTGCAGAGCATGCCAGAAGAACTTGGGAGACCAAGAACTGATTCCAGCCAGGCAGTGGGAGAGATGCATGATAAGGCATAAAGTCAGCAATCTCATATGCATTTTCAGTTTCAGACAGCACCAGATGAGACTATCAGACTCCTTAGCATCACATTCCTTTAAATCTTTGCTTGCTACAATTGGAGTTTCTTGAGCAGAATGCTTCAGGACAGCCAGTCCACTCTTCTCAGTGATAGGTATGTATGTAGTGGATCAAGAGACTTCTTTGAAAAAACTCATAAACATTAAGGAAGCAGTTGCATATAATTTTTCAAAATATTTTAACTGCTTGTTAGTTCAAGGATATCGTCATAATCTGTTGAATGCAAGTGTTTTTCTGTTTTCTCTGAATGTTTGCAGCAGGAGGTGGGTGGTGGGATGTATGAAGCATCTTGAGTTGAGATGAATGAACCACTTTGAAAGAAGAAAGAATCTTTCCTAGGATTTTTCCTGATTTTTGAACCAAAATTCTAAGCTTGGGAAATTTTCACAAGCTGCTTAGGCACAGACATAGAAAGGACTTAATTTCTTGGAACAGATTTTTGTCCTGAGGTTTTCAGATTACACTGTAAAATCAAGTTCAGAAGATGTAAAAGTCTTTTAAGATATTTTTCAAAACAAGGCTAGAGTGTGAGCTCAAGTGCTTTAGAGAGCTGTCCACCAAGAACTTTGATTTTTGAGGGAAAGGGCAAAGAACCAAAATTCCTGCATAAATCATCTGTACACAGAACCAATATGTGTCCTCATTTTGTTTAACCTAGTAAAGTTGCTGAGAGATTTGCTTTGGTAAGGAAGCTGGGGTTGTGCGTGACTCATAAAGAGACTCTTGGCTAATCTGACTATTTAATGGCTTTGAATAGCTTAGCAAAACACATTTTGGACAACTACATTTTCAACCCATTCTGTGTGAACCAACTGTGTTCCACAGAGCAGCTGCAATAACCTCTGACTAATTGTCTTTTCAGAAGGTTACCTGCTGAGAGCATCTGCCATGACATCCATTCTCCCAGAAATGTTTCATCTCAGAATCTCCTGATGCAGGCTGATGCCCAGCATCAGAGGCAAGGAGGGAGTTATCTCTTGAGGCAGAACGCAGAGGATGGGATTTGCCTGACCTTGTTGAACGTTCATCATCTGTCTTAAAACTCTGAGCATCCTGTCTAAACAGCCTTTGGAAGGCACCCTGAAGCCTTCCTGGAGATGAAACGTGCCGTTGATCTGGGCAGCACATCTGGGAGTGAGCCAGGCTCCCGCGGACCCGCAAACCGGCCGGGGCTGCTGACGGCCTCCGCGCAGCGCCGTGCCCCAGCGGGCTGTGCCGGGCTGTGCTCCAGCTGCCCCCTCCAAGCAGGGTAGCCATACAGAAATAACACCAGGGAGTTTATTGCTTGTAATGTCATTCTCTTCCCTAGATCTCATGCGGGAATATTTATTCAGGAGCGTATTTATGGTGATAGTATCAACAGATATTAAAACTCTATCCAGGAGGATTAAGAGTACCTGCTTATAGGAGCAAGTTGTCCTAAAGAAGAAAAAGAAACTTTGAATTTATCCTCGCAGAAATAGCAATTAATGTGTCAGCTGCTATTTGTTTTAAAGACTCTACTCTTGGAGTCTTGTGATATTACATCAATGTCCCTGATCATTAAAACATAAAATGTCTTGCTTCATGGTTGGGTTTTATAACTATTGACAAATATATCCTAGCTGTCCCTAAAAAGCTCGGTGAAGGGAAGACAACATTTGATTCTATGTATTTTTGGCTTTTTTAGTTATTTTGCATGGACTCATTAAAGAATATCAAATGCTGGGGATTAGGATTACTGTGTTAGATGCCCTAGGTGTTGGGCTCACAGACCCACCTTTTCTGTCAAGGTACTCCAAAACCAAAATCTTGGTTTCCTGCTTGGCAACCAAATTAAAAAATCAAAGTAAGAAGAGACTTTATTTCTTCCCCCCTTGGTATTTTTCCACCATATTGACAATTGCAATTGACAAAACAACATTACATTAACTTCAAGACTATATCAGCTACGAGATTTAGTAATGAGAGGAAAATCAGGCAAGTCAGACCAAGACATGACGGTTGGGAATCAAAAGAAAATTGGCAGCTTTATCAAAAAGCATCCACAAGTCTGTATTCTCTCGGCTGCCGGGTGCTGCAGTCAGTCCCTGGATTACTGTGTCATGTTTAACACAGGCTGCTGGGCTGTGGCACTGGCTCTGCAGCCCCAAGCTGGACTGGCAGCCGGAGCTGCTCGGGTGAGAGGAGGGCTCGGTGGGCGGATGGAGCGGGCTGCGGGCGGTGCTTTGCCTCCCGCTCCAGGCTGGCTCCACACGTGCCATTGTTTGAGGTAACCTTGGCTCTCTGGCATTGTTGACTCTGGTTATCAGCGACCTGTTGTGTAATGAGGATGTGCAGCAGTAGCTGCGTTTGCCTACAGGTTAAAAGAACCGGTGCTGGTCTCCACCCAGAGCAGGAATGGGATGGCTTTGTGATAGAGTGAAACCAAACGAGGTACAACGTCATTTGTACAGTGCAGGGGTAAATGGCTCCTGTCCCTGCCAAGGCTGCCCCATGGCAGCACTGCCCAGCCCCTGCCAATTCTCCTTCTGCCACAGTGACTGACTGGGATCAGCAGCTCCCCAAGGAGTTACTTTCTTTCTACATGGATTTCCATGAGTCTTACAGAGACACTTCATTCTCTCACACCTCTGTGTTAATAATAATTCAATGCACAATAAAGAAGAGGGTAAATCTACAAATGAGCTTCCAGGCATTTTCTTTCATCAGTGTCCAAAACTCTTCAATGGTACTGGTATCTGTTGGGGGCCCCAGAGCTGGACATACACACTGTCTGGAGTACTGTGTCCAGCTGTGGAGTCCCCAGTACAAGAAGGACCTGGACCTGTTGGAATGAGTCTGGAGGAGGACCACTAAATTGATCATGGGGCTGAAACACCTTCCCATGAAGACAGGTTGAGCTGAGGCTGTTCAGCTTGGAAAAGATGCTCCAGGGAGATCTTACAGCACCTCCTATTAACTTTAAGGGGGCTACAGTGAGGCTAGAGAGGGACTTTCCACAATGGTGTGACAGGACAAGGAGCCTTACATTGAAAAGAGCAGGTTTAGATAAGATTTTAGGAAGATGTTCTTTACTTTGAGGGTGGTGAGGCACTGGCACAGGTTGCCCAGAGAAGTGGTAGGTGCCCCATCCCTGGCAGTGTCCAAGGCCAGGCTGGATGGGACTCTGAGTAACTTGGTCTACTGGAAGGTTCCCTGCTCAGGGAGGGGAGTTGGAATGAGATGATCTTTAAGGTCCCTCCCAGCCCCAATCATTTGACAGTTATATGAACACTAATTAGTTAATAGCAAGATGCAACAAGTCTGCAATAAGGCGCAGCATATTATAATGTCTCAAGTGACATGAAGTGAAGTGAAATACCTATGGCCTTTTTAATCCAGGAAAAATATTACTAAATATAGCTGAATGCTATTAGTTTTTCACAGACTCCAAGGAATAGATGGTAGAAGGATGTTTGGAAATAGGCATTTTTCATTATAATCCTGTGTTTGAAATGTGCTGACTTTAGAAATATAGTATAAAGTTAGTTCCAGGAGAGTAAACCTAGCAAAGATAATAGATGCTTGTTTTCTTTATCAGAATCCCTCAATTATGGAAATGTGGCAAACAGGTAATACCTCTAGGTTGAATTAACATGTTTCAAATGAATGTAAAAATACATCCCTTTCTCAGCCAAAAATCACACAGCAGAGATACTCAAAAACTGAAATGCATCTCTGGCTTTGAAATGATAGTTATCTTTCTACATCAGCTTCTTGAAAATGTCATGTGAGGTTAGATCTGTTCACTGTTGTGTTGGTAAGCATATACACCCCCTGCAAAGGGCTGTCTTTGTTTTGAGAGCTTACTGTCTCAGGCAGGGTTTTCAAAGGCAACTGCTCATTTGTGATACCTTTTATAAAGATCTTTACTTTCAGTAAACACTGGATATGTACTATTACAAAACCATGGTCCTTAGAGGAGCCTCCAGCTGGGCATGAAAAATTATGCAGGTAATGAGGAAGAATAGGTGCTTCTAAAACCCTGTCCTCAAAAGACAAAATGAGAAGAGAAGAAACAGGCCACTAAAGCCTGAGTTTGCTTGCTGTAAATGCAGAGCTTGACAGAACTACTGCTTGCTTGCTCAGTGTCACCAGTTGTATCCAGACACCTCTGCATGGCTTGAAGTGGTTGTGCTCCCTCTGTGGTGTGGATGAAGCTCAGGTTGGGATCAGTTCTGTTTCTCCTCATTCATGGGTTTCTGTCTGAAGGGACAGCTGGCACATTTCAAACTTAAGTACAAGCTAATGACTGAGACAATGGGGATGATTGGGGAATTTCAGCATGAGTGCAGTCCTGAGGCCTGACCTGACATAATTAGCCAGTTTACCCATTTTATTTTAGTCCTCCAACTCTGTGGCTGGGCAAGGTATTTTCCATTGCTTGGGAGAGCTTTGGAAATTTTCCCTTCTTTGCAGCAGATGAGTTCAAAGAAAGAGAGACGCCTTTTGGAGACAGGCCTGTCTCTAATGATGCTACACAGATGGGAGACATCCTCTACTTCACCTGAAATCAAACACTTTTGAGATTAAGTACCTGTTTGCTGCTCTCCAGTTTTAAAACCTCCCCACAGATTAGTCCTTTGTCTTCAAAATTGCTTATGTCACCATTGCTTTCTTTTCTGTCTTGGAGGGTGCAGTCAGTTATCTGTCTAGACCAGCTGAAGGCTCAAAACCTTCCAGTTTGTTCTTCCATGGAGTGAAACCAGTTGCTGGGTCCCAAATGAATCTCTCTCAGGCCAGAGGTGGGCATCTCATGTATTGGATGACAGTTGGTGGTGTTGGGAACATAGCCCTAGAGAACCTGGAGGATAAAAGCAAAGTAGCTATAAAAACAGAAATCAAGAGTAGCACTGTAGTCAGGTAAATATGCCCACATAAGGAAGGAAATAATTAAGGAAACTGGTTTTTACTGTTCCTCTATTTCATAGGGCATATTTACACTCAGGGGTCAAGTGCTCATGGCAGGGAGTGGGTGGATTTTTTTAGTCTTGTGCAATACCTACTGATTTATCATCCCATCCTTTCTCTGCACAATGAGACCTTCATGTCCATTGCTACAAGAGTTTGGGATTGGAAGAGGCAAATATGGGCAAAGTGACAGCTTGGTAGAGCGAGTCAGCCCACGCCCCACATAGAAGAGGCTACTAGGAATGATTTTGAAGGAGTGAGAAGCAGAAATCCACTGCCAGTCTGAGTTTCAGCTGATGTGAATGCTGCCTTGGCAGCATCAGTATTCTGTTAGCTTCACAGTTAGGAATCTGGCCCCAAAACCCCAATCCCCACACATACAGATAAGTGCATTCATGAAAGAAGCAGGATATCAGCTGGAAAGGGTGCAAAACCCATTCTGATGAGTCCCATGCACTGCCCTGGTCAGAGATCTGGTCCATAAAACAAGCAATGGATGAGGGCTGTGTGATAAACAAAGCTGCACCTACCCCAAAATATTTTAGTGGTGGCCTTGGCAGTGCTGGGTTGGACTCAGTGATCATAAAGGTCTTTTTCAACCTAAATGATTCTATGATTACATGAAATAATATGGTGAACTTGTCTCTGCATGGCTCCTCAGCCCCAAAAGCTTGAGCCTGTGATGGGTTTACAAGCATTTAGGTGCTACACATTGAATTAACAACTGAATGTGCTTCAGCGTGAGCAGTTCTGCACAGGCACTCATCTCCTGTTCAGAAAGGCAGAACAAGGAGCACAAATCTCCATCAGAAAATGTACTAGCTTAAAAATATTTAAGTTGGAAGAGGCTTCAGGAGATGGTTCCAGTAAACTGTGCTCAAAGCAGGGCCACGCCAGGCTGTGTGGGGACTCATCTGTTTGAGCTGCAGATATCTATGTAGGTGGAGGTGCCACAGCCTGGTCTGGCCACTTGGTCCAGAAGGTACCCACCCTCACACAGAAGATTGGTTTTTTTGCATCTAACTGGAATATCTGTTGTTTCTTCTTGTGTCCATTGCCTCTTGACTTCTTCCTGTGCTTCTCAAAGAAAAGTCTGGGTGAAGGAGTGGAGAAGTTACAAGTAACCTCCACATTCTCTTTTATGGTGTGATGGCTGTACACTTCTGCAAGGACTTTCAGGCATGGAATAGCAGCCACCAACACTGAGTGTGCTGTACTGCTCAGCAGGGGAAAGAAAAACTTTGCAACCTCCTCATTATCTTATGGGTTTGGAAGAGGGAAAGGATATGGGTGAGCTGTTTTCACATCTATGCACCAATTCCCAGTTCTTACCATCTTAAGGTAAAGGTGATGCTTTCTGCTGCTTTTCACCAGCAGAAAGGGTGCAGGAGCATCAAATACTACTGGGGCATTTGGCAGAGCCTTTCCAGGATTTGGCTATCAAGCCTTCAGTAGTTAATGCAAATCCAACCAACAGAAGAGCCCTGCTCTCTGGGACTCAGACTACAGGGAGAGTAAGCAGTGCTTTCACAGGAGGCAATAAAATTCAAGCAGGATTTGTTAAATCATGCAAATGATTGCTGGTCTGCACTTTATATTTATCTAAGGAATTGATTAAAGAGTTTCTTGGTGAGTAAAGTTGATTAAAAAAAGTACTAGTGTCACAATATATATTCTAGGAGTACATTTACTAAGCTCAAACCTGACTTTTTAAATTTCAGTTGAAATGCATGATAATGTCTTTGCTCTGTTCTGTACTCACAGTCTGGTTTTGGATTTCTATTTTGTTTCTCACAGCCCCAGCAGAGAGCTCTCCATAAACATTTCCAGCCTCTAAAGCTGCTGTCCTGCCACTTGATATGAAAGTGAACTTTCCTTCATGAAAAGACAACAGTAAATGGCGCTGCCAGAAGATGACCATGGAGGATTGAAGACAAACTTGAAGTAAAATCAGCCCACTCAGCTGATACATTCTGGGGAGATCTGGTTTGCTGTGGAGTAAATATGTGGTGCAAAATATCCAAAATACCTAATTTGTTGGAAATGGTCATTGACAGACCTTTAGCTGGAAAATTTCTTCCAGTCTTCATCACTGTGCATAACTTTTGAGTTCCCTTTAGGGGACTGTCTATGCCCTTCACTAGAAGTCCTGTTTTAGCATGGCAACTATTGGATTCTTTTATTATGTATGCAGATGGCATGATGTTTTAGGAAAAACTTAAAACAATTCTCCAATCTCAGTGGATATGTTCACAATATTACACCCTGATAGGAATGTAAACGTCTTGTATGTGTTAGTTTTGCAGTCTAATGGTATTCTGTTAAACGATGTCAGCACTTCATATGTGCTTTTCTCACAGAACTAGCACAGTCCATATATAGATAATGGTCCTTTTTTAAAATACCAAGGATATGTTTCAGTGTTTGTGCTGAGACTGCATCCAAACTGAAGCCCAGTACTGCATCCCTTCAGTGATTCACAGTAGGTTGTGTAGATAGATTTGCACGTGGCAGAGATGTGACTTCTTTTATCAAGACTTAGAGAACAGCTGTCACAGAGTTAGCCAAGAACAGGGTAGTCTGAATGAGCTGTAGGATACTGTGTCTGCTCTCCCTCTCACCCACCAAATATCAAAGGGTCTTGTTTCTGGTGTGCCAGTGTGTTTTCTAACTCAGCGAGGGAGAGGCAAGGGAGAGAGCCTTTCTCAGACATGTATGTGACCCTGGGTTTGGTCTGCAATAAAACCAGAATAAACTGGAAGAATTCAGGTTCTTTATGCTGGCCACCACTTGTATTTTGGGCAGGGCTGGGAAATTGTAGTCCAAACCAAACTCTCTAAAAAGGTAAAGTGCAAGACTATACTTCTAAAACAAGACGCTCCCTTTGGAGAGGGCAGATTTCTTCATTAACTTTTTCCACTTTCTACTCAAAACAGTATTTTGGTAGGAACTGGGAATAAGCAAATGGTTCCAATAAGCCTTTCAATATACTGTAGCAGGCTCAAGACTGTTGCATTCAATCTGAACGTTGTTTTTTGTTCAGTCTCTGAATGGCTGACCTCATCACTGGTTGTATCACAGCTGGCTGTGGTACTGTTTCTTCCGTGGGGACTCAGTGGAATCAGTGTCTGTCCCTTCCATCAGGACCTTCTTGGCACACTCTTTATAATGAACTGATGTCATCAACATACTGAAGGGGCTTACCTCTTTGTTCCTTCTTTCTTTAAAATCAAAGGTAGCTTTTTTTGTGTACTTAAAGACTGTCACTCTCTCCAGCCTGATAAACAGATACTGTACAGTTGCCGTTAGCATTTATTCCAAACTCTGGGTGAGACAATACTGTGTGAAGATGCAGTGATGGAGAGAATGTGCAGCTAGAATAAGTCACAGGCACCTTTCTGGAGGAAGCTCCTGTGTTATAATTCTTAAAAATTATTGTGCAGTTCATTGCTAGAGAATGGAAGGTCAACCACTGAGGGTGCCTGTACAACAAACAGATAATTATCTTCAGGGTTTAATTTTTTTTAGATAGTTATGGGCTTAGGTTTCAGCTCTCCACCCATCTCAGATTCAGCATAGTGGATGCTTCTATAGTATTCAGTCCAAAAGCAAATTGGTTTTACTGGTGACAAAGATTTTCAGAAGTTGCCAGTGATTTTTAATGGTTTGGGTCTTTCCATGGATTCTCAAATGGAGCTCCCAAGAATTACAGAGCAGTCAGCTTCTACATTCTCTTTCTGAAAATCCTGGTCCCTAATTTCAAATTAATTGGTGTAAAAAATCTCCTTAAAACATAAGGATCTTTGCCAATTGCAACATTTGCACTTTTTAGAGCTTTTCATAGGGTTGTAGGTTGGAATCTGATACCAATAGGGCTGGCCATGTGCATGGCACAGGTCCACTGTAAGCTTCAGCAAATTTTACAGCTCTTTCTGCTACAGTTTTAAAAATGCACTCTGACAACTGACATCAATTTCATGTTGGTAAAGCAATTAAAAACAAAATACTTTGATTGATACGTTAAATTAAAAGGAGAATGCTATACTTCTACAGTAGGAGTTCTCTTATTTTACTACCCGGTGAAAAAATCCAGAATAATTTGAATTATAAAAGAAGAGTTTATCAGAGAGTGTTATCTTAAAAGGATGTATGAGAAGAAATTGCGTTAGGCAGAGAGCCACTAGAAGCTTTTTTTGTATCGATGTTAGTTTTGAACATCTTCCAGTATATGGGCATGAATTTAGATGTGTGCACTTCTCCTGTTAAAACAGTTTGTTTTAAAAGCTTCCCAGGATTTTAGCTATGGTGACCTAGAAAAGCAGTGTTATAGGCCCTGAGAAATGTGAAAATCAAGTCCAGACCCTTGAGCAGGCAGACTCGGAGAGACGTCTGCTGTAGGTGCCTGTCGGACAAACCTCCCTCGGAGCTGGCGTGGGTCTCCACCCTGCAGCCAGCCTATGCATGTGGGTAACTGCAAGCACAGCTCCCCCGAGCCCCAGGACACTTCTCACGTGTGTAACTGTCTGCCAGAGCCATAAGGAAATAACTGTACTTTTTGGCTTGTATTTAACTATTCATTGTGTTTGGATTTTTTTAATCATTGTTATTCTCCCAAAGTAGGCCATGCTTCCTCAGGGATATTTATGAAATTGTTCTACATCTCCTGAACAACTATCTGGATCCCAGCGTATTCTTCTGAAAACTTTTTAATATAAATAAACATGTGGGAGAGATTTTTGTTCTTAGGAATGGGGGCAGGTACTGTGTTCTCGGAAAGGCTGTTGAGTGCAGACAATCAAGTCTATTGCATTTTTTATGCCGAACACCTTATTAATAGCAGACATATCCGCTTTTGCCTGGGTCGCAGGAACAGTTCAGGGGAAAGAATGCTTTATCTCTAGTCAATAAATCATTTATGTCGAGAGTGCCAAAGACCAAGTCAACATGAAAGGGAGCAAATAAGTTATTCCAGCAAAGGAAGTGAATTTAAATATGCTCAGAGCCATTAGTTCGCTGCAAAAGAGTGGAACACTAATGCTATTTTCATAAGGCAGCCATTATCAGCCTGTGGAGATAGATAAATTCATACGGGCCATGCTGCTGTTACACTGATCACCAGTTATCATCTCTGAGACAAGGCAGGGTTGTGACCAGGACCCTGTTCCCTGTGCAGCCTTCCTCCCAGCTCCCGTGGAGCCTCCCCTGCTGCCACGCTCACCTGGTTCCCCTGTGTCCAGGCTGCAGCACCAGACCCCGCTGAGAATCCCTGTCAGAAGCTCAGGCCCCCCGAGTGCTTCGCACCCTGAGAAACCTGGAGGAGCTGCTCATCTCATGCTGCAGCTGAGATCATCCTCTGCACTGTTTTGCTCCTCTTTTTTTTCATCTGGGTGGCTTTCTGTGCCTGAACACCTGCCATTTATTCTGTTAAGGGAAAGGCAGCCTTCCGGGAGGGGAGTTTGAAAAAGCTCCATGAGCTCTTTGGTTTTGCTTGTCCAGGTGCACGGCAGTGCTGTACCAGTGAGTCCACCCCTCCCTGTCTCTTCTCTAGGGTAAGTGTTGTCACTCCACTGCAGCTGCAGTGTCATCGAGGAAATGAAACCATTAAAAATTACAAAATTCTGGATTTGCCCTGAGTTTTCAGAAGACCCCGTGCCAGCCCCTGGCAGACCTCCACTGGCACTTCTCCACTGCAGTCTCCAGAGATGTGTTGATTAGTGCCAGCCAAGGAGCCACCATCGAGGTGGTGGGTTTTTGTGATCACTAAAATGAACCTCCCTCCACCTGCCACAAAGCCACAAGATCTGCATTATTCAAAATAAAGCAAAGTGAAACCCTGCATGTTTCACATTGGTCCCCTTTAACAGTTACTATCTCTGCCATCAGAGTCTCCTTGAACAGCTCTGCTGCAGGACTGCAATTGACCCTGGTATATATAGTCTGTCAATAAGATTTTAATTTAAAAAGAGAAGGTCCTTTGGTGTAATTAAAATTGATGGGTGAGGGGAAAATATTACCAACATTATCTGCAACCTCCTATAGTAAAATTCAGAAAAGTAATCTGGAGTGCAAAAAAACCCACCAACATAATGTATGGGTGATTAGGCAGGCTCATGAAAATAAATCAGCAAGTAAGAAAAGTAGATGCTTAATAAAGGAAGCCAAAAATGTATGGGAAGTCAGTGGCAAATAGGTTAGGGCTGGTTACACCAAAGACTTTCCATATATCCTAATAAATACTGTCATAGCAAAGCTAAGTGTGATGTTAGACAGGCCCAGCACAGAGATTGCTCACACTACATTGGAAAACCAATGAATAGTCTTGTTTTATATTTGAAAGCAGTGGAAGGAGGGTGTCAGGTTACACATTAAAATATAATTCCTCCTACTCCATCAGTAATTACAGATAATATTAAGCAGTAACTATCCAAACATAATTTTAAATTTGTAGAACCATTAACTGAATCCAAAAGTAAAGGAAAAACTTGCCTAGGACTCCTCAGAACCAGAAAGCATAAAGGAAGCTTGAAGTGACACCAAACCCCCAATAATTCAAAAGAATGAGTGGTTTGATCCAGAAAACTATAGACTCATTAGCTTCCTGTCGGTCTTAGGCAAAATCATGAAAAAATTGATATGATGTAATCATTAGAGCAATTAAAAATTGATAAAACCTTCCATATTATTTTATAGAACTGTATCATGCCAAGTAAATTTGCTATTATTTTTGTGATATCCAAGGATTGTTTGAAAAAAGAAGCTCTGCTGGCATACTATACTTAGCCTCCTATAGAGCATTTGATTCTGATAAAGAACAAAATAGCACAATGCAAAATCAGTATCACCTATATTAAATGCATTAAAAATGGATCACAGGCTAGATCACAAAAATAGCTGTAAATATGAATTATCCTCAGTGAGACTATTTCTGAGGAGCTCCTCCCAAGGTATGCTCTGTTTTCAATATACCCCCCAGGGAAGGAGAAAATTACTGTTGGCAACAGCCAGAGATGACAAAAACAGGGACACAATAAATAATGATCTGAGCAGGTCAGTAGTGGAGAATAACCTGGAAGACAGAAAAGTTAAAAATCCAGGAGAGATGGCAGCAAGTCCAACTTAGGAGCATGGGGAGAATGTCTGCAGTAATATAGTGGCTGTGAAGGTGTCATAAATTATCTGCTCAGCATCAGCCCCAGAGATGCTCTTGCCAGCTGGGATGTAGGACCTGGCAATAGTGATGCCATTCCAGTTTGTTTGGTCACTGTTAGTCTTTCAAAAAGGATATCAACAACTTGGAAAGATTATTTTCTATAGTTCCCAGTGTCATTCAAGGGCAGGAAAACAGCCCTTATTATAGTGTCAGACTAATGAAGCTCAAGCTATTAATTTATCAGAGGCAATTTGAAGAGGTGACTTGATCTCTGTCTGCAATCACAATTTTCTACCTGGGCAGGGAAGTGCTGTCTGAAGGCAGGTAGCTATTCTGTTTAGAAGAAAAGGGAATGATGTGCTCTATCGGTTGGAAACTGATTTCAGGCTAGAAATTAAGTGCAAATACTCAACAGGGAGGATAATTACCCATGGAAACAACTTACTCAGTTACCTGGTATGTTCTCCATGACATAAAGTCTTTAAATGTATGCAGAGTATTTTTCTAAGTCAATAAGCTCTACCTCAAACTGAAATCCAGGCTCGGTGCAGCAATTACTGGATGAAGTTATTAGGCATGTGTTATGCAAGGATTAGACTAGATCATCAGATGTAAACTTCTGAATTACAAATATCCTGAAGTTTCCAATATTACAGGAAGGCAGGGCAATCAATTTTTTTGTTCCCCACAAAATGATATTAATTTAAACAACTTCTGCAGAAAGCTGGTATGAGCATCAGTAGGTCTGCTCACAGTTGTAAGGTTCTGCTGCACATAATGAGGAGAACTGGACAAGAAAGGACAACAAAACCCTTGGACATACCAAGAGTCTGTAAGCCTTTCATTGATAGCAGCTTGGGGCAAAATGTTGCATGCAAATGATGGGGTCATGTGGATGTGTAGTCAAAGCAAGGAGTAACAGCTGTGGGTTTGCCTCTTAAGGAGGTAGCATCTTGCTGGCAAGAAACAGATTTTCCTGCCTGCAACAAGTGGCAGAGGAGCTGCAGTGCTGATGGAGAGGGTGATTGTATCACTGTGCAGCTGAGCACACCACACAAGTTCCTTGCTTCAAAGACAGCAAACTTCTGCTGTCATGATGAGCCCCATTGGAGCTGGTTAATAAAGCCCTGGAAGTGAAATTACATCAGTGGGATTACCAGAGAAATGACAGCTGCTCCCAGCAGTGGTTTTTTGCCAGATTGGATCCTGTTACCATTGGCTGTTTTGAATGTTGTGCTTCAGAAATAACAAAGGAGGACTTGGTGTCTGATTCAGATTTCACAAAACTGCTGTGGATGTGCACAGGGCAAGTGTGAACCACTGGAGTCATCTTCCATGTGCTCCATCAGGTGGTGGGGAAAGCACAAACTGGGATGCACGGTCTAAAGAGTAAACAGTTCACACAAACAAGGGAAACTATAAAAGCAATCCTTACTGCAGATTGATATTAGACACTTGCAGCTCTGGAGGAGAGTGTTCTGTGACAGGCGTGGCTGGGGCCAGCTGGGCAGGGGCAAAGCTGAACTGGCACATGACTGTAACATCTTCTTTTGCCATAAGAGTAGGACTGACAGCATTATCACAGCTCAGGCTCAGACCAGGCTCAGTCTAAGAAGGAAAAGACAAGTTCCTTTCTCCTACTAATTCCAAATATATATAAATAGTTTCTCAGAAAAAAAAAAATTCTCTGGAGTTTTAACACCTCTAATGACATTCCTTCTCTTAAGCATTTGCCTGGAATTTATCTATTTAATATTGTAAGTCACCAAATTAAATAGCAAAACACAAGGTTTTTTAAAGCAGGGGGATTGGTATTGCAGCAAAACTGCATGTAAGCAATAAGAAGCTGTGAGGGGATGGGAAAAACCCCTCAAATTTTCCCATTAGATACTTAGGGGACTTGCTCAGTTGGTTGGGTTTTTTCAATATTGAGAGGGTGGCTTTGCATCTAGGCAGAAGTTTTCCTTACTGAGCCAGTCTTTGGTCTCAAGACCAGGTAGATAAAGAAATGTCTGGAGTTCTTTTAGCACTTTGTCTGCTTCCCTTATATGTAAGAGGCTCCTTCTCTGCACTTCTCAGAAAGATGGAGAAGAGATTAGGCCACAATAGAAAAAGCACAGGAGCTTCCAGCCTATGCAAAGCATCTCAGCATGAGACTCACCTCATCCTTCTCCCCTGAATCAAACACCACTGACCAAGGGGAGGAATGGAGCCATGCTGGGCCAACCCACAGGCAGAGCTCAGTGTTCTGTCTGTGCTGAGTGGCTCCTGCAGCCACAGCAGGAGACATTTCTTGGCAGGACTGGACAATACCCTGGCAATGGGAATGACCAGCATTTCCCCGAAGAGACTGTGTCCTCTGAAGAGAAGGCTCCTTTGCTTTGCACTAAACTGCAGGGATGCTTGGCAAGGCAAGATGTGTATTTTTAAATTTCTCACAGATATTGCAGAATCTGAAAGTGGCAGAGCAGTACTTTGGGATATGCTGGGCTTTGCTTTCAGTTTCTTGTAGGGACTGCAGCTACCTGGACCTGCCTCAAAGTTATTGTTTCTTTTTCACTGTCTGGGTAAGATGGGAGGAATGCCTGCCTGGCTCTGCATACCATAAACCAACAAAGAGGGCTTTAAATTTGGGGTCCTCTCTTTTGGGCAGTTGAATTTAAGGTTGTTTGAACATGACCCTGAGGAAAGCAGGCTGCTGACAGCTGGAATTGCAGTTGCACCTTAGTTCTCCAAAGATTGCTTCCCAAAATGGAGTCCATGGGCAGAATCAGATACGAGGCTGTGCTGGTGCATCCACCCCGGCCCTGATGATGGACTTGAGCTGCAGGGAGTGAGAGGGAGGCTGGGATCAAGGTCCTGGGAGATCTGGTCACCTGGCACAGAAAGCATCGGCTGGATGCAGAAAGGCTGACTGCAAACCCTTGGCCATGGTCAAAACAGTCACCTGAAGACAACAAGTCATGTCTGGTCCTGCTGCCTTTGGACTCAGTTCTGGTTTAGATTCACTAAGGAAATACTCTAAGCCAGTGATCTCCTTTTAATGTTAACTTGGTTGATAATCTAGGAAGATGCCAGCACTCTAATGCCTATAAAGTGACATGCTGTTGTTCCCAGTACATCAATGGCTGAACTTTTTAATAATGGAGCCAAATGAGGTGGCATGAGACAAAAGCGTGCCTTTTTGTTTGATGTACACTGCGTTTCCCCAGGCATCCAAGGTGTTCAGCTGCACAGCAGTGCTTTTTTCCCAAAACAGAAATTATCATGCAAACTAATTTTTAGTATACAAGGTGGCCATCACTTAATTCCACCTTACAATTTTTATATTCAGTCTTTACTTCCTTCTGTTTTCAAAAATCAACAAAAAATAAAGCCCAGGTGGGAGGGAGGAGTTCTTTTAAACAATAAAATCAAAACCAATATCAAGTTTTTGGTATCTTTGGGCATGATCTCTGGAAGCTTTGGGTATCTGCTTTATCATTTTGTATATTTGACAATTTTGTACTCTGCATTGTTTGACTTCATTTGTGCATGGCAATGTATTAAAACATGGAATTTTTATTATACATTAAAAGTATTTTGTTTGATTTAAATAAGGTCAAGCTTGATCCAGGTCATGAACAGGACAGGGAAAAAAAAAAGATTTTTTTTTTTGTAGCAACGGCTCTCACCTGACCGTCAGAGCATTCTCATTCAGGTGGTTTCCAGTGCCTGAAGGTGGGCAGAGCTTTTTGCCCACCCACAAGTCTCCTTCCCCAGCCGGGGTCCCTGGGTCTGTGCAGTGATTTGCTGCACGGGTGCAGGGGTTGCCTAAATGCAGCACATCCCAGCTGTTACCTGAGCAAAGGGCTCTGCTGTGCTGGGCAGGGTTTGGGTGTGAATCCAGACCAACTCTTCTGATTCTGCTCTGATTCGTGCAGTGCAACAGCAAGCAGACACTGCACATGGTGAGGAAGAATTCTCCTTTCACTGGCCTTATTTCTCAAGACTTGCTGCCCCTGTCAGCAGTGAAGCATCCTCTAAGGGGACCAAACTGCAAAAGAAGCAGGTACTAGACTGTTTATGCTGCGAGGCATTTCCCTTCCATCCCACCGGCCCCATTTATTCTCAGTATTTATGGCATGTGAGCAATTTAAAAGTCAATGGATTAGGTGGTTTTCACAAAAATGCTGAAATGCTGAAATTCCAGCATGATATTATCCTCTTCCATATATGTGATTTCTTTCTTTTCAGTCATAATTCTGAATATGCTCAGATTTGTAAGGTAGAGACTGATGACATGTTTTGGTCAAACACAAAACACTGGATTAATACAAAATAGCAGAACAAAATTATACAGTGTAAGCTATAACTGACAAAGTCAAGATAATTTGTCATCTAAAAAAAATCATAAATAATGTTTTTTATTTTAACATCTCATGATAGGACTGCAATTTACTAAATTCTGTTTATATCTCTAAAAAGCTTTTTACTCCATGAACCTTGTCAGCATGAAGAATATGTTAGCAGGGAAAGCTCTGTTTTTTAACAGATTTGTGCATGTTACTTCTTGGGCTGAGGGAAATTGGAGCAATAATACAAGTAAAGAAAAAGTTGCTATGTCACATACCCTTTTCACCATCAGGGTCTCCCTAGGGGTTACAGTGGTGCCGTATTCTTGCAACTCTGTGTGCTGCACACTAGGATTATTTCCATTATAAACAATATGCCACCTAAACCAGATCTGCTTTATAATGAAACAGCAGCTGTCATGATCATGAAATATTTCTCCCTGGTGACAGAGAAAATAGTTATTTGAAGCTGTGGGCAAGGTGTTCCCATTTGTGCTCGTATGCGTTTAGTGTTACAAACCGTGGGGATGGGGTTGCAGTTCTGAGTTTGTTACTCAGAAGCCATCAATGGAGCAACCAGTTGTACAGTTCATTTTTCCTGGTCATTTTCCTTCCAGTGACAATCAGTCCTTGATGAAACTTGCACGCCCTTGTGTTATACCCATGTACATCCCATGGATCCATCAAAGCTTACGTTACCCTGAGCATGTGCAGGGGTTACAGGCCCAAGTTGTCCTGCTTGGACCCTTGGGCTCAATGCCACGTCCCTGTCCAAAAATCGTATTCTTGAACTAAGATCTTGTTAGCTGAGCAGATCTGTGCTCATTTGAGCAAAGCTTCTGATGTGAGCACATGTTCTTAGTCCGTCATGAAGTCCAGCGAATGAAGTGCAACCCCAGAAGCACACATGATGTTCCTAGTCTCACTGTTGACCTGTTCCTTGTGAAAGGACACGTTCCTTCACATCTTCTCTTCATGTCCCATCTTCTTACTGTAGAACTGGAACTGCATTTGCCTGTCACTGTTAAACCTTGAAAGTCAGCAGAGGAACTGCAAGTCTTCCAAGAAGGCTGTGTTCCAAGTCGGATTGATTGGAACAGGCCGGGCCCTGTGGTACAAAAGAGACACCTTACCAAGAAGTTGCTGTCCACAGCTCCTGCTTCTCAGATGCTTCTCTCCCTGCCCCAGGTGTGGATCTGTGCGTGGAGTGACTCTTCCACGCGTGAGGTGTCACATCATTGGCCTGGCTGAGGTCTGTTCCTCTTTTTATGCACTCCTTTGTCTCATTCATGTCGCTGCCTTGTCACTGCCTTCTTGCTTTCCTGCACCTGATGGGATTTCTTGCCTTCTACTGTTATTAGCATCACATGGGAAATACACTGAATTATTGCATGTGGGAAACACACTGTCAAAAAAGAAGAATTTTCCTTTTAATAAATGGCACCAAGGTATTGGCTTTGGGAGGAGATAAAGCAGAGAACAAATTCCTACAGGTGTTTTTTTTAGGGAAACACGGGGATTAACCTCATCTCCATGTCAGTGATGGAACAACATGCTAAAACAGCAGCAAGGATGCACACTAGACACTTTCTAGGAACAAAAAATAAAAACCAAAAAACCTTTTTAGGAACAGGGATGCTGAAGCAGCTGCTTAAAAGAGATGGAGAATAGCTTTAAAGAGCATCCCTCAGCAATCCTGACTCTGTGGTACAACAGGATCAAGTTGTCTACCAAGATCTCTTTCTCAGTTCAATTTTCCTGCAGGTAAGACTTGAATGGGAAGCAAAGAGTTACCTCTGTTAATTATCATGACTTTACATTTCAAATGGAAGTGCGTTGTAATTTTCTACCTCTTCCAGGTAAAAACTTGCTACTATGTAGCTACGACTAATTCCAGACTCATTAAAGTCAATCCCTCCGGCTGTCAGCAGAGAAACTGGGACACGTCCCCTGCCGTGGCCAGTTCAGATGCAGGGCCAGAGCCTGGGGTGACAGCAGGGACCAGCCCCCTCTCCCCATGCAAAGCCACGGGTGAGCGAGAGCCCAGCCTGTGCTGTGCGGGGACAAACGCAGCCCTCAGTGACACCTGCGAACACAAAACGGGTGGCACCTGCAGCACCAGGGCCAGCCCAGCTCCTACATCCAGGCTTTCAACTGGGCTTGACTGGGCACCATCAGAAAATGAGGGACAGGTAGAAAAAAGCCTCAGAATTAGGGGTTAAAACAAGCAAAAAAATTATATTGAGCCCAGTTATGAGCTGAAGAGAGGCAACATTTTCTAGCCAGCTGGCTGAAGCCTCGAGAGCTTCAGCCATCCATTACAGAGGGCAGGCTGAGGGAATGTGCGTGGCCACCTCCAGCCTCCACCAACAGCTCTAGGCGGATTAGAAAACTGCTTTTCCTTCACGGGGAGTTTTACTGCAGAGAAATGAAGCCCTTCAGGGCACATCGTAAGTCTCAGCTTGAACGCTCAGCTCTGGCACTGCCCAGGCGAGACGGGAGAGCCCGGTCGGTGCTGAGCGCCGGATGCTCAGCCTGAGGGGTGCTTCGGCTCTCCTCCGTGCTGTGAAATGGGACAGAGCAGACTATGTGGGAGGCAAATTGTTTCATGGAAAAGAGTGGAAGCCATTGTACTAAGCTGATTAACTCGTTTTAACAATTTCACTTAGCTGCAACAGTTGCCCCACATGAGAAGTGCAGCTGCAAGGATTTGCACAACAGAAATGCTCCCACATGCAGGAAAGCCAGATAAGCCCCTGCCTGTCGTCATTACAGCAAGAAATTTTAGCACCTTGGGGACGTTGCAGGGTTATTTCTGTCTCTGTTTAAGTTTTTAATCCAGAGCATGGAGGGTACTGTTATGCTGACTGGTTTTGTCCATGTCCCTTAGGTCCCAGACTCAGCCTGGTTTTGGCAATTATTGGCAGGTAAAACTTTTGTCAGGAACATGAGAAATTGCAGGATTCACTGCCTAATTTCACCTGGGGACACCAGCTGCTTGTTTTGCCTGAGGCTGTATCTCTTCTGCCCTCCTCCACTTCCATGAGTCGTACAGTATTACGCAGGGGAAATTAGGCTTTCTTCATGCTTCCCCTCTTTCTCCATATTATTAGTCCCATAACAAGCTGCCTCTTAATCTCAAAATATGAACCTTTTGGACAGTGTTCTGCTAATCCCAGGAGGGACTTGGCAACCAACAGGAAAACCAAGATTGCCTGGAATATTATCCAAACACGTCGGACCAAGGACCACCCTGAGCCTTCAGCATTTCTCTTGGGTCACCAGGCACACACCCCTCCCTGTTAAATTAAAACCACTCTAAAAACAGTGTGGCTTTAAGCACTAGCAGCAGGGCATTTATATGGGATTTTCAGAATGATACTTCTCCACGGGCCAGTTTGGGACCTCTTGAGAGTAGGATATTGTCTCAAAATATTCCCTGAAAACCATCAAGAAGCATTGGTATCTAAACACATCAGTAACACTTCTGCCATCTCTGGAAGCAATAGCTGCAAATCCGTTTTACCCTCTCTAGATGTTTCAGAGCTCATGGCTGGTGCTTTTGCTCCAATTTCCTTCCTATGCTTCCAATTATAGATTTGAAGCAGCAGCAGAACTCCAGCAGAAACAGGATCTGGGGTGGCCTCACGCTCCCTCAGTGCCAGCCAAGGCTGCTGTAGGGAACCAGAAGCTGTGGGCATGCATCTCCATGGAAATAGGTCCTTGGGAAGAGCAGAGCGATGCTGGGGGTTGCATTCTGCCATTCAGTTTGTTCTGAATGGTAGCACTGTAAAAATCGATATGGCACTTTTTAAAGGGATTATGAGGCAGTTAAATGACAAGTCTCCAAAGAGGAGTTGCAAATGAAGAGTGATCCCATGGGAGTTTTTATAGAGGGAATATTCAGGAAGCTGTTCTTGGCTGTTTACCTAAGAGGTCACAACAGATAAGCAATTGAATACGAGTTCCATGTGTGATGCTCTTGTTAAAGGGGCTAATATGACCCTAGGATGTATAAATGGGAATATTGAGTGGTAGGGGAAATATACTAGCTCTATACATGACAATAATGAGACAAAACTAGTCCAGTTCAGCTGCCAACACTTAAAAATCATGTTGTAACACTGAGGCAGGTTGGATGAAGAGCTGTAAGACTGATTGAAAGCATATCTTACAATGACCCAAAGGAGCATGATCCATTTATATTATCCAAGAGGAATATAAGAGATGAATTGATCTCTAAGTATCCATACATGCAGGAGGAATACGGTACCAGAGACTACTTAACCTAGCAGACAAAGGCATATAAACCAGGAAGAATGGAGTTAAAAAAAAAATCCAGTTGAAAGTGAGGCACATTTTTCTCTTTAATAGTCTTGTAATTAACCTCTGGAGGAGCTGACATGGGATATGATAGGGTCTCCATCACCCCAAAAGATACTTAAATTAAGCATGGATGTCTTTGTACATGATGTAGCTCATGTGTCGGTGTGGGAATTGCTGGGCTAAACTCCATGGTCTGCATTGTGCAGGAGGGCAGAGGAGACCACCATGGTGGTGCCTTGTGGCTATGAAATCTCTGAAACTATCAAAGTGATGACATTTGTATATCCCATCCCAGCAGCATCCTGCCTATTTATGCAACACATGTTATTAAAAGACTCTTTCAAGGATATTTAGAGGGCTTTAAATATTTTATTAGAGGGTTTTTATATATATACATATATATACTCTGCCTGTAAAACCAGGTAGATGAAATAAACCTTTTTAAAAAAAGAAAAAAAATACCCTGAAATAGATTTTCTATACCCCCAAATCCCAGTCTTAAAGCAAATACCTCAGGATACTCTGGGCATTGAATATGATGCTCCAAGGACTCAGGCCTTTATTGTGGTTTAAAGCTTCTATTTCACAGATTTATAGATGCTAAACTCAGGAGGGACTACTGTGAATATGTAATCTGACCTTGTACATAACAGAGGCCACAGGGCATCCCTCAATTGCTTCCAGGCCACACTGAAGCCTTCCAGATTCTTCCTTCAGACAATAGCCAAGACACAGCCTTCCCCTCCATCCTCAAGGATAAACTTCAGATCATCTCACATCTCAGTGCAGCATCTTTCCTGCTGCCCCTGACAAATGAAATCTTTCCTGGCACATGTCCCTTCAAATTGCTGCTGCAAAGATCATTTGCCATTCCTGTGTCTCCTTGCTGGCTCTCCCTTTTGCCTTTTCACCAACATATCTCCTGTTCCTCCTAGTCCCTGCCTCTGCCTCTTCATCCCATCTGGTATCAGCTCACTCCAGCCTCTCATGGCCCCCTTTGCTACATTTTTTTTCATACCCCTTTCTTTTTTCCTGAACAAGCCTCATGTGGTGTAGCACCCATTCATGTGGAAGGCCTCTAAGTCACATCAGTGCTGCTAAATGAAAAGATGCTCAGAGCATTCACACCCATCGGGGGACAGGGAGTGGGGGTTGCGGGGAGTTCATCAAATGTTGTCTCTGCCACTCCTTTCTCTTCAGGAGGACAAATCACACTCCTCCCCTTTGCCAGTGTGGGATAGTTCCCATAGGAGACAGTTCTCCACAAACTCCCCCAGCAGGAGTCCTTCCCATGGGCTTCAGTTTCCCACAGACTGCTCCAGCATGGGTCCCTTCCATGGGGTGCAGTACTTTAGGACCAAACTGCTCCAGTGTGGGTCCCCCACAGGGTCACAAGTCCTGCCAACAAACCTGCTCCAGAGTGGGCTTCTCTCCCCATGGTGTGCAGGTCCTGCCAGGAGCCTGCTCCAGCACAGGCTTCCCATGAGATCACAGCCTCCTTTGGGCACCCACCTGCTCCAGTGTGGGGCCCTCCATGGGCTGCAGGCAATCTCTGCTCTGGTGCCTGAAGCACCTCCTCCCTCTCCTTCCTCACTGACCCTGTTGTCTGCAGGGCACTTTTGCTCACATATTCTCACTCCTCTCCCCGCTGCTGTTATTCTAAAGAGGTTTTTTTCCCCCTTCTTAAATACATTATCACAGAGGTACTACTGACATTGCTGATGGGCTTGGCTTTCACCATCGTGGAGCTGGCTGGCGCTGGCTCTGTCAGACATGGGGGAAGCTTCTGGCAGCTTCTCACAGACACCACCCCTGTAGTGCCCCTGCTACCAAAACCCTGCCACTCAAACCCAACACAGTGTATCAGTGACAGATTCTTGTCACTGGGTTCTTGTGCAGGGAGAAATTGTTCATGTGAATTATTAAGTCTGTATATCATTCCAGGGCATACAACAGTGTGGTAGTTTCTACCTAGACAAAGCCTGTATTTTAATGTTCTTGGTCCTTCTGAAAGAACTCACCTTGATAAACTTCACTGCAGGAGACTGGCATCATGGGACTGTGGTCAGGGGAAAGCTGGGGCAAGGAACAGGAGGTGCCACAGCAGGGGAGCAGGCTGGAAAAGTCAGATCATGGAGGAGCTCATCCCAGACTTTGCTTTCTAGGGAAGAGCTCCTTGCCCTCTCTGTGCGAGTGGTGCTCTGCCTGGGGTAACAGGAAAGTGGGAAAAAGGATGCACAGGAGAATCTACTGACTTCACTGCTTCTGCTCCATGAAAACTGACAAACATCCTCTTTTACAAAGCCTCAGTGCACAGTTTTTTAACCAAATACTTCTCTAAACAACTGCACAAGGTTACCTTACCTTATGTTAAAACGGAGTGTAATCCTTCTGGAGCCAAAGTGCATAAAATTGCCAAAAAATTGTAAGTCTCCACTCAGTGCTGCCTATTGACACGCAGGCACCTCTGGCCAAGCTGAGAGGAAAACATCTGTCAGGAGGTGTTAATGAGACCATCACATGCAGCAGGCAAGACCCAACCAGCTCAGCAAGATCTGACAAAATTCATGTTCTCATCGGGTGATCACAGCTATGGTTCCACTCAGCTGTCAGGGAATCACTCACACATATCCTTCCTCACACGGGTATTTTATGGATTTTAGAGTTAGCAGGATGCAAATCTGCCCTCTGAGGATCATCTGGCAAAGCAGAGCTTTGGCCAGTACCTTGCAGGGGCTTCTGCAGGAAAACAAAGCAGAATTAAAGAATGTCCTAAGTGTCCCTCTCTCTGAGCCAGCACAGTTGAAGCCTAGGGGTGGGAAGTACTTCTTTTAGCATAGATCTGAAGTTAAATGCCCCATTGTTTGTAAGTAGTCCTGATGCCACAGGTTTTTTGCAGGAAGTCATGGGCAGCTTCAATCTTTATACCTGCCAGCAGTCCTGAAGGAAACACTGCTGTTGGAGAAGGTGGGTGGCATGTTTCCAGGCTGTCAGGCAATGGCCCCATGGCTGTAAACACTGGTGAGTTAAAGCAGAAGGGAGGGGCGGGGGCAGAAAGGGAGACAGGGGAAGCAATAGTTCACGGAGGAAATTTTCATTTAATGAACTGATAATTTTCACCTCACTGTACAAATCAGAGCTAAGCATATCTGTCCCAGCCGATGTATATGACTCACAGTTCGTCAAATAGACATTCTGGAAGTGAGAAGTTACAGAAATAAAAATCATGAATTATCAGTTGTTCTTCTATTCTCGTGGACAGCATCTTTTTTTACACATGAATTCTGTTTATAGCCATTACAAACAGAAAAAACAGCTAAAGTCAAATTTGCATGGATAGAAAAGTGACAAAACAAGAAACAGAATCTAAGGATGGATTTCACCCTGCTGTGTTAGAGGATCCACCTGACCAGCACAAAACATCTTCCAGGTCTGCTTCTAGGCTCTGCTTGGGGATCCCCATCCCAGTCTGCAGCAGACAGCTGCAGCACTGACCCACATCCCAAAAGCTGCCGTTCCCTCTGCTGACCACCTGAGGAAGCTCAGATAGAGACTGTGGCTTACTAAAGTTAATGAACCACAGACGAGCCCTTCTTGTGAATGCTTCTTGAAGGCAAATTCATAGACAAGTCCCAAAAAATTTTAATAATTTCCAATGAGACAGCTGATTTGATGCATGAGCCCTTCTCTGCAGTATGCTGAGATCCTGCCATGCTACCTACAAAGAAAAAAAGCAGCAAATGCCTCTTCACACACATTTAACAGTCACGTCACAGAATCTGAGCTAAACAGCCAAAAAAGAAATGGCTCATTTTTAATGAGGTCCGTGAAAAGTTCACTGTGGGCATGACTCAGCCCTGTCCTGCTCTTGAGAGGCAACACGAGCTTTTGCCATGGCTTGTTGGAGGACACATGGGGTTTGTCTGTTCATATCTCAGTGTTTCTTTAACATGTCAAGAAATGCCAAGGGTTTGCACAGGGGGAAAAAGAACCCCATACCAAAACATCTCAGGTGAGACACCCCTTTCAAGGCAGCTCCTGCCCCATGTCTCTCTTCTAAAGAAGCAGGAGGACTACACTGTGTATTTTTTTTCCCCTGGAGTACCTCTATGGTGTACAAACAAATAGGTGGATATAAATATAGCTGTTTAACTGACTCAACTGTTTAGAAATTTAACAAACAAATGTCCATACCAGTAGGTATCTGGAAACCAGTGTTTTCTGTCTGAGACAGCAAAATGAATGGAGAGCAATATTCAAACACTGAAAGTTAGCAGACTAGGTACAAAAATATACCAGTTGCTAGGAGATGGCATTTTATCTGGAATTTTAGGCAGCAAGTGAAAATTAAGTTATAAGAAGAAATATTGTTTAGGGCAGAAATCAGGCCAAAGCAAGAGGCTGTTTATGAGAGAGAGCTCAGCAAGGATGCTGCCTGGCCGCATGCCGCGGGGCCGGAGGTGAACGGGAAGGTTATTGGCTTGACCATGGGAACAAAAACCCTGCCAGTGAAAGGCAGCGAGGACAAAACTCTTTCCTGGTTGAAGTCGCAGGAGATGTGCTACTAAAGTAAATAAGGGCTGTACTTCAACCTGCAAATATCACTTTTGCTTGTCATGGAAGTCCAACTAAGCTAAAACATTGTGCAACTCAGCTCATTCTATCCAGTTGTGAAAACTACAGAAAAAAGTACAGCAAAGTTCATTGCTTGTGAAGTTGGGTCCCCAAACCAAATTCTGCTGGTTTCTTTCACCACTGAAAGTCCTACTTTCTTAATAGTATTAGAATTGATATATGCTGGGTTTTATCTTGTGAAACCATATGGGTTGAACAGCGAAGCCAGCAGGGAATGAGTGGAGCTGGCTGCTCCTTACAGCAACCCAGTCCTTGGTGGGAATTGTCCAAGTGGGATTTTAGTCCAGTTGAAATATACAGCAAAATTGCAATAGATCTCAAGAGGTTCTTTTCTCCCCTCCTCACACAGGTACAGGGTTGTGTGTAATCTGGCCCAGCACATGGTAATCGCCTACACACAGAGAGGACAAACCCCGCTTCTGGTTCCTTTAGGTACATGCAGGTATTAGAAGCAGTGTTTGCTTCTGCATCACCCCTGGGTTATTTCCACCTCAGACATCCCTTTGACCAAGGCTCATAAGCATTTCTACAATATTTGGTCACAGCGATTACATTCATTAGTCAGATCAAACTATTGGGGTCCCAAGGCCAAGACAGAAATTCTGACTTTTTACAGCTTTGATATTACCTGTAATCCCGATGCTGGAGCACTACTTGTTTAGACTTCCTTTGGATAGTGCTTGTCAAAGTGATTAATAATTTTCTCTGGGCAGCAGCCAAAGATCAGAGTCCATGCTGACATCTGCAATCTGCCAGAAGGCTTTGATGTTGTCAGCAGGGCTATGGTGAAGCCTAAATAACCACTGGTCGAGGGGATATGTTTTCCTTGCTCAGAAATCCAAAGGACTGTCCTCTCTGCTGACCCAACTTGTCTTCCAAAGCATAACCACTGATTGCAGACATTGTTCTGCAGAGGCCACTGAAGCAGCCAGCAAAGTTTCTGGCAGAAAGGCAGTAATGTGTGTGCTGTTACATCAGTCCTGATGGTGCCACTGGCATCTCCTCTTCATGCAACCTGGAAAGCAGTGTTGGTACCATCTGGATCTGCACCCTTGCCAGGGTTCTCTGCAGTGAGGAGGGGTTGGACAAGGACTGATTGGTTTTTGTTCAATCCCTCTGATTGATTCCCGTTTGGGTGGCAGGGTGTCAGCCAATGAAGGTTGGCTGGATTTTTGTCATTACCTGTGGTTAAGAGCCCAACCACCAGTCACTGACTGCATCTCTCATATTTCATCATCTCTAGATGATCCTGCTTAAGTGGGAGGATTGGACCAGATGCCTACCAGAGGTCCTTTTCAACCTCAATCATTCTGTGATTCTCTGATTTTTATGCAAGCAATGATTGCTGAACTTACAGAGCTCACTGTAAAGCTCAGTGTGAGACCTCACCTTGGGCACCTGCTCTTCCACCCCAGTGAGAGGCCCAGCCTGTGCTGTAAGGCTCTCCAGTTGCACCGGGGAGACCTCCAGGAGGTACCTGGAGGATGCTCTGAGGAAGGATGATAATGGGGATGTACACCTAGTGCAGGAAAGCAGGGGCCCTTGCAGAAGTGCAGGGATGCACTTGAGTCACGACAACCCCTGCAACACTCCAGGCTTGGGGCAGAGTGCCTGGAAAGCTGCACGGTGGGAAAGGACCTGGAAGTGTTGGCCAGCAGTGACTGAATATGAGTCACCATGTGCCCAGATGGCCAAGAAGGCCAATGGCCTGTATCAGAAAGTGTGGCCAGCAGGACCAAGGCAGTGATTGTCCCCCTGTACTTTGCACTGGTGAGGCCAAACCTGAAGTGCCGTTTTTTGGGCCCCAGTTTGGGGCCCCTCACTTGAAGAAGGACATTAAGATGTTGGAGTGTGTCCAGAGAAAGGCAATGGAGCCAGTGAAGGGGCCTCTCTGTAGCACAAGTGTGATGAGGAGCAGCTGAGGGAGCTGGGGGTGCTTAGCCTGGAGAAAAGAAGGCGCAGGGGAGACCTCTATAATCCTCTGAAAGGAGGCTGTAGCCAGGTGAGGGTCGGTCTCTTGTCCTCAGTAATAAATAACAGGACAAGGGGAAATGAGCTCAGGTTTCACCAAGTGAGGTTTAGATTGGATATTGGGAAAAATGTCTTTACAGAAAGGGTGGCCAGGGACTGGAACAGGCTGCCCAGGGAAGTGATGGAGTCACCATCCCTGAAGGTATTTAAAATATGTGTAGGTGTGGCACTTAGGGACATGGTTTAGTGGTGAACTTGGCAGTGCTGGGTTAGCAGCTGGACTTGATCTAAGAGATCTTTTCCAACCTAAATGATTCTACAATTCCATGATGGCATGGCCACTCTGGGTTGCAGCCAGCTTTTCTCCCAGAATGACTGGAACTGCCACTGCTTCTGCTGGCAGCAAGCACAGATTTATCAGTGGGTGATGGAGGCAGTAACCTTCATCCCTAGCATATCAGATGCAAGAGGCCAACTGCCCACACTGTCCATCTGTCCACACTGTGGCCTAGCCTGGGGCTCCCTTCAGCCCAAGGTGGGGTTTGACTGAAAAAGAGAAAGAGATAGAAATGTAAAAGAAGCGTGTGGGAAGCATTACGATTTTTTCAGCTTATTTTTAAAAGAGTGTGTTCCTGGGCTTTCAAGGGTTTTGTCCCTACGAAGTGGGTCACAAAGTGAAAGAAAATCCCAGAGTATTGTTACTCCCCAGTTTGTAATTGTTTGCAGTGATTTCAACCTGGAATATTGTGCTAAAGCAAATCATATCCTGGACTGCATTAGAAGCATGGTCAGTAGGTGATGCAGGAGCTGATGCTCCCCTTCTATTATGCTCTTACACGGCCTCACCTGGAGTACTGCATCCAGCTCTGAGACCTCAAGTAATGGAAAGGCATGGACCTGTTGGAGCAGGTCCAGAGGAGGGCCATAAAGATGAACAGATGGATGGAGTTTCTCTCCTATGAAGGCAGGCTGAGAGAGTTGGTGCTGTTCAGCCTGGAGAAGAAGGCTCCAGGGAGGCCTTTAGCAGCCTTCCAGTATCTAAATGGGGTTCACAAGGAAGAAAGAGACTTATTACCAGGGCCTGTAGAGACAGAATAAGGTGTAATGGTTTTAAACTGAACATGTGATAGATTCAGATTAGATATGTGGTGATTTGACCTGGGCTGGATCCCAGGTGCCCACCAAAGCCAATCTATCACTCTCCTCCTCAGCTGGACAGGGGAGAGGAAATATAAAAAAAGGCCTGTGGGTTGGAATAAGAAAAGAGAGAGATCACTCAACAATTATCGTCAGTGTTAAAACAGACTTAACTTGGGGGAATTTGTTGAATTTATTACAAATCAAAATAAGAGCAGGATAATGAGAAGAAAATCTAATCTTAAAAACACTTTCCCTCACCCATTCCTCTTTCTCAGGCTTAACTTCATTCATTATTCTCAATCTCCTTCCCCACAGCAGTGAAGGGCAACAGGGAATGTTGGATTATGGTCAATTCATCTCAGGCTGTTTCTGCCTCTTCTTCCCCCTCAGAGAGAGTCCTTCCCACAGGAATCCATGAACTTCCAAAAGGTGAGTCTTTCCCATGGGCTGCAGTTCTCCACAATCTGCTCCAGCATGGGTCCCTCCCAAGGGGTGCAGTCCATCAGGAACAGGCTGCTCCAATGGGGGTCCCTTGCAGGATCACAAGTCCTGCNCTGCTCTGGCACCTGGAGCAGCACCTCCTGCCCCTCCTTCCTCACTGACTTGGGTGTCTGCAGGGCTGTTTCTCTCACATAGTCTCCCTCCAATCTTATCTGGCTACAATTACTTCCATGCAATAATTTCTTTGTTTCCCTTCTAAAATATATTATCACAGAGGCGCTGCTACCCCAGCTGATGGGCTCAGCCTTGCCCAGCAGCAGATCCACCCTGCAGCTGGCTGGGGTTGGCTCTGCTGGACATGGGACAGCTTCCAGCAGCTTCTCACACAAGCCACCTCTATAGCCCCCCACTACCAGAGTCTTGCCATGCAAACCCAATACAGGTATTAGAAGAAATTCTTTACTCTGAGGGTGGTCACAGTATAACTGGTTTCCCAGAGGAGTTGTGGGTGCCCCATCTCAGGGAAATGCTTAAGGTCAGTCTGGATGGAGTTTTGAGGTTTTGAGCTTTTGAGCAACCAGATCTATTGCAAGATGACCCTGCCCATGGCAGGGGGTGGACTAGCTCTTTGTTGAAGGTTCTAGCCATTTTGTGGTTCCATGATTTGGCCATGTTTTGATTTGGGGGCACGTCGCAAACTTTTAAGTCAGCAGCACTGGTCCTGAGAGGTCTGGGAAGAGACTTCTATTTATTTTCTGCTATCTAGAGCTGAAAATAAGTAACTGCTTGGTGAGATGAGTACCCTCCAAATCCAGGGACTGGTACACAGACCAGTCAGTGAAACCATCAGCCACAGGGCTGCTTGCTCCCTGGTGAACAGCAGCTTCCAAAGCACGATGTCTGTCTGCCTCCAGCAAAGCTCACCTCCCACATGCATGGACTGTGGGCTGGTTGGGCCAGCAGGTCTCTGCTACCATTGATACACAAAGCTGATACAGTCTGGTGCCCGGTGCGAGCTCAGCAAAGCCAGAGTAAGCACTGCTATTCAAGAGAAGCTGAAGAAGGGGGTAAAAGCACAAGGCACGGCCAGGGTCCAATGGCAGCACCATGTGAATTTTAAGAAATATGAAAGGGGGGTAGAATTTATCACTTTCCCTGAGTTTCCTATTCCTCTTCTTAGAATTGAATGTTGAGGAGATGTGTTAATTTTGGGGGTCCTGCTGTAACCCCAACTGTAACTTGATGTGCATGGGGGAGGGAGGGGAGAGGCTGGTGTGCTTTTCATGTGGGGAAGAGAATCCAGGGCAAAGTATTTCTGAGGTCTACTCAAGGCTCAGTGAGGATCCCAAACACCACCTTTCTAACTGGTTTAAAGACACAGGAGCCAGCTGTGCACACCCTGAAGGGACCAAGGTCATGCCAGTGAATAGAAGTGACTGCTAAAGATTCCCTTTCTGCGGCAGCATGGCTCACTGAACCCAGGAAATCTGGAGAGCTAAGCTGAGCTGAGCTGAGCTGGGCTCAGCCTAGCCAAGCCAAGCCCAGCCCAAGGATTCTCCACATCCCTGGCTGAACTTGAGGAGCCTTCTTATTTCCTCAGCAGCTTCTTTGGGTTTACACTCACCACCTACCTATGGAAATGGGGATGGGGACTCACACCCGCTTACTCTGTGCGGCAGAGCAGGCTGTGTGGAGAAGATGGATTACTTTCATCTTGATGATTATGTTCTACCTTTTGATGCCCTGGATGTTTTTTCCTTTATCATGTATTAATTATTGGCATTCTCTAGGCTTCCTTCTGTCTTAATCTGATTTAAAACAGACATTTGCATTTGAAAAGTAGCTAGCATGTATAGCAAATCCTTTCCCTTGGTTTGCTATTAATGCAGCCAGCTTTGATGTATTATATTAATGCTGTTTGCCAAGGGTGAAATCAGCACACCACCTATGGAGAGGCACTTCTTTGGTGAACCTACTGCTTTTACCCACAGGCACATCTACCCACCCTGGTGAAAAACCCAGGTGCTGACTGCAGCAGCATGGTCACACACCTGCTGCTCTCCCTGCTGCCTTCCACCTGGTTTTGGGAGGCTCAGATGCTCGGCACTGTGCCCATGATGACCCAGCCTGAGGACCTGCCACATCCATGGCAATGGAGGAAGCGAGAGCTAAACACAGGCCAGGGAACCAAACCAGCAGCTGAGGGTTGTGCAGGGAATGAGCAGGAAAGGGCAGGGGAACTCCTGGCCAGAAGAGGACTGGGTAGGATCAGGATTTGCCTGATGGTCTTCCCAAGGGCTTTATGCACTGAGACTGAAATGCATGAGTGCTTCCAAAAGATCCAACTTTTATGTAGCAGTATCTCAGGCAGTTGAGGAATAGAATAAATCAATCCTCTAGTGAGTTCAGTACCAGTATTTACTTTATTTCATTTTTTAAAAATTTTATTCTACTATATCACTTAAGTTATTTAAGGCTTTTGGGAAGTTGCCCTGAGCCTGATTGATTTGTTTGAGCTGGTGCAAAGGGCATGTGGAGCTGCTGCTGTAACCCCCTCAGGCTGGGCTAACTGTATTGGTGAGTGATGGGCACAGGACAGGTGACCAAAGGAGCAGTGCCTGGCCTGCTCATGTGACAGCAGCAGAAGTGGCTCAAGTCACCAGCCTCAATCCACCATGGCTGCTTGTGCAGGCTTTCCCTCTGCTCTGCTGAGGTCTGAGAGCCAAACTGCCTGGAGCAGCCCTTCCTCACGCTGCTCTGCCATGATATTCCAGCTCAGCTGTGACTCCTTGAATGGGAGGCTTGGCTCACCTGGCTCCTGCTGTCAGGGCTGGGTGAGAAGCCATATCTCCGTGTGGCAGAGCTGGGGAGGGGATGGGTTTGGCAAGAAGTAGTGCCAAGCAGTAGGGTCTGGAAACCATGCTCTCCCAGAACAGCATGTCTGATCATGGCATTAGTGGAATAGAAACAGCTCAGAGTAAACTTGTTTCTTCTTAAATGCTCACAGTAGAGTTTTGCACCATGTTGACTTGGTTTGAAAAGCATTTTAGTTAAATTATTACAACTTCTGCCTCTGGACAAAACCTAAAGTTTCCAGAGCTCATTTACAAAGGAGTTGGAAAAGTTATTTCAAGTTAACAGCCTACATTACAGTAGTAGTTATTTGAACAGGTGGGGACTGGGGGAAGTAGGGACATTAGCCAAATCATGAATCATAAGCTAATCAGATTGCCACCCATGTTTGCACCAAAAGAAAAGCCATGCACGAAAATACATATATCACCAGCTACAGAACTGACTCAGCAAGGACCCAAACTTTTTCCGGGGTTTATTGGGGTGAATGACTACACTTCGACTTGGTAGGGGCAGGAGCTCTTCCTGGAAGCCACCAGGGAGCCTGGCTCCCCTCTGACAACTGTGAGGGTGTGAGAGTTCTTTCTACTGCTCCATCCAAGCAGGGAGGAGTTTGGGCCCTTGCACACTTTATCTTTAACAAGGTCTTTTCTGCCCAGCCTTGGATTTGAGGCTTATTCCACAGGTGAGCAGGAAAAACAAAGGCCCCAACTTCAGATACCCCAGGAGGGCACCTCAGGACATCCATAGCCTCCATCTACTGCAGGGAAGCTCCTCTCTCTGGTGCAGTAGGATGTATTTGGCTGTCCAGGAAGAAGTGCATCACAGAGCTGTTCCCTGACCCATCCAAAACCCAGGCAAAGAGCTGTGCAGAACCATGGAGTGGCCCAGCTATGCTGGGAAGGAAGGGCTGCAGCAACTCTGCTGGAGGGGGGTGGGGTTTCATCTCCTCCTGGAGCACTGAGAAGTCCCTAGAGTGAAAAAAATATGGACATTTAACTGGATTTGGAATAAACTAAAAAAAAAACTACACTACTGAAACTCTGTTGATGTTAGTGAAATTCCTTGTGTGTTACACCAGCAGGCAGAAAATCAGATCTAAAGTGCTGAAGCTGCTGGCAGATACTTTCCTGTTTGTGTGTGCAGTGGAGAAAAGTGCTTGTTTGGTGCTGATTGCAGACTATGGAATAAGAGCAATTTCTCATCCCACCTCCACAGAAGCTATTTAAATAGTTCTACACCCACTTTGAAAGATGCTCAGTTAGAAAGGAGTAAATCTGGAAGTTATTACTCCTCAAAGAAAGAAGCAGCAATAAACAGGCTCTGCTGAGGCTGCCGGTGCTCTCGGGGGTAGCAGCCGCCCAGGAGCTCTCCCCTCGCCAGCCTGCCTTTGCAGGAACAGTTATTATTAGGCAGCCTGCGGAGCAAACACTCGCTGCGGGAAGGAGCCCTGCGGCTCGTGTCTGAGGAGCCCTCGGAGCCGACCCTTTGTCCCAGTGAGGCTCGGGGCCAAAGCCCAGCTGGCTACATGCAGGCTCCTCGCAGGCTGCAGAGCCCCCACGTGCTCCCAGCCAGCACAGGAGCGAACAACCAGCAAGACCCAAGGAGAAGCAATAGGCAGAGTGCTAATTTCAAAAGCCCTTATGAAATGCTGAGGACAGAATGGTGTCACGTTATTCAATGCCTCCCTTTCCCCTCCTTGGGGATCGCGGGCCACAGACTCACTCACAAAGTGCCAGCTCTTTCCTAAACTGGAGGTGGAGGTTTAACCCGTGGCAGCTCTGCAGAGCTTCTGGCAGGACGCTGCCCACCACCCAGCCTCTGTCCTGCTGCCTCCGTTCCCTCTGCCAGCCCTCCTGCCCAGCAGGACAGGGAATGGGGAGGCCCTTCCCCAGAGCAGGTGCTGGCCAAGTCTCTTCCTGGAGGGTATGGAGGGAAAAATTAAACTCAGGTGGGGAACTGGGCCAGTTCTGTGCAGGGAGAGCCAGGTGGGACCCAGGAACCTTGCCGCTGGTCACCCCCAGGTCACCTCCAATCCTGGTCACACCTGAGAGCAGGCAGTCAGGCAGCCCGGGGGCTTTCCCACTCCCACCACATTAGATGTTCATGGATTTAAGTTGTTTCCAAATTAGGTTGGACCCAAAGAGAGACTTTCATGAATTGATGCACTCAAAATAGCCACAGAGCGCTAAGTCCTCGAGTGAATCTCACACAATGCTACTGCCAGAGCCAGCTGCTTGCACTCAGACCCTCAGCACTGCCATCCTGCTCTGTAACCAGCACACCAGGGCCCCGACCCTACAGCAAGTTTCAGGCAATGCCTTGTATGTCTCTGGCTTTTTCCCAGTAGAGCTCTGCTTTAAGATTAAGGTCTTAATATTTATAAGCCTCTGGTTTTACTATCTGTTTAATATCACAGTAAATCAGGTGCCTACACTGCTATTCCTCCAACTCACCTGAAAATCTCACCTGCTTAACAAAGGGCAGTTACATTTTTCCTTAAAAATAAACTAATTATAAAATCACTGTGATTTGCTCACATTTAAACTGCCAATTATTTCTGAGGACATGAGAAACAGCTGTTGCAATGCTGAAGCTCAAACAGTTACATCTCTGCTATTTTAAAGGGTAAGAGTCGATATTTTTATTCCCACGTGATATTACCAAGACATGATAAGCAATCATAGTATTAGTATTAATTTGTGGAGCAAAGATCACTTCAATTTGCCCCAATAAGGAATAATTTTAACAGAAAATTAGCATTCCACAAGCAACTCTTTGAAAGCCTGTTGTGTTTCCTCCTCCTTTTTTTTCCCCCTCTTCCTTTGTTTTTTGATAAAGCAGCACAACCCTGAGCAAGGGCAATTTGAAGGCAGAGACAGGTTTAAGGCAGCCTTAACTCTTTCCAGATGGGGGAGTGGACTTCAAAAAATGCTTTCCAAAGTTTAACCTGGCATTGTCAACCACTGAATAACGGGAGAGCACTAACTTTGCCTCCCACCAGAAGGTGAACAAATATCAAACAAGAGTGCATTCCTCTCTCACACCTTCAGGTGAGGACTTCTGCTAAAAGCTTTGCTCTTCGATCTGTGTATGATCATCCAAACCAAAGTGGCATCTGCAGGTACTTGGCATCTGTGGAAACCAGGCTTATAAATACAGAACCAAGCCTGGAGCTCCAGGCTGCCAGTTCTGCAAGGCTTTGCCATATTCTTTAGAAATACTTGTTGCACTTAGCCAGGGAAAAGCATGTGTGGGACACAAAGAATGGTGATTTCAGCAAAGCATGGAACAGAGTAACAATTTTTAACTGCGCATGCATCTGTCAACAAGCCCTTTCAAACATCTTAGCTCCATTGTATTTTTATCCTTTTTTCCCTAGGATCATGACACACTTGACAGTGGTGATAAATCAGCTCTCATGCTCTCCTATTAGCCAGGAAAACATTATCAATCCCATTTAGCTGGAAATGTGAGACCCACAGGTAGTCACCTATAACACGCCAGGCTCAGCAGGGGAGTCCCATGCCACCCTCTCAGAGAGAATGCTCTCCTGGAAATTGTGGAGGTGATTTCAGGTCTCCTGCTTGGGCAAACATTTTCAGCACAGAGTTGCCAGATTCAAAAAAAAGGTGATAGGGACAGGTGAGAGAGTGAGAGCATTTTTCCTCTTATGTTTTGAGTGGATTTCAGTGCAAGAAGCAAGTTTCTGTGTTCAGGTTTCAACTCTGTAGATGGAGAAACATCCCATGCCCAGTGAATCAATCAAGAACATTACTCAACAGCATCAAAACTAACATGCATCCAAGTGTGTGAAGCAGTAGGAAATTTTTCATATTAAAAAAGTGGAAGGTACCTCCAGATTTAAGTGACAGCTGAGCCAGGAACTCTGAGGAATTAAGTATTGAAAGCATCTAAACCTATAGCTGGACAACAAGAGAGGCACAAAAATGAGGAGCACACACTAATCTACCTCTCTAAGAATTTGGCCCCAAGTGACTTGCCACAGATTGGGCAGGTGTTAAGTTACAAAGTCAGAAATAGAAAACCAATTCCCTCTCCTGGCCTTTCATTTAAGGCTTGGACAGATTCCCAGACAACTGTAAGCCACATGAAGATATAAATTATTTGGAAGAGTGCAAAGGGTAATGAACCAGGGTCAAAAGCCACCTGCAAACTGGCAGACTCTTAGCAGGCAGCAATAGCCAGAGCAAACCTGGGGTTGGTGACTCATGTTCTTGCCACGTGGATACACTGAAATACCCTTTCACCACTGACTCTTCCTCGTCTTCAGGCAGAATTTCTATTATACACTGGTTTCTGTTCCATCATCTACCTACCAGGTGGCAGGTTCAGGCAAAGAAAGGTAGACTTCCTTTTCTGGAGCCCTCAGCCTCCAGAGCCTGCCGAGGCCGTGGATAACTCTCCAGCCAAAGACCTGAAGGCTGGCTGTGTGACTCCTGCCACACTGCCCACAGGGCCTGAGCAGCAGCAATGAAGCGGGCTGGGCACAGGCTGATTTCAGTCTGTGACATAGGAAAGTTATAAACAGTGTGTGATGGCTGGTTTAGAACGGTCTTCAAAAAGGCCATAGCCACACTCCCCAGTAACAAGCACACACATATCTCCTGGAGCAGGTTTTGCGTGGCACAATAGGATCCAGATCTCTCTGGAGCAGTCAGACTGTGACTCAGGAATCCTACAGATAAAACCTGCTAGCAGTGATCAGTAGAGGTTTATTTCTCTGAGGTCTAAAATGACCACCTCATTGTCTTTTTCCAGATGCAAATATTTCAAACCTGAAGTATTCACTGGTGCTGGGAAGTTGGCAACAGTGTGGGTACCTCAAGTGCAGGGCAGTTCAGCTGGAAACCCAACAGCTTTCACTTCCTCCCTCCACTTCCCTGTTGCAGGGAGCGGCACCATGGTACCACAGGCTCACCAGCACCCCATCCTCAAAATCTATTTGCAACAGCTACCATCCTTGGCACAGGCAGCAAAGCTCACAGCCTTCCTTTTCTGTTTGAAACTGGTCCCCAGAGGCTTAATTTGCAGAGCAAATTTGCAGTAATGGGATTCCAGATTCCACCTTCCTGTGCCTGACAGAAGGTGCCTCTGCAAGCTGCCTTGGTTCACCTTTCAAGAAGCTGACCTCTTTTTTCCTGAACAGCATCTCAGTTCTGGAATGTGGGCTGTGACAAATACTTCAGAGAAGGACTACAGGGCTAACAAATAGATTAATATTCAATCATACTTCCCCACTATTGGGTCATTGTCCAAAATTTCTGACTCCTGTACCTAAATCTACACCAGCCACACATGAGTTTGTTCTCAGAATCTGACTTTTTCTTATTATTCCCAACTTCCTCCTGCAACAGTCCTCCCCACAGTCAAATTACTTTTGAAGGGAATTGTCTTCTCTTGGCTCCAATAACAGGATTGACCCGTATTTTCTATCAGTAATGCATCCTTCCACAGTAAACTCTCACCACATTTCCTGAAGAGACACTTCCTTCACACACATTATGGTGCATTTCTCCTCCTCAACTCAGCATCAGTGCAGGGAGGAGAGGACACAAGAGCAGCCTCAGCTCATTCCTGGGACATGCATGGAAGTGCAGGAGTAGGGAAGCTTTTGGCTGATGCGAGGTTTCTGTCCCTCAGGGGGTGTAAGATCCTTCAATATCTGGCAGCTGGAGAGGGGGATTGCAACCCAAGGAAGGCAAATCCGTGACACTTTGAATGTAGGATATGAGCGACAAGGAGAGCACATTGGGACAGGCTCTAGCATCAGATAGTAACTTGACATCCAGGGTCTTGTGCAAGCACCTTGAAGCCCATCTCCGGTAATTTCCCCACTATTAATTCCTGAGCTAGCAGGACTGAAACAGATACATTCATTGGTGCTGCAATCATCCCTCCCAGCACTGTGGGTGCCAAAGCACGTCGGGGTCCCCAGCTGTGTTCCTGCCATCCCCTCCAGCCTGGGCTCACCATACAGGCCATCGTGCCTGAGGGACGAGGGCTCTCCCAGAACACAGGCTGCTGGCCATGGAACTGAATGCCAAGGAGCCGACGAGGTTAAACTCAAATAGGTAGCTGCAGGGATGGCTGGGTGCTTAGGCAGCTCCCTACAGACCCCTCGTTTATCAGCATCGTTTTGCTGTCTGCCAGCCCCGAGGAGCAGCCTCAGCGGGGCGGAGGGCCTGCTCCCAGGGGACGCCGACCACAGCGCAACCCGGCCGGCGCCGGGAGCTGCGGGGTGCGAGGCCAGCCCCGGCGCTGGCAGCGGAGCCACGTCCCCGCCGGGGACAGGGGCCGCGACCACGGGCCCCAGCCCTGCCCGCACCACACACAACGCTTGCTGCTCCTAACTGGGTTTTTGGGTCTCAGCCCCGGTTTCGGGTCTCTTCCCTCGGGGCCGCTCCAGCATAGCGGCGCCGCACTCGGCAGG
>VXBQ01009084.1:184803-220510 GCA_013400175.1 Phainopepla nitens | reverse complement strand
CGCTGCCGCATGGAGTCCTGCTTCGACTTCGCCCAGTGCCGGAAAAACGGCTTCAAGGTCTACGTGTACCCGCAGCAGAAGGGAGAGAAGATCGCCGAGAGCTACCAAAACGTCCTGGCCGCTATCGAGGGCTCCCGGTTCTACACCTCGGACCCCGGGCAGGCCTGCCTCTTCGTCCTCAGCCTGGACACGCTGGACCGAGACCAGCTCTCGCCCCAGTATGTGCACAACCTCCGCTCCAAGGTGCAGAGCCTCCACCTGTGGAACAACGGCAGAAACCACCTAATTTTTAATTTATACTCTGGCACCTGGCCCGACTACACTGAGGATGTGGGGTTCGACATTGGCCAGGCTATGCTGGCCAAAGCCAGCATCAGTACTGAAAACTTCAGACCCAACTTTGACGTTTCTATCCCGCTCTTTTCTAAGGATCATCCTAGGACAGGAGGGGAGAAGGGATTTTTGAGGTTTAACACCATCCCTCCTCTCAGGAAGTACATGTTGGTATTCAAGGGGAAAAGGTACCTGACGGGGATAGGGTCAGACACCAGGAATGCCTTATATCACGTCCATAACGGAGAGGATGTTGTCCTCCTGACCACCTGCAAGCATGGCAAAGACTGGCAAAAGCACAAGGATTCGCGCTGCGATCGAGACAACGCCGAATACGAAAAGTAAGTGAGCGGTGCCCCTTCCCCGTGCTTGTATCCCCAGGGCATGCCGGCGTGCCCTCCGCCGCAGGCAGCCCGGGCCGCCGGGCAGGTATGAGCAGATGTGTGCCAGTGCGCTGGCAGTGGCCAGAGGAAAGCATTCATTACCCCTTTGGGCGAGTCGGTGGCTTCTCCCGTTACCCGTGGGGCTGCCCGCTGGTTCCGTGCTGCCTTGGCCGGGGCAGCTAGCGGGGAGGCACTGAAGGGCGTTGCGGTGTCCTGCAGCCGTGGCGTGGCTTGCCCGGGGACTCCTGACCTGCATCCGCAGCCCGATGGCTTTCCAGACGTTGCCACCGGCGGAGGTGCTGGTGGAGGATGCGCTGGCATTTGGCGCTTCTTTTTGTCCCCCCAGCGCCTCTTAGGCCGGATGCCCTGTGCCTTCCCTGACCTGAGACAAAGTTTGTACGAGTCCTCAGCTCTCTCCAGGTCGCATGTGAGCCAGGCTCCCGAAGTGGGTTGGTTGCTGAGGGCGATGGCTGGGGTGCGCTCTCCAAAAAGCACTGCCTGGCGTGTGACCTATGTCTGTGTATCTCCACAGACAAGCCAGTAACTTGCCTTGCCTTGTTTTCCCTCTCAGTTCAAACCAGCACAGGATCAGTAAAGAAAGAAGGAAGGAGTGTTGGCTGCGTTTGTGTCCTGTGTCTGAGTTTCTGATTTTTACATGTGAGAGGATACACCAGTGATGGGAGCTCAGTGTGTGCTTTCTGTGAATGCCTGGTTGCTTGCCTTTCCTCGACTTTTATTTTTATTTGTTGGTAATGTCGCTGTGAAGCCAAATTTTGTCTCGCTGTACTGCTGCTCTTGTCTTCCAGTCTGCTTTTCAGGTTTGTATATATAGCTGCCGGGAAAATCGCTTCTGGGAATTACCTCCAGGACCGCGATGCTGACTAAGCCGTTTGCAGCTGATTAGTTCATTTAAATGCCGACCACCGCTGTGTTTGCTGCAGAATAGGTGCCTGTGTGTGAAGTTTTTCACACGAGATTTCCTGGGTAGCATGAATTGCACACAGAATGAAAACAGACCAGCCGTACAGCACTGGGTGATGTGCAGTGGAGCTGCACCCAGAGCTGCCAACGGCTGGAGGGTTTTGTGGTGCACCGGGGAACGTGGGTGGAAAAATACTTCTGGAGAGCATTTGGGAAGAATCTACGTTGGCATTAATACTGGTGAAAATTTCCGACTGGCTGTCTTGTTTCTTCACCGAAACTATCCCTGGGGGTTGGGAAGGTCAGCATTGCAAAGTCGGGAAGCCAGCGTGAACTGCCTGTGTGAACTCTGCTCACCTTTTGGTTACTGTAATTCTGCTGCGGAGAGGGAGGAAAGAGCAATGCAAATACTCAGTGGACTTTTAATCCCATTCATTTTCCGAAAACCGATGGGCAAGTGGTGAAATAATGCACACGTGGGAGCGATACAGCATCAATGCTGGGTGATCAGTAGAGATGCTAAGCTAAGCTCAGGTTGTCACCCGGGAGTCCCTTTGGCTTGTGATCTCCGTCAGGGAATATATGTTTTGGGAAAGAAGGGAGATCTGATGATTGCAGCCTTTCAGGGTGTATTGGTTTTTTGTTTTTAGATCTGAGCAATCGGAGCTAATTTACAGATGGGAAGAATTGCTGTAAACTACAGTGTGTTTGCTGTCAAGTTGTCATAAAACCAAACATACCTGCTGTGGTTTTACCACGTCAAAAATTGTGAGTGAAATTTTTTTGTAGCTATGCCATTTGGTCTAATAAAAGATAGACCTCTCCCTGTGAGTTCTGCTCCCCCTAAAGTGTCTTTGCCACTTATTGTGGTGAGATTTGTACATAGCAACCCTCAGAGGGTACAACAGCATGAACCCAACTGGTTTGCTGTGCTACTCGTACAAAAGCGTGCTTGCCGCTAGGATGCGGCTGTATCTGGGGTGGGGGGCTTCAGTGTTTGTTGCAATGCTGCGGTTAAAAGACAGGAACTAAAAACTGATGCTGACAAGAAAACAAGATTGCTCTAAGAACTGAGGCAGGCTCAGTCTGTGGTCTGAGCTGCTGAGGTGAAGGGGTTTGCTCTAGTGAACAGCTGCAGATGCTGCAGCTCTTTGACCCAGCATCGTACCGGAGCGAGGGCACCTGGCAGAGTGTACTGCTGCCCCTTCTCACTTGTGCCTCGGTGCCGATGCACAGACGAGTGTGCCATCTGCTGCTCTCCCAGCACACATCCTGCCAGGGCCTGTGTCTTCTGGCTCCTCTGTGCCTGTAGGGACCATGCCTGGTGCTCCACTCCCTTATAAGATCTGTCAGCGTCCCAATCCCCAAGGTAGCACGACACAGCCATCCAGCTGAAATACTTCTGTGCTGATGTCTAACTCAGGTGTGAAAGCTGGAGAAGGAACTCCATTTTTCATCCCATATAAAGCAGTATGCAATCATCAGTGAAGCTGGAGTGCTTGGAAAGAAGTGTCTCTAAATAGATCGAGGCCTTGAAAACTGCACATGGAGTGGCTCTTGTGAGGCATTTGGGGCTTGGATTTAACAATGCATCCTCAAGGTTGTAATCAAAAAGAAGAAAAAACATACTCTCCAGGATGCGTCTATTGGCATATCCATATACAATTGGGAGTTGCATGTTGTGCTTTTCTGTGCTGATTTTCCTATCCTCTGCTGTGATACTTACACCCCTTCATGTGAGAGAGTAGTGTAGGTGCCCTGGCCATGGAGAGCTGACCTTGAGATACCAGTGCTTGCCGGGGTGATGTATGAATGATTTCGTCTAGGTTAGAGGCCTTGCCAAGCCAGGTAGATTAGGTGACCAGATTTTAAAATGTTTTAGTCGGGTAGTGATGTTATGATGTGTTGGGCTTGGGACTGCACAGGTCACGAGTTGCTTGTGATGGGGCTTCATCTGGGGTGTAGCATTTGGTGTTGGGTTCACATGAGGTCCACCTGTCTGCTGGATGTGGTGTTTCCTCTCTAGGAGACTGAAAAAGCCAAGAAAGTTGACTTCCTGACCTCTGGAAGACAGTGTGGAGCGTCTTACTTTGTTTGGGGAAAGGAGGGATGGGCATGTGTGTGTGTATTTGACTGTCTCTGTGAGTTGTATGGAAAGATCTGTCTGTATGTCACAGCTAATTAATTTGCATCCTGGTTATGCATCTCAGCAGATAAAGCTGAGGCAGACTAAAATGAATTACATTATCATGATTAGACTGCTAGCAAACAGGATATAAAAGAAAACAAAACCTCTGGTTTTCTTTACAGTGTCTTTGGTTGTCAGAGTTGGCCTTTGTCACCCAGCACGAGGGCAGCTGGGCTTTCTGAATTCCTCCGCAATAAGATTGCGGCCTCAAGGTTTCTATTTCACAAAGGGTTAAGGGAATAAAAGCTGCTGCTGCTGAAGTTTGAAGACAGCCTCTTAAATATTTAATGACAGTCTAAATATATACATATGTACAATGTGTTTTAAACAAAGGCAGAATTCATATACAGGCTTAACTGGTTCCAAATAATTACTTTTTGGAAGGTAATATAAATGACTGTGGATACCAAAAGAAAGGGAGGAATGTGATGTTCTAGTAAAGCCAAATGCGGAGAAGAGGTTTGCACCAAAATGAGGATCTTTCTAGGAAAGTAAAATAATGTCTGTGGCATATCCCCTGACCTGCAGCAACCCTGCCCTCAGAAGATGGAGAGGGTAGCTGTGATAGTATCAAAAAACACAAGGTCTCACCAGAAGCTCATTCAAGGAGACATTTTCCTCATCCATGTTTGATATCTAAATTTAATGATGAGAATGACGCAAAAAGGGAAAAAAAAAAGAAAAAAAGGAGTAGAATGGAGGAGGAAAAGTGAAAAAAAAATGTATTTTTGGAGAAAAGTGAGCTATGGCAGAGGACAAATAGCATAATGAGGTGTTCTTTACAGAGTAGGTTTTTTCCCTAGTCAGTGCTGAAAAAGCTTGTGTGATCATGACTGAACTGAGAAGGGGAGGTAAAACACAGAGGACCTCATGAGGTGGGACTCGTTCTGCCAGAGGAGGTTGGAGGCGAGTGGGAGTGGAGGAGGAGCTTATGGAAGGAGCTGCTCCCAGATCTACCTGGGGCTGCTGGGCGCTGGCAGAAGAGGGAGAGAGCGGCAGCACCTTGCGTGCTTACACAGCTGAGACATCTCTTCAGGGCACACAGTAGCACTGGGCAGGGTTGGATATTCTACAACTGGATATCCAGCTGAACATTTTCATTCAAGCCCTGTACCCCGTAGCTTTACCTGGTGTGCACTCTGCTGGTGGAACATGTGCCAATCACAGCTGAACCTCCCACCCTTGAAAATCATGAGTAAAGGTCACAGTCATGCAACAGGCACAGAATGGGAAGAAAAGCAAGTTTAAGTTTGCTTCCTTCCCACTAGGAATAAAATACACATACTGAAAAAAAGAAGTGGTAGAAGTACACACGAGGGATGACTTTGCTGCTCTGCAGACTGGCATGAAAATGTGAAGGAAGGCTTAGGCTTGCCCATCCAACATGTGATGATTATGTGGACACTCCATATGCATGTATGTGCACGTTTCAAACAAAGGTGAAAATCTTGTGTTTTTAATATACTGAGCTTTTGTGTATAGTACTAAAATACAAATGTAAATGCCACACTTTATCACTCACTGGATTATTTTTTGAATTATCCAAAAGCCTTCACAAGTCAGCCCATTTGCAGCTATTTAGGACAGGTCTGAGAAATCACCCCAGGTTCAGGGTGGCTGTTGTTCAGGACATCTGAAATGAGACGAGAACCAGTCAGTGCATCTTGTATATCACCAGGCTGTTTTGGGAGCTTGGATAAAACTCAAAAACTACTGAGAGCGCTTGGGCATTTTCCCAGAGTATCTTGGCTTCTACAGAGACCTGTCCCCACCAGACTACTTTTTAATATCGATTTTTGAGGAACTGGAAATTTGCCTGGTTTACAACACATTTCTCCAAAATGCAATAAGCAGGTAAATAACAAAGCTTTAATGGACGTCTGAGACTATAGGACTTGCTCTATTGTCTCCTTCCTCTTGCTCTCCCTATTTATTGTAGCGTCCTTATGTGCCTGTTGGTGCTGATTTAATGCCAGCAGGGCCCTGAGGGGTAGGGGCTTCCCGCGGCTCCGGGCTGTGGGAGCAGTGGGAGCGCCGCTGAGCCCCCAGCCCGGCGGTCTGCAGCCGGCTCTCCCCTCCCGGTGAGGAGTGGGAGCGGGCGGGTCCTGCGCGTCCCGCGGTGCTGGGCACGGCCGGGAGCCCGCCCTGCCCGCCGGCCCTAAACCAGCGCCCTCCTAACCTCAAGTAATTAAGTTTTCTTGTGGGGTGAGGTATTATTATAATTGGTTGCCCCAGGCCTTTGTGTGTCTTTCTATGAAGCATCTCGTAGGAGGCTGTGTGGTGACAAAGCTTTACGGTAGATGGGTGATCTGGTCTGCAGCAGGTGTTGTCTGCACGCAGCATGTATTTGAACACAGCTTTCACAGCTAGATGGGTTCTGCTTTTTATTTTTCCTACCTAGGAGAATTGATATAGGATAGTTTATTGATAATACTCATCATTGAAGAGACACTTGATAATAGAACAAAATTCAAAGAAAAAATTATCTGAGTCATCATTTTAAGTAGGATTAATCTAGAAACAAGTAGTTTCAAGGGCTTATTGAACCCAGATCAGAACTGAGCTAAGAGTAACAGTTCCAGCTACCTATTTTGGCAAGAGGAAGTCGTCGTGTGCCTCAGCAGGAAGGTGCTGCTGAGCATCCCTTGGTGCTCCTGCCTTCTTACTCTCCCTGGCTGGACTCGTCTTACTTTCCCAGGGCAAAGTCTGACTTCTGCAGGGCATTTTGTAGTGGCCTAAAGTAAGCTTCACTGAAACTGCTCCTAAGGGAGAGAGGTGGCTGAATTTGAGGTTCTTTTATGGATTGTGTGCAGCTGCCTGCTGCTCCCTGCTGCATTGGGAGTGTTCTCAGCTGTGGGCCTGTGCATCTGTGAAGCAGTGCATCTTGCTGGGAGAATGGGGTTGAACAAGAGGGGTTCCAGCTTGAGACAAACCCGAGCAAAAAAGACTACTGGTGTGACTGCTGGCGACAATCCTTTTGCCCCACATACAGTCCTGGAGCAGCCCACTGGAAAGTAAACCAGCAGCCGCTTGCAGGAGAGGGAAGTAAATGAAACCGGTGGCACAAAGCACTTATTTACTCAACAGATGTGAGTCAAGAGAATGTGCTGTAATCTGATGATTTCTGGAGTATTATCTGTGATTGTTTTTCTTTTCTCTCTGAAGGGTTTCTTTCAGAAAATCCACAGAGTTTTGTGGTCTTGAGTAAACAAACTGTTTTGCTAACTAGGGAAGAGTAATTGGTAGGTACAAGGACGACTGTCTGGCCTGTGAATAGAGGTAAATGCTGTGTTCCGAGCTGCTGAGGTGACTGACTTCTCAGGGACTTGGCTGTATCTCGACCATGATGCAAGGTTTATACTCTTGTCTCGTGTCATATGGATATTAGTTTAGCCTGTGGGAATGTGTGAATATAACTTCAGATTCTGTTTGAGGTTCTGCACCTTTCCACATTGCCAAGTATTTGGGATGTATAGGTTTCAAAACCTTATCATGGTCTACACTGAGCAATGGATTTGTTCCTCTTTCTCTGTTCATCAAAAAGGGATGTGCTTTTGTGTGAGATTTTTGCGTTACTGTTTCTTCAGTCCAGATTTCAGGAGGAAATAGGATATGTATCCATCACTGTTTTGCCCTTAATTTAGGAACCTCCTCAGTCAACTGTAGGGAGCATTGATGCTATGTAATACTGATGCAACTCATCCCCACATCTCTGGAGAAGGCAGGGAGGGAGGGAGCTGTGGCACGAGGTGCCTGCAACACCAGGTGTGCACAGGAGCAATTAAAGATCCCAGCCAGAGAATGGTGGGAGTCCTTTCTTCCACTTAGATAACAAATTAAAATTTATAACAGTTGACAGCCACACATGGGAAAAAACTAGCCTGGTATTGTGGCACGGATGCTATATAGCATGGGAGGGTTTTTGAAGGCCAAGAGGTGGGAGATCAGCATACTGCTCTGGTGCAGGAGAAACTAGTTTAAGAAATTAATTCCAAATGAGAAAGAAAGAGAAGTGATTCATTTCACATGAGAAGGGGGAAGTAGTGTTTTAAGAAAAGCAGGTCCTATCTCATCAAAATGTTGTGTCTTAACTGCTTTGCTGGGAAAAAACTGATATGAATGCTGCCAGGCTGATGGCTTTCCTAGTGCAGTCTAACTTCCTAAAATGTTATAATTCCTTAGAATAAGAAAACATAACTGTAAGCCAGTCAGGAGGATTAGGCCTGCTCAATAATAGGAGAAAGAAGAGGCTGTTTTCTTTAAACATCTTGTGTTTCCACACTTGCCTCTCCCACCAACTCTTGCTGAGATTTGGTTTGGTTTTTCTGGTGGTTTAGTGCTATCTCCTTGGCCAGGATGCTAAGTGGGTGTTCCCTGAAAGGTGGAAGAGGTGGGATGTTTGTGTTGGCTAAATCAGGCTCCCATTTCATACTCCAGTAAGACGGACTTCTCGACCCTCTTGCAGTCCCTGGGAGAAGTGAGGTGCTGGCAGGGCTGTTGCAGGAGCTCCTGCCTTCTGCCTGGATGTGATCTCAAGACAGCCCGGATTGCCACTGACAGTCATGGTTATGTTTCCATATGCTTTTGAAATGGAAAGAAGTCTTTACTTTTCTTAAGCATTTTGGGGGTTTACCATAGTGCTTTATAATGTTTAGAGCCTGTGTAAAACTGAAATACTACTCATTTATGTTTCCTGTATCCCCTTCTCAGGAAGCATCAGTGAGCATAAGTCTAAAATTATTTTCCAATAAAAAGTGCCAGTTGTCAGAAGCAGTATAAAGCAGCTCTTCTCTCTGTGTCTGGCGAAGGCAAATAGCCTTTAAAGCTTTTTTGGGGTTTGACTTATCCTGGGTCAGGACACGTTTGGTCTGTGAACTTTTAACTCTCCTTGCTTCACTCTGCTGTTACCAAAGACCGGTGCTTTTCCAGGCACTGAAGCACTATCATTCCTCATCACTCCTGCAAGGGCTCCTGTGATGCAGTTAGCAAATTCAGTAAAGCTTCTGTAAGTTGACTTATTTCTCCATGATGGTTTCTAGTCCAGAAATACATGGAAACAAAATAATTCCTGCGTTCCTAAGTGAATTTCCCGTTAATTCACGTTTTCCCCCTCTAATATCCTCTTTGTGTTTATGAATGAAACAGAATTAGGGCTAATTTAGTTGATTGGCTGCAAAACAAAAGTATTCAATGCTAAGAATGGGAAATGAGAAGGCCTTTCTGAAATGTTACTTCTTTGCATAATTGTAATAGATTGTAATTATACATTTGGGTGTTGAGCAGTGGGTTTGCTGTAAACACGGTCCTGGGAAATCTCTCGTTGCTCACTTGTGTGGGTTCGAGTCCCAGTGCGGTCCTGTGGATGGCTGTACCAGCCTCTCTAACATCGTTTTCTCTTCGGGCAGGATCATGTGCCACAGAGAATGCAATCTCCAGTTCCCTTCCCAGCTCCTCCTACAAAATTACAGCTGGTCGATATGACCATGTCAGTGTGTTGACACAAATCAATAAGATCAATCATCCTTCAGCTCCTAAACAAAATTGAGAGCACGATGCTGAAGGCCTGCGCGTAGCAGTAAATTCCTAAAGGAAAATCACATGCCGTAGTGTTGGCTGAGTGTATCCGTGGGGGATCCTGTCCCGTTAATAATTAGTTCTCTGAGGCTGTAAAAAGGAGCATGGTATAAATACTTTGTTAGAGCTGCAGGGTGTGTTATGACCCCTGCAGCCTTCAGGCTGATGGAGAACATCACCTGACCAACAGCAGTGTGGGAGACAGGGAGCATGGCAGTGTTTGGGTAGGAATCCTGTTTTTCTTCATTCTCCTAGCAGATCTTGACTTCTGATACTGGTTTTTGCCTGGCAAATAATTGCGGACATTTTATCACAATACTGGAACTCCTGGTGCAGTCAGGTGGTTCTGTGTTACTACCAAAAAGCCCATCAGAATTGTAGTTTTTGTAGTAGTGAAGAATAAATACAGAGGCTTCTAAAAATCAGAATATTTGTCTGTCTGAAGGGAAGGACAAATTTTTGTTATAATGTCTGAGTTTATATCTCTGAAGGCTTGTTTTGGTGTGTCTGCTCATAGACTCAGTCAGCTGCTTCAGGAAGATAAACACATGAATGTTTAATCTTATGAGTTTGCCACCAACCATTGTGCTGGGTGCTAGCAGATTTTTCTTTTAATTAAATGTAATTTATCTAATCCTAATGGGAAACATAATTACAGGATTTATTTTTTAATACTGTGATTTCAGAATTATTTTATAAAGAAGAGTAACACTTCCCCCTTAAGGGCGCTTTAAAAATCAGCAAACAAAATAGAAAAAACTAAAGTTTGCTAAAAGTAATAAATCTCAGAAAATATGAAAAAAAAAGCAGCTGATATGTTGGAGCTGCAATAAAGCTGAAAATTAATGATCAGTAGGTTGCTGCTGCAAGAGAGAGTGAATGCATTATGGATTTGAGGCGACGCCTGTAGCTTATTAAATGCCAGCGAATTTTTGCATAAGCAGTAGAAAACCCTGATCAGAAATGTAAAATGGTGTGAACTGCTGCTGGAAGATCCAATGCCACAAAGGATGTGTGCACCATGTGTATGGTTGAAACATAAGAAAGTGTTTTTCAGGATCATGGTCTAAAGTTGCACGCTAAGCTCTTTTAGTTTCTGATTGGAGGGATTTACATGTTTCAGTAAGGCATGACTGTAGTCGCAGGAGGGGTTTTATCATACTTTACATAAGAAGGTGTGTATGACTCTTTAAAATAATTTAAAACAAACAACATCCCTTCACCCTTCCACACTCCTTTACACTTTTTTTTTTTCCCTAAACCCAAAAGCGAAGCCTACTACTTGAATTGTAATGGAATAATATATCAAGTGAGTGATCACATCAGGCATGGACACTTACCAAATCACAGTGAGATAACTGTGAATAACTCTCTAGTTTCAACAATTTGCATGGCCATTAACAATTGATGGGTTTCCCTTAGAACCACATTATCTATGGCAGCAGGATCTATTCCTGTGCACCGCTTCTGCATACTAAGTGCCAGACAAATTCTCAAAACTGAGGATAATAAAAAATCTGATAGCAGCAAGGTGAATGAAGCAGGTAGGAATTTCAAGGCGACATTTTTTGAAGATAGGGAAATATTTCAGGCAGTCCTGCATTTTCATAACTGTTCTTCATCACCTTTCCCTGCCTACTTCTTTTACTACAGTTCTGTAAATTTTAATTCAAGCTGCTGTTAGGTTTCTCTTCATTGCTTGGCATCACTTCAGGCTTGATGGTCAGTCTGGCCTGTGCGTCAGTTAAAGTAAGATTTTAAAATACTTTTTGTTACAGTTTTGTGTTTGCCAGTTGCCTTCAGAAGCTTTTATGCATATTTGACAAAAGATTAAAATGATGCTGAATTTAGCCATCTTAGATTGTTGGATGGCTCTTTCATGGGAGTGATTTCAAGCAGGTGTCAAAAGATGTGCTTTCCTTATTAGAATCATGCCACCATTTTAATAAGTGTGCGACGCATCCCTTCTTTCTAGTGCTTTCATCTCTGCCTGACAGCATGTCAGTTCTTTCCAGATTCCTCTACCAAGCTGACTTTTCCAGCCCCAAACCTTTCTCTTTCTTTTTATTTCTCTTTCTCACCCTCTTCCTCTCCCCCTTTCTTCTCACGGCGCTGTTGTTGTGGCATTTCTTCAGCAGCTGAGTGGAGCGGTGGCGGGGAAAGCTCGGGCAATCAAAGCACACAAGCGGCTGGAGCTGTGTGAAGGCAGGTGGGTGACACATCAAAGTTGGGGCTACGTGTGCTTGCTGCTCTCACCTCTCCCTGTAAATGACCCCCCTGCCATAAACAGAGTTCCTGGGGTTAATTTGTGAGTTCACGCGCACACAAATGCAATTACTTTTCTACGGCCTTCCCAAAATTTACTTGCAGAGACCAGTAATAAAATCTCAGCTTTGTTCCTTGGAATATGGCTTTTGCAGATGTGGTGTGTAAGGAGACAAGTACTGAGTTGTTGATAGCAGGAGGTGGTTTTTCACCTTCAGCTGAGGGTAACCCATCGCCTTATTGTCCCATCTGCCTGTAAGTGTTGTTCCAGGGTTGCTGTAGGCAGGGTGAGAGCTGGAAGGTCTGAGCAGCGTCTGGTTGTTCCCAGCCGTGCTTTGGGTGGTCAGAGACCCTGAGAACGTGTTGTCAAGGGACCCCTTGGCTGGGGCCAGCCAGTGCCCCTCACTCGGCCGCATGTGGGTGCTGCTGCCTGAGCTCTGCACCCAGTGGGAAGGCTTCAGGCCTGCTCAGCAGAATCAGTAGAATCCCCAGACTCCCACTCATCTTTGAACTCCGTGCATGTCTCTTGACGTGGAGCTAACTATGGGACTGGCTATTTTCTCAGCTGTTGCCTCTCCTCAGATCCTCCTGTTGTGTTTGCTGTTGAGCTCAGCAGTTGAGCACCCCAAGGTCTGGGTTGACTCTTGCTCTGTGTTTGTGCAGGGGGACCTGGTCCTTGTCTTAACTGTTTGTGCTGAAGGTGTCAAAAAATCATTCCACTCTGCTCCTGCCATTTTTGACAGGACTCTTCCTCACTGCCTGCTAATGCCTGTTTCACTTGCTGTTGCTGAGTACCAAAATAAGCAGGGCAGTTGTCTCCTGACTTTCTGTATCACATTAGTGAATTGCAGTGACAACAGGTTTTCATCTTTTGTTTTATTAGCTATTTTTGATGGCCTGTAATAATAACCCTTTCTAGCAAAACATTTTTTTTACTCTTTCATTTTATAATGAAAATTCTGTATGACACAGGTCATAGTAAAATAGCTCCCAGTGAAATTGTGTGTGTTGTTTGGATCTAAAACTGGTGATTGAAGAATTCAGAGATAGTGGTGTGATCCCTGGGTGCCCTGTTGTAGTTACTGGTTATAGCAATAGTTCTTACTTTAACTTTTGTCTCGGGGTAACCATGTTTTACAATAATCAATGCACTGATTGCTCTAATTGCAGCTTGTGGTGCCATGGTCTTAAAATTAACTGACTGGGCCAATAAAGTATGGAATTTAATGAATATTTGTAAACAAACTTGATTAGGAAGTAGGTTGAGGATATGCACTGATGGAGGATAATAGAAGAGACCCATCCTCAGCTTTGATAAATAGAACAGATGGAAACCTGAAAATGAGCAGCAAAGCATGGAAACCATCCCACTGCTGTTTACCTTGCATTTATTGCTGCACTGTGTCTTAAAAAAAATCTCTCCTTAAAAAAATGGAAGTTGACTCCCCACTGTAATGAGATCTTGTGTACACAATTTCAGTCTCTTCTGCAGAACTTTAAAGTATTATCAGACATGATGTTAAAAACTGGATTTACAACGTAGGGCTGGTATCAGCCTTAAGTAAAGAAGTGTCTATTGTCACCCCATGATTGAATCGTAATGCAGTTAAAATGAAAAAGAAACCACCATTGAAAATGGGAAATAGATTTCATAGTGGTGCCTCTGGGGAGGTGGGTGGCTGACATCTGGTAGTTGCTGGAAACTTGGCTGTGTTTTACTGTCCTTTAGGAACTGCGTCCCATTTTTGCTTGTTATTGGTCATGCTTTGTGTGCCTCCCTCTGGTTGTGTCCACATGTTTCAGATGCATGTCCTTCATTTCAGGTATAGAGGCCTGTCCTGCACCCTCTGTCTCTGTTTGGGAGTGTTTTGTATGAACTGGGCAAGTTAACATAAAAGAGTACATCAGGTTTTGGATGGCTGTTTTATGGTTGCCAGAAATCCTTTTACACCTCCTTGCCTTCTCTCTTCTCTTTCTCCGTCTTTACATCTTTAAGGACTTGACTTTCATTTGCAACTTTTCCTGGCTGAGTACATGGGTGTCTCCTTAACAAAAGTAGCATTACACATTGCATCCTGATTACCTCACCTCTCTCTCTCTCTCTCTTTTTTTTTTTTTTTAGCTTTTGGTTATCTGCAAAGTTTGGAGTTAATGGAAATGCATTAAGGGGAAATGTGTAAGGAGCCTTAGGTGAGGGGGTCTTCCAGCAGCTACAGTTCATCCTTATGCTTCCTACCTGCTGGTTTTCCAATGGTATTAATTTTTATGCATTTATTGTATTTAATTAAAAGCAGGGCTGCTTACAGCAATGCTTGTGGAGATTCCGCCTCTCCCCTAAATGCAACAAATAGGCATCTGGTATTTGTTTTGTATAACACAATCCTCATAAAATGAAACGTAATAAAACATAATTATCTGTAAAGACTTGTTTTATAAGCCTAGGAATGAGCTTGTTCCTGCCTTGTTTTCGTCTAGTTGGAAGATGGTCTTAGCCCCTCTTCAGATTAACACAGAGTCAGTTATTAGAGTTATTATTAATAATACTTAATTATTTAATAATAATTAAAGTTATTTAATTATTATTAAACGCTGGTGTATAAAAGTAGAAGGCGGTGTGAATGCACGCCCAGGATAGGACTACTGGATCTCTAGAGATATAGAATACCTCTAGAATAGTCTTTCTGTTCCTTTTAGAAGTTTTTCCCTTACAAGCAATGGGTTTTATTTGAAAGCTTTGGTAAAGTAAGAGGGAAGAAAATCTGTGGGCTGTATGAGCAATCCAGTATTTCTGAGCTGTAGGCCTTACTTGGGTTTGAGCCCTTTCTACACGCTGCTCATTTTTTGGCAGTGTGAAGGGCAGGTGTCACGGGTCCACGCTCATGCTTGGATGTGTGTAGGATTCCTTGATTTGGTCTTCTCTGCATTACTGAACAGACTTTAACTGCTATGTATCTTCATTTCTCAGAGCATTGCTGGCTTGATCCACCTCCAGCAGTCGTCAGGACTCCCAGCACCAGATTCAGCAGTTTTGAAGCGCTAATAATACTCATTTCACCTCAGATTTGCTGCTTGCTATTTGTTTGTAGGCAGCTATGCCATTTTGCTTGTCTTTGGCTTGCTGTAACCCTGCAAAGCCCTGCCTGCCACCACATGCTGGTGGTATATTTTTGTTGGAAAAAGTGAAACCAGATCATTTAAACCAATTAGATAGTAAGGTGAGACATGTGAATGGCTTATGTCTGTCTAACGATGAAGTGTAAAAATCAAATCCTTTTAGAAAACTCAGTCCACTTACTTGTTTTCTATTTTTCTTTAAAATAGTAGTAAGCAAGAACCCACTTTCTTGCAATGAAAGCTGTGGGGGCTGCACCGCACCTTTAACGTCAGCATGCTTTGGACTATGTTTGCTTCAATCCTGTTCTTCTGTGCACAATTAATTAAAGTGACAGAAGAGAGCTTTGCTCAGCTTTTATGTGAATTGTAGCCTTCTCAAAACCAGATATGACTTAGGTATTGCTTTCTCTCCTCAAGACAAGCCTTGTAATTTTGAATCTTGATGAGTGGCTGCTTTTGTTCTGTGAGACTCAGAAACAATGGGGTTGGGAGCACATAACAAATTGCCAAATGATAGCGCTTTGGAGAAAGAATCTTTTTCAAGTGCCTCATTCCCTGCATCTTTTGTTCTGCAGAGGCTGCCTTGATGCAGCCCCAGGTGTAGAGATCCACTGCTGGGGCAAGGAGATCCTCCACCAGCAAGTCCTGCTTTCTGGGAAACAGCAGTGCCTGGGCACAGCCATGTGCTGAGCTGCTGCTGCCCTGTATTGAAGTAATTTCCTTGAAATACATTTTCCTTGAAATATGCTTTTTATGCATCATATCTGGGGATATTGGTGTAATCTGCTCACGGCTGACTTCAGTTGTTTAACAGCACTGTTGTGGCTGCTCTGAGTCCTCAGCCAGAGCACAGCCAGCAGCAGCAGGGGAGGTGTTAGGGGGCACCCGACTGCCTTATGTGATGTTGCTTTCCATGGCCAGAAGTCTTTGATCTATTCAAACAGAAGCCTGGGAAGTGGGGGATGGACGCCACATTGCAGGCTGATGTGTAAATGCATCCTTTTGCACCAATGTCTCGTTTAACCTGAAAGCTAAAAGTGCCATATATGTCAGAGGCTGCAGAGTCCAGCTACGAGTCAGATGGCCTGAGAAGTTTGTCATCCCCACACAGTATATAGTGTTCCATTTGCTTTTTCATGCAAGGTCTGGAATTCAGCTGTCGTATTTTTTATCTGGGGTATTGCTCCACTTAGGTGTAGAGTAGGGAGATATCTCCCTGGAAAGTTTACTGGTCCTTAATTCATTAATGTCTCCAGAATGTTCTGAGACCAGCGTTGCATTGCATTCACAGCAAAAGTTTGGAAGTTTGAATTTAAAAGTTTGGATGGCTTCTGATTCAGACTTCTTATTTCTCAGGAATAATTGGGTTTCGCTTTACCAGTGCAAATGAAGTGAAGCCTTTAGCTTCAGTCCTGCTATCAGTGTGGCATGGACTCATTATTTGTTCTCTTACCCATTGTGTGCAGAGTGATAGCTTTTGGCACGTTTTCTTTTAAATGCAACGTAAAGTGAAATCCTGTTATTTGCACACATCCTGTGGCACGAATCTTCAAAGTATCTAGGCAACCTTTATGTAGATGACACTTTTAACTCAAACTTTTCCATCATTATGAGTGTGATCCTGTGAAAAGAAGCAGGATGAAAAAGGGAGGGAAGAAAGGGCTGGCTTGAACTCACTTTGGGCAGCTTGAGTCACTTGTAAGACTCTTTGTAGGAGGTATGACACACACTAAAGATCTCTGCTCCCTTACGCTTAAAACATCAGCTTCAAACTGTTCCATGTTTTTCCTTTGAGCTTGGGCAGATAGGGGATCTCCTGGCTCTGCTGGAGCTGATAGTAGATCTATCAGGAAAGGGGGATTTCAGAGCTTCTGCAATCTCACACCAAGCAGTGGACTTCCTTGTGTGGCTCGGGAGGCTGAGTGGTCCAAAATGTCTGCAGCTGTAGCCCTGGGAGGTATGTGTGTTCTGAGGGCTTTTGAGTTCAACTGTGCTTCTCAGGAAACAAGAGCTGAATGGAAGACCTGAAAGACTTAAGGGGAAGCCACCATTGCAGTCCTTGCAAGGAAGAAGTAAAGCTTACTCAAAGGAGATGTTTTGAATAAAAGCGTGTCTGTGGGGTCAGGTGTGACCATGACCCATCAGTGGTGCAGATGGAGCAGGCATCACTACTGCAGCAGTATGATCTCCAGTTGGGATTTGGTCTCCAAAGCCAAGGTCACTGAGATATGCTTCACAAGGAAAGTTGTGGCACCAGACTTTGTATCAGGATGGATGTAATCTCTTAGAGAAGTTCTGCTTTAACTAGATCGAGCAAGCATCCTCCAGACAGGAAGCAAGGCCGTGCAAACATCACAGCATATGCTGTGGTTGCTTTGGCAGAAATGGGATTGGTGTCCTCAGGATTGATGCTGAATTGGGGCTGTGGGTGATCAGCATGGTGCATGTTGGTATTAAGGAGCATGGTGGTGGTGTAGGTCGGTGTACACAACAAAACAATCACAATTCCCCCTTCCCATTAACAAACAGCATACACAAATCTCACTTTGCTGCCCTAGCCTGGTGCTGGGGAACAGGATATGTTCCCTATCCAACTCTTAAGAGGATAAGGGTAGAGGACTGATCCCAGAAGCCTGGGACTGTGGTTTGGGGAGATGAGATAAAATGTTGTGTCTCTGTGATTTACATTTACTGGGAGGTGATTCCTTTGGGCTCTCATTGCATTCAGGGTGTCAGCCCAAATATGAGTGACTGTGATAGCATCTTCCCACATGTAGTTGAGTTGGCCCAGAGGAGCAGGCTGAAGGGTAGGGTGGAAGGGATGGGAGGCACTCTATGCCATTGTTGCCCCAGGTGCTGGGTTTTAGGAGGTGGCAGCCCTAGGCAGCTCACTAAGGTTTCCCTGGAAGCTGATGCAGAACAGAAAATGAAGTTCAGGTTTTTCAAGACTCCTATTGCCAGATCCCCTTCTGCAAACTCATGCCACCCCTCTGGTCTTTATCCGTAGCTGAGCAATAATAGGACAGTGAGTGTAGCTGTTTCTTAGGAAATGCTTAAAGGGAAAAGTTGAGAATGGCCTGGACAAATATTTAAAGTGTGGGGAGGAAGGGTCCAGATTTTGTGTTTGAATGCTTAGGACAGTAAGTGAAAGCTTCCTGTTGCAAGGTAAGGCAGCTATGTTCGTAGCCAGAGGTTGGGTTTGGGTTTTTTATTATTATTGTTATTGGCCAGCTGTTTATATAGTCTTGATTTAATTTCTGTGCTACAAAAGGCTAAAATCATTATCACGATCACAGAATGACTAGGTTGGAAGAGACCTTCAAGATCATTGAGTCCAACCCATGTTCTAACTCCTCAACCAAACCATGGCACCGAGTGCCACATCCAATCTTTTTTTAAACACACCCAGGGATGGTGACTCCACCCCCTCCCTGGGCAGCCATTCCAGTACCTTATCACCCTTTCCGTGACAAACTTCTTCCTAATATCCAACCTGTATTTCCCTTGATGCAGCTTGAGACTGTGTCCTCTCGTTCTGTCAGGTGCTGCCTGGAGAAAGAGACCAACCCCCACCTGACTACAGCCACCTTTCAGGGAGTTGTAGATAGTGATAAGGTCACCCCTGAGTCTCCTTTCCTCCAGGCTAAACAGCCCTAGCTCCTTGAGTCATTCCCCCTAGGGCCTGTGTTGTGTAGGACTTCATGGGTAACGTCCAGTTTGCCTGTAATGAGGGTACCACGGGTAATTATCCCCTTGCAGTGATTTCTTTATTTGACCTTATGTCTGTGTGTTGGTCATGAAAGCTTAGATGGATATTGACTACTCTCATCTTGACTATTTTTAATTATAGGACAGTAAGAGTCAAGTGGGATAGCATTTCGGGTGGTTGGTGTGGAATAAAGTGACGTGGTAAATTGAGCCCTGGTAGCTCACTTGGGACAGTGGTGAGTTGTTACTACATTATGGTGGGAGAAGCTGCCAGAGGAATACTACAGTACAGTTAAGTGGAACTGTTAGTGGCATGACTGAGTGAATTCATTAGTGACAATGGTGTATTCTTGTATCTGCTTTTCCTTACAACTGCTGGGGGAAGATACTTGGGTGAAACAAGCCAGTGGGAAGAAGAGAGGAGAAGAGACTCCAAAGATCTGGTGCTGAATCACAGCTGTGTTCTGGATGGGTTTTACTGAATCCTGGCAGTTTGCTGTCAGAGTGGTGTACTCCTGATGAAACATCTTCATGTAGGTGCAGTCTCTGTGCATCTGCTTGTTGGGTAGGTTGGAAACAAGTAGAGGAAAGGACAGACATACTTCTGTCAGGTGGAGCTTCTGTGCAAAAGGACTGAATCAAGGCAACAGCTGCCTTTGGCAGAGGAGATATTCTCAGTTACTGGTATTTTCACAGGCAAATAGCAATAAACTTGTGGAGGTGTTTGAGATAGAAAAGTGCATAGAGAAAGGTGCCATCTTTGAGCTTCCAGGAAAGCCAAAGTGAAGAGCTTGAGGCTGTAGACAGTGCAATATTTTCTTAAGTATAGACAGAGCTGTTGTCTGACCTATTTCTGTTTATCAGCATCTTTGTCAGGAATTAGTCTGCTGAGGGACCTTGTAATTTTTGTAGTTGGGGGAAGATCGTAAAGATGACCCTGAAGTAGGAGTGGCTTAGAAGAAAGACAACACACACTTGGCTTTAAACAGTAAAATACACTCTTGTAGCAGAGGGTTGAACGTCAAGGGCGTGAAGGTTTCTGCTTGCTTCTGTAGAAAAAAGAGGTCTCTGGTTGAGCTGTGCCAGGGTATGTGAGATGACCTCTGTCCTGCTGGGGTGGCCCAGTGCCAGGGTTGATGTGTAATGGGTGAGACATCATCTGGACATCAAGATAAGCAGGGTGAGCATTAAGGAGCTCTCAAGGAGATAAATATTGTGTGTGAAAACCCAAGGATGGAAGGAGGAGGAGAATTATGGATTAGAAAAGCAGCACTACATCTTTTATTATAAGAGCTTTTTCTTCCCTCTCAACTCTGTTTCCTCTCATGTTTGTTAGAAGTAGGGTTGCAGTGTTTGGGAACTGAGGAGGTGAGAAGGTTACTCTCTCAATTTTTAATGTGATCTAGTTGAAACAAATACGCCTGCAACTGAAATGCTCATCATGGCTTGAAACACCTCGGTGTTGACCTGGAGAACTTCTGGTGTGAGGGTATTTGTGTCTGGCATCTTGATTCACAAGCAAACCAAATCTGAGAGCTGTCAGTGCTGAATGGTGCACAACAAGCATGTGATTTCAAAGCACAAACTTTGTGCGAACTTGCTCCACTGCTCCAAATTTCCTTAGAAACAAAACCAAAACACCAAAGTGTGATCATCTGAGGTGGATGTGGCAGGGTTTGTGCTGAGACAGCTATACACTGAGGCATCCAACTCTGTGCAGGTGCCATCTCACCTGAAAGTGATGTGAAACCAGTATGGAGGTGGAAGGGGGATGGTCTGTAGAGAGATGCCATCTGCAACATAGACTTCCTTGGTGTTGCAGCCAGGCCTCTGGTTTAAAGAGTATGATTTTCTTTTCAACATGGTAAAAATGATGTGCAAGATGTATTTTTAAACAGAGCATGTTTGTTTTGTATCCCTTTGGCAGAGAGTTTGTGTCTGTGTAATCACTGTAGCTAAATTGTCTTTTCTGTCTCACACCCATTATGCAAATGTTATATTACGTCCTTATGTGTTTTAGTTTTGATTTTTATTTTGTGCAGAGAATCAGGCATGGTTGCATTGGGAAGCAGGTGTTGCAGTGGTATTTGAGACACTTTGCTGCTACATGGGAAGAGGGATGGAAGAGCAGGCAGGGAAGGGAAGATGTAGATTAGGCACTGCCAGCTCTCTGTCCCTGTGCAGGGGGTGGTTAAGCAACCACCTGAGCCTCAGCTTCTGGCAATGGAAACATCCAAAAGATGTAATTGTCTGTGGTATTAAAATGCAATGCTTGAAAGTGTCTCACAACACAAAGGTTTATTAAATATTGCATTTGGAGAGCACTGAGAAGTGCTGAAATGGCTCTGGGTGTGTGTTTGGATAATGGGAGCACAAACTGGATTCTTTGTACAGGATTTTTCTCCCCCTGCTTTCCTGTCTGAGGCCTATGTGTGTGTCTAAGTAGTGGTTAATGAAATAAACTCTGAAGCCTGTTTGGATGCTGTATCTGACAAAAGCTGACTTTTTTCCTTCCTAATTACAAATGCTACCTGTGTTTTTGCTCCAGTTTTTTCTAGTATCGGAAAAGCAGATCCAACATGCCTTGCACATTTTTCCTGTTACATTATGCCCTGGAAGTTTTGACTTCTAGCTTTTCATAGTAGTTTGTAAATCATGTATGAAAATGTTCTGTATTGTTACTGTACGAACTCCATGGATATGGGGTGTCCTGAGTTGCTTGGTTTGGTACTGAGCTTGGAAATGTTTCCGTGTGCATCCCCAAACTCGCAGCAGTATGCTATTTTGCATTCACTTGTACTGAAGATAACTTTGTGCATGCAGAAAACCTGGAGTTGCTCTTAGCCAGTTTAAGATAATGGATCACTTGAAAGAATGTTGCCTAGTATTTATGGCTGCTCACCAGAGGATAATTTCAATAAGAGTTTATCATATTTATTCAGCAGCAGACTAATAAATTCAGATTTGTTTAAACAAAGACTTGAGGAAGAACCTGCTAAATGCTTATGATTATATTCATGGCAAGCATAAGCTACTCCGTTTCACTCAATGTATTTGTACCTGCTTATGTCACCAATTAATTTGGCTCTTAATATCTTACTTTCTGCCCTTTTTTTCCTTCTGGGTACTGCAGTGATATTCATCCCTGATGTAAGTCTGTTGTGGGTAATGGCATCTCTGATGCTGTTTGTCTGTGGAGGGGTTTGATTTGTTGTTGTGGCAAAGTCTAGATAGAGAAAAACACTGTTGCGAGAAGGAATGATCTAATATGCTGAACTCGAATCCAAGAAGGTCTTGAATATGAATTCTCCTGTGCTGTGCTTGTGGCTTTGAACAGTTCACCCCGTCTGTCTGGACCCCCCCATATTTACATACAGTGAAGTACAGTGTTTGTGTATGGAAAATGTATGTGAGTACATTTGTAGTTTGAGATTTTTGCTAGGAGTCAATCTAAAAATAAAGAAACCAGGAATGAAATGAGTGGTCAGATGATGCCTGGGAGCACACATGAATGAGTGAGAGGTACATTTTGACATAATACGAGCTTAAAGCTGTGTGTTAATCTCTTATAACTTGCTCTACCTGTGTTTGGCATTGCTTCTGGAAGCCAAGTGGATATTATTAAAAACAAAAGCTTTCACCCAAACTGAAATGTCTTGTACCAAACTTTAACTTGCAGAGCCATATCCTTTGTGGGAAGGGAGATAGTCTGAGTAGGTGGAGTATATTATGTGGGGTGGTGTCCAAATTTTTCTCTCCTGTGGGGTGTGTGTGATTTCAGTGTCTCTTCACCTTCAGAACTGATGTATGGGTCATGGGTTTCATTTACACGTCTGCACATACAGACACATCTTAAATAGAATTGAATACACTGTGACCTTCTCTGTTTTGCTGGTCATCATCCCACCAACTTGCCCTTTCTTTGCTTTGAATCATCTTTACTATTAGGTCACTGCAAATTCTCTGAAACAATGTGCACTATATATGTTAACTGTGATACCAAACAAACCCTCAGAGGTTATAAGAGTTGGTCTTGCAGAGCACAGGCGCCACAACAACTCAGGCACGTGAAACAATGGTCGGTTTTGTAGATTTTATTCTTGACTCTGGTAAATCCATTCCAGACCTAGCCAGAGCGGTGGCAAGAGCAGCACAACCTGACCCAAGAGTCCTGTGCCCCTTTTTATCCTGAGTGGTTTAACCAGTGCTTGTGCTCCACCAGAGATTTTGGTATTCAAAAAAGATGGTGATGTCTTGAAAAGCTCTGCCTCAGTGAAAGTCTAGTGTTTGGACCTGAGGAATATGGAGGGTTATTAATGTTTGGGAGGAAAATGTAATGAATGGTGACTTTTTCTATGTAAAATTAAGTGAAGGAATGCAACGATTATTAACCTAAAAAAGCCTGCTAACAGTTGTTGACTTTCTAGGAAACATTTGCATGTGTTGGTGGTTTCTGTTCCGTCACAAATGGATTTTTCTGTGTCCTGGGAGTGAATCGCAATTTTTTTTCCCACTTCGTTTTTAGTTAACAATTAAAAGAGAGAAAACCTTTTTATACTAGTGGTTGGAAAGCTGAGGAAACCATAGGAGATAAATAAACTGGTAAAGATTATTGAACCAAGCAGTGGAAGTAGCAGGTTCTTGTGCCTTCAAATCCTTGACAAAAAATAATATTAATATGACTAATATGTTGGTTTCTTAATGTGATCTGCTCTTGCACGTAAATGGTTTTATGTAGGCAGTATGCATTCTGAAATACAGAGTAAAACAAAGCAACTAGTGTGTACATTTTCGCCATTAGCAATAGTTTGAAAGACAGTGCTGATGCAAGCTTAAGATTATTAGCCAACAGGGAGTAAGAGAAGTCTGGACAATTTTTTTGTGTTTTAAAGTCTTCCAATATATATTTAAAACACCTGGGTATGCGTATCTGTGCAGTCTCTGGGCTTCAAGTGGTTATGTTCCTGATGACCTTCTGCAGGCAGCACTTACCTGGCAGCCTCAAAGATACACTTGCAGTTAGTATTTGGTGCACAGATGTTACAGGGTTTTAATGCTTTTGTGTCTGGACTGGTGGCAGGGCTCTGTGATTGTTATTTGCATGGAATTAGTGGTAGAAGGTAGCTATCAGAACTGAAATGATGTTGTGCTGGGGCTCATGAATGTGTAAATGGTACAAGATGGGGCTCCTAACAGCAAGCTGCTGTTGTTGGCTGCATCTGCCCTTCTCCTGGAAGGAAGGAGAGGCAAGAGTCAGCGTGTGGTGTTCAGAACTGGTACTTTTTATTCCACCTTGTTGCAGCCGCAGAGCCCGCTGCTAGGCCTCCTTGGAGATAGGAAATGCCTAGTCATCCTCACTGGGCCCTGCTTCCTGCCTCGAGACCCTCTCTTATCTCTTTGTAATACTACTGGCTACATTCCAGATGTCCTAAGACTGTAAGTTATCTCACCCCGACCCTAAAACCACTGGATAGATTCCCAATCCTCACTAACCCTATAAAAACCCCTGCTCCTGCCCAGTTCGGTGGAAGACACTGTCACTGGACACCCCTTGGCGGAACCGGCATGAAACCATTCCGTGGAACCTCCACACGGAGCTGCTCATCTCTTCTTCCCTGAGTCGGCCAAGGCAAATTCCTAGCAAGCTAAGAGCTGGAATCCTAAGAGAGCTGAGAATCACTAAAAGAGCTGAACCACCTGATTCTCTCAGGCTGAGCTTGCTAGGAAGATAGCCTGTGGCTGGGACCCTGCTGGAGATCTCCAGGAGGAGCAGTCCCTCCCGGGACCTTCGCTATCCGGGAACATCTGCGGCAGCAGGAGGTCTGACTGACCCCCTGGACCTAGCCAGCATCACCACCTGATGTAATCTTGCAAGACCTCTCAGTTAAAATAGCCAGAGGTGGTTTTAAATAATGCTCTCCTATGTTGTCAACAGGGAGTGTCCCACACCACCAAGTTGTCTGGAAATACCCACTCCCTCTGTCTGCACTGCTGGGGGACTGGTGGGTGTGTGATGGGAGAAGCTGGAGTTTGGCTGGCACTGCTTCGGGTGCTGCTCTGCCCAGGAAACATCAGTGTTCCCCTGCATGGCCTGGAATGGGGTGGGAAGTTGAACTTTTTTGCTATTCAAAGCAAAACAGTGATGGAAACTGCTAAATTCAGAGTTTACAACTATCAGTTGTGGTAACTGATTTATTTTGAGGATAAGGGCGAGGAAGAGAACTGGGTGCTTTGGCAAATTGTATTTGTGCTGGTATGGCCTTGGAGTATCAGATGTTTATCTCTGCTAAAAGCACAGGGACATTGAGGTCTGTATGTGGCTTTGTTACTAAATGGAGATAGCAGAGATAAATGGCCTGCATGGTGTTTCTGTAGAGATACTTTGTGCACTAACCATGTCAGTGTCATGGTGGAGCAAGGTGGAGCTTACTGGACTATGTGGGTTTTGGCCCTTACCTCTTAGCATGGGACTGGGGAAGGTGGCCCCACTGGAATTGAAATTGCAGAGCACTGTCCTTGGGCCTCTCAGCTAGTGGCTGAAATCTGGTGTCAGGATTGTAAGGGGAGATTTTAATGGCTGTGCAGCTGGGCAGCAGCTACCAGGAATACTGTTAATGAGTGTTTATGACCCTTCCTGGTGCCTTCAGTGGTTTTGGTGCAATAAATGGACACCTTTTTAGTGCTAGTTCGAAAAGGGACAAACTATTTTTGTTTGATTGCTCCTGATTTGCACCAAGAGTGCTGTGACCTCTGCCAGTCTCCATGCATTAACAAACTTCTTAAAGGTTTTACGGACATTTTCCATTAGCTGCAGCATAGCTGTTGCCATGAATATTTAATGTCAAGAGCTGTATTTTTTGTTACTTTTATTCTTTTTTATTTTTTTCAATGCTGTGCTTTGACAAAAGTGGATATTTGCCCTTACAGACCAGGTGGTGGCCACATGCCCTGCACACCCCACTTGTATCTTTCCCTTCAGTGTTTATGTGCACTTTAGCAAGACCCTAAACTTCTCCTCCTCCTGGCCCCCTTCCTTAGCCCTCAGGGAGCGGTGCCTTTTCCGACAGGATTTGCAATTGAACTTCACTGAGCACAATGGCTGTCCCGTGCCTCCCCTGGGCACCCGGGGATGAAATTCCCCACGCTTCATGGGTCGCTGGGCCTTCTTTATCTGCAGCAGAAACAGAGGAATGCTTACAAGACAGAGCCACTTCTGAGGGCACACGTGAATCTGCAGTGTCTGGGACACCCTCTGGCTATTTTATTTCTTTGCTGAAGGAACCATATTCTTCTGATTTGTAACCCAAGTCCTCTTTGGTGGACAGTTAATTTGGATTAATTTGTTTGAATAATACTTTTTCCCTAGTCATCTTTCTGTGTCTGTGTTGGCTTCTGTTCCCCACGTCTTGTGCACATCCACAATTTGTGTTTTGTTCTCAAGGAAGGCTGTCTTATATTTTCCAGGAGGCAAAATAATGCATGCCCAGGATACCCAGCTGCATGGGGCAAAGGTGGAGGTGTTATGGCATTAGGATAAGTTTTACTAAGTGAGTGAGGTATTTGCTTAGCTACATTTGAACACTTCCTAAACACTAATGTGGAACAGCCCTGCCTTTACTGCAGTGTAGAGAGGTTTTTGTCACCAGCTGGCCCAGGGGAGTTGCAGGATGGGTGATGGAATTTGTCTGAACTGTGCAGCAGCTCCGTGTCTGAGCGGGGGGCGGGACATGGCGCCCTTCTACGGCCATCTACCTATCTTCTTCAATACAAGTTTGGGGGTGAAGCTCTTGAGCTTGTATTATGTGAACTGTGGGCATTGTTGAATTGATATCCATATATGCATGTGCTGGTTAATGTGTAAGTGGCCAAATCTGTTGGAAAGTCCCAGCAAGCCCTCTGTGCAGAGGGGGTTTCCACCCCTGCTGTGTTATGGTGGTGTGCTTTAGCAGCCTGTGTCACACATTTGGGTTTCTGATGTTTCAGAGACACTGAAGGGTGTGCTGCTGTAACCATTGAGTGGCTCTGCAGTTATCTCAACCGTGGTCCATGCTGGCAAGAGCAGGGGTAGGATGCTGCGTGTGTTGTCTTTTCAGAGAAGCTTTGTGCTGGCCGAAGACATCTTCCTGCTGGGGATTGTATCAGCAGGTCTATTTCTAATTGTTAATTTAGATGTAACTTGTTACATCCAAGTTATAACCACACATCCTGGATTGGTTTATATGCCAGCTCTTGGTGTGAGGCTGGACTGAGGGTTAGAAAAATATTTGATGGTAGAAAGAAGGCTTGGGGGCAGGAGGCTTTTCCTTCACCATCATCTTTTTGACTAGAGCAGCCACAGTGCTTCATTCTCCAAAGCTTCCTGCAGACTCTTTGGTCTCTGTACCTCTGACACCGAGCTAAACCTGATCAATGGAGAGTTTAAAAACACCTGCTTTGCAAATTAGTTCCTGAAGCCTGTGGCCACAGTTGTGACATTGTGGGTATCGTAACTGCAGGGGCCCCGTGTGCCCAACATCTCTTCTGGGTTTGCTTTTCCAGGATGTTAAAACTGAAATGTTCAGTTCTGGAGGCATGTGCTGAGGAGTACATGGGAATGGAGGGCTGAGGCTTGAGAGGCCAGAGCACTTCTCATTGCAGCCTTCCTGGAGCGATGCTCGATTGTGATGGCAGTGAGATTAGGCTTTGCAAAACCTACTTAAAATTTTGCAATTGCTCCACAGGTAGGTAATAGCTTTGAGGCAGCAAATGCATTTGTTCTGTCTTGCAGACCTACCACTCTAGCAGCTACAGCTGCTCATCACAGCAGTTGCAGGCATGTGGGAGTGAGGGGGTGGGGCTGCTGGGTGCCACTGCCTGGCCCCCTGTGCCTTTAGCTGAGGAGGGAGAGAGAGATGATGTCCACAAGATCTTTTCAGAAAGGAGGGGAAATGCTCTTGGTGTCCTGCAGGCATGGAAAAGTGCACAGAAGGCAGAAGGGGAACTATCGGTGAATATTTAATTGTGGCTTCAGGTTTTACTTTCTAAGAATAAATAAGAAAATGTTTCTAGGGTAGAGAATTGTGAATAACTGTAAAGCATTACTGGAAGGCAGGTGGCTGTATGGAGCTTGCTTTCTTTCCCATGCAAAAAGCTTTTGTCCCCTTGCAGGTACTCTCCATCACCTGTGGTATGCTTCCATGCCAGATTAAACTGATGTAAGTAATCCTACTTCTTTTGGATTTAGGGACTGAGAACCTGTGCTTGACCTCTTTGCCTTCCTCTCTGCACTGAGAAAGGAACTGGGGCTGGTGTATAGTTTTCTGGAGGTGAGCCTGGCTGCTGTCTTGTCAGCGAAGGACTGCTAACCTGCATTCTCTGAATTGGACATGTGTTACAGAAACATTACTAACAAGCTCCTCTCTTTTTAATCACCTTGATAAGACATGCATTGGAAACATCCAGGCTTCCCCACTCTTCCCTGCCCTGTCCCGGGGGAAAAAACATCTCTGATTCCTTAAACTTGGATTTCCCTAAATGAGAGTTTACAAGCAATTGGGACACTTCCATCATTGCTCTAGCCTTTTATTCAAGATAATATTAAAAGGCATCATAACATCACAGTGTCAGAACAAACAAAGCACTATGTAATTTTATCCCATATTAATGCAGAGCGTCGCAGATGGTGCTATCATTAGACAGCAATCTATAAAAATGGCCCATGAGACAAAGCCCTGGCACAATTATTTATTCTTCAATTATTTATTCAGCCCTTTAGGATGTGCAATACTGACAGACAGCGCAGAATGTACTGCCTACCAATTTGCAGATCTTGACTGACTGAGTCCTCCGTCATCAATGGAGTAAAACATGTATGGGGGGAGGGTGATGTAGTATGGCTTTGAATTTTATTTTTTGTTTGTTTTCCTGTTTATTACACGACTTTAAGGCTACCACTTTGAAGCAACCTCATCCACCCTGTTCATCTGTTTATTTCAGTTCATTGCAAGGAAGATTTAATGTTCTGAACCTGAGGTTTTTAATCTTTGTGTGCTTGCAGCCAGGGGTTGATTTCCCCACAGAACTAACATCAGCTGGCCAGCCTTGCAGGGCAGACTAATTGGGTGGGTGCCTGCTTTCCTGCCAGCCCTGTCAATCCAGGGAGCTCTTCTCTCAGCAGTTGACAGCACTGTGTGTGCTGCACAGACCCACTGGTTTCCAGTTGGATTAATGGGTGAGGATGCAGGCTTGTTTGGTTAAGACTCTCTGGCCCAAGACGTGGCCTAGTCCTGACAGCTATTACCTATTGCAGCGGCGTTTTCAGAAAAGAATTTACCCCCTTGATGAATTTTTACTGTTGCATTACCATGAAAATGATGTCATTTCCATCAAAAGGAACGCATCTGCCTCTAAATGTACCTTTGTCTCCTCTGTGATGAGACAAATGTTTCCGTGGTTGCCCATTGAACCAGAACTGGGAACTGATCTGGTTTAAAGCTAAGGACTGATTTAGGATTAGGCTCTAAGTGGCAGTGAAACTGCTTAAGTGTCATTGTCCAAAATGGCTCATATTAATCAGAAAAATCCTCCTAAGCAGCTATATTAGCAGTAACATTAAATCTGTAGGATTTAAGAGTCCAAATAAAATGCCAATTTAGCTGTCACTAGTGTGTGGTTTCTCTTTCTGTTGTGTGTTGGTTAGGTTCATCTCTTTGACATCCATATTGTCAAAGACCCTGCCTCTGTACTGAAGTATACCTTAAACTACTGCCCGAAGCTATCCTTCTGTATTGTTTGGTTGTTTTTTTTAAAAAATAAATCTATAATGTTCCGTTGGAAAGTCTCCCCTCCTTCATCACAGCACTTGTCTTCATATCCGTGGTAAAAATGAACAATGGTCCTTTCACTCAGAAACACTATTTCAGTTACTTATAGATTATATTAACTACATGTCTTTAAAACAGTAAAATCCAACCCTGCTCTTTTATTTGATGTTGAGTCATTCTGGCAAGTCCTTTGTATTAAGCTGGTAAATTTTGGGCTGATGTAAGTAACCTCCTGATTTTTTTAATTTAGCGGTAAATCTATAGCAAGTACCTTGTAACCAACAAGATAAAGTCTCTAATTAGATTAGTTTGCAATTTCTAGGTGCCTGTTTAGAGGGCCGAGTAAGCTAGTTTTTTTTCTTGATGAGATAGGATCTCTTGGTCATTTGCTTAATTTAAGTAATTTCTTAAATTTGACGTAAATCTTATTCTGGATTTTAGAAGTAGAGGGAGAAAATGTATGTGTTTTCCGTATCTCAGCCCTGCAGGCCGCTGGAGTTGCCATTGCTTGGCAGAACATTTAAACTGTGTGGAAAGGAGCTGGAGGCTGCTGCGTTGTCGCTTGTTTAACCCGGGCAGCCTCCTCTGGCTCTTCATTTCTAGCCGGGTCCCCTTCCCTTTTCCAGCCTCCTCCGAGGCTTTGCCTGCGGGGCTGGTGCAGTGTCCCGTGCGGGGACTCGGTGGGGCTGTGCTGGGCGCATGCTGCCTGTGGTGGGAGCGGAGCAGCCGGACGCTCTTCCGTGGCTGCGGCAGCTTGTGTCCAGGCAGGCTCTCCTGCAGGTGTGGGCTCACCTGCTGGGGTAGTTTCACAATTTAATCCGTTTCAAACCATCCCCCATCGTGTAGCTCATAGTCACACAAGCAGAAATGGGAAAAACCTCACTTTCCTATTGCTTTGACCGGTTTTTTTCTCCTGTGGTATTTTTAGATTTGAGAAGCCCCTGGAGGGGCTGGGACAGTAGGGAAAATGGGCAGGCAGTGTGTCCACCTGCAGCCTGGCCCGCTTCTGCTACTGGAATGGAGAATATCCCCTTTCTGGAAGTCACTTCCCAGTAAAGGCAGCCAAAGCTTCCTGTCCTCACCCTCCTGTTAAAAGAGCGACTAAATGAATTCAGTGAGAGTGACTAAAAGAGCCAAGAGCAGTTCCCCAAGCACCATTTTTGGCATCTCTGCCCCTTAGGAGAGCTATGCCATGGCTAATCCCCAGGGTCCTCCTCCCACCCACCTTCTCGGGTTTGGGAGGGGAGCCAAAGCCGGATCCTTGGGATGTGACGCTACTCTGAAATGCCAATTGCTACGGTTGCCCAGGTCTGTTTGTCAGCACTATTCAGTGCTGCTTAATCCCCTTTTGTGTCCACTCTGGAAGGACAGCTGGGATTTTGCAAGTTGGTTCGTGTGGTATTCACAACCCTGGGGAGAAGGAAGGTGAAGCCACGAATGGAAAGGTGTTGGGTGTGGGGATGTGTGTGTGTGTATGTGCTTGGCCTTCATGAGGTGTTCATGTAATGTTAAGAAGAATATATCTGACTGATGCTAGCAACTTAAGTAAAGCAAACAAATTGGCGGCAAAGTCTGAAAAATCTCTGCTGACACACAGGCTTTAACCCAGGCAGTTGTGCCAAAAGATCCAGAAAGGGCTTAATGGCAGGAGATAATGCTGCTGTGTCAGCACACATTTTCAGCCCTGGCTGTGAATTTCCTGGCTTTTGTGTACTTGAGTTAAACCCTGGTGTTAGTAGCCCATCACCCCCTCCAAATAAGTACCCTCAAACAAAGAGAGAATCAAATCCCAGCAGTTTGCTACTTAGTGGGGGAGACTGGTGGGTAATAACGTGTTCAAAGGCATGAACCTGATGAACACTGAGAGCAGTTTTTTTTTCCACCAGCGACCTATTATACCTGCAGTAGTTTGGGTCAGTATGGACATTCCTGGCCAGAAATTCCCAGAAAAATATATTTAGTTCATGGATCAACATGCTAGCTAGAGCTAACAAGTCCTTGGAAGTCAGAGGTGCAGCCACCAGTAATCTTTGTGCTGTTGCTTATAGTGAAACATGTGCTAAAAAAAGATATATCTTTCTTAAGCAGTTGTTTGATTATACTTTTAATGAATGCAGGCTGCAACCAAACACTTTCACGATGACTGTATAATCTAATTACTGTAGCAATTTACCTATGGCTTTTTTATGTTTTGCTCTTTAGTCGTTGCACCCTGCAAATTCCTAGGCAGGGACGTGTGCTGCAATAATCCCTGTTATGTCCTGGGCGCTGGAAAAGCCACATAAGCTCCTGGGAGCATGGAAACAGTAGCACTCAGGGCATTTGCTGTCTAAGGAAACATGATTCTTCTGACAGCACCTAAACAAGAAGACAGATACTGGAAAGAATAACAAAGATACCTAGCAACATTTCAGTGACAGCAGGATTTGATTTTGAGACTCAAGAGTCTGTGCTGGAATCCATTAGGTTCTGATCCCCAGGTGTCCTACTCCCTCAATCTCCTCTAACAAGAAACATTCAAAAGAAAGGAAAGGGAAATCTCTCTCTTGAACTTGAAGCTGTAACTGCTGGTGTATGAGTGAATCTATCTAATCCAGCAAAGCAGGGACAAGGTTTGTCTTCTGCCTCAGCCAAGCCGTCTCAGTGGCTGCAGTGAGGAAATGTACAAAAGTGTAGTGTTCTTGGTAATCCATGCTACATGTGTGCCCTGGAGTACTGCTGGGACAGCAGTACATTGCGTGTGGCCTGTTCATGCTGTTGGCAGCCTGTCTGTGCTCAGCCATCCTGCTGGCCCCTTCTGAGCACTGGGACTGGTGTATCCACACAGGTGACTGTTAAAGTTTGGCATGGCTGGAAGCATGGCCTTGAGTATCGTCAGATCTGCTGACCAGAAAAACTGGAGACGTGAAATGTTAGATGTTTTGGGCAAAGTGGGTTGTCTGGATTTGTGTGATAGTTGCTAGGCAGAAATGCGCACTCCAGGGTGCAATTCTTCCCCTCCTGGTGTGGCATTAAAAATAGGTCAGATGACTCAGGCCCTAAAGCTTCACCATGAGCTCTGCAGAGATGAGATGCCTAGTTCAGATTGTAGTTACTTGAAGAGGATATGACTTATACTTGGCTTAGATGAATATGGGTTTGGACTTGTGCTTAAAACAAGTCTTAGCAGAGGTGGTGCTTTCATGGAAGAACAAATGTTGTTATTTCCACTACCTGTGGAAAAGCTGCATACTGAGTTTGTCTGAAAAATGAACAGCCTTTTTTTTTTTTTTCTCTAGTTTTGGATGTTGTACTGTGGCAAAGGTCAGAGGTACCATGCTGCATTCTTTTGGCATTGGAAATTTCCCCAGCTGTGTTTGCCTTTATCACAGCCTTGCAGCAAGCACACCCATGAGCATGTACAGCTACCCATTTGCCCTCTCCCTTGGAACTGTCATGGTGCCCTTGCTACTAAATGATTTTGTGGCAAATGGTCGGTAGAATTAAGAGTGGGGTCATCTGTCTGTTTTAAGTCATGGGTTCTGTAGGCATGTTTGATTTGCAGAGTCGATTTCTAAAAAGACCTGATTGTAGTGATGTGGGAATGAAGAGACACGAACCCTGTTGGGCATGCGAAGGAAATCACTTTATTGTAGAAAACACTCCGCTTTTATACTTTTAACTTCCACCAGCCATAACCAAAACTTAACAGAAGAAGGGCACCCATTGGCTGGCTCAGCTGTAGCCTGCTGTTCACTCGTCCCATCATCCAGTCAGCTTCCCTGACACACTGTCCAGGCGTTCCTCCTCATAGCTGCCTCACCCCACAACCAACTTCTAACCTTCTAGCCTGCACCTGTGCCTTCCTACAAGGCTTTTTGGTAAACATTAGCTTAACAGCTTTACAAATATAACCCCTTATCCCACACCTGATGACTCTGGTTGTGTACTGCTTACCATTATGAGTGATGCTTGCAGTCCACTGTGAGGAGTACAGTGCAGGGCCCATGCAATTACAGCTGACCTAGCTTCTGCCTTTGTTTAGTAGGGTTTGAATGGTGTGGTTAACTATACTGTGGTGATTGGAGATAGGAAGAGGAGAAGATCTGTCCACAAGCAAATTCTTCTTTTAAATCACTTTTTTCCCCTGTATCCAAATTGCTGAACAAAGGCTTTGGTCCTACTTCCCTCCCCCATCTTTAGTGAAGAATTTTGCCTTACAGTGTTGAACGTAACACGGGTTCAGGTTAAAGCAATTGTGCACCAGACTTAGCAAAGAAAAAGTGACTGCCACACTTCAGTTCTGAAAGTGCTTCTGAAAAGCTCCTTTTCTATGAAAGGCAGCTTTTTGTGTACACAGCTGACTTTGGAAACTGCTGTTTTACAAGTGTCCTGTGCTCCTTATTCAGATGGGTAGTTTGAAGAGGGGCTGATGGGGCTAACCCTTGCAGCTGCTGCAAGGTTTTCATTTGGAAACCTTCAGCTGCATTTCACCCAAGGAGTTGAAAAGTCCTTAAACAACCAGCCCTGTCAAGTGGTAAGAAAGGAATGGAGCATCTTCCTCACCTCTTTTTGTGGAACTGATACAACCCCAAACCTCTGTGAGTCAAATGATCACCTTCTACTTATTTCCTCCAGTGGACCTCCAACTTCTGCATCATATGGACAGTATAAATACTTCACTTAGCTGCCATGTAAACATAATGATCATGTTTTCAATAAAAGCAGAATACACTAAATTAGAAAATGAAGTTTATTCCACATTACTCTAATATGCCAGTTTGTGCTGAAAACACAATTTGGCTTCTTCTTTCTTTGAGTTTTTAAATAATTGGAATGTCTATTACGTTTACCTCTGTAGCACTTCAAATATTGCAAATAAGTATAACAGCTAAAATAAGGGACATGCTTTGTCAGTGATTTGTTGGCACACAAGAGTTATTTTTTACACAAAAGAAAGCAGAAAAGTTGAGTGAAGCTCTGTCTTTGAAGATTTCTCACAGTTGTGGTTTTTCACTCTTGCTGTCTATATGGCTTATTGTCTTTCTCAGGGTGGTGGTGGTGGTGGTGGACATAGGTTTTTCTGATTGCTCCAAGCTATGGCTGGTAGCCTGCCTGTGAGCCAGCTCTGAGCTCTGCAGAGCAGGATTGCAGCATCTGAATATGCAAGTAAATAAAAATATTTTTTTAAAAAGGGACAGTGAAGTAAAATGAAATTTTATAAAGGGCATGGGAAGAGGCAGGCATGAGGATGCTCTTTTCTCAGTTTCTCCATGTCCACAAAGTTCTTTTAGATTGTGAAATCTGATGAACAGGATGGTACGGGAATGTCATAGTGCTCCACAGTGCTGCACTTCTGCATTGGGCTACAGGTATTGGAAAGCATCTCACTGACAGACATGGAGAAAATGGTAGCTTCTCATAAGCTTCTCATATAGCTTCTCCATAGGCTGCTTCAAAAAATGTACCATTTAATGGATATAATATTACAGAGCCTCAAGGGTGAGCTGTGGTATATTGTTCAGTAGCTGAATTCTGTCATATACAAGTCTTCATTTTGGAGAGCAATGCTTTCAGGCCATGCAGGGAAACATCCAATAAAGGTTTTAATCTGTAGGAAGCTGAATTTCCTCTGTGTTGTGTGAGACTTAGGTGCCACTTAAATCTCATGTATCTGTCGAAATACTTCATAGGTGAATTGAAGTAGCATCTTGGCTTCATGGTGACCCCCTGTTTTGGTGACAGTTTCCTCCCTGGGAACATCACAAGGAGTAGAGGTGTCAAGTGTCTTTGTTTCAGTTGGTCAGCCACTTGCCTTTCAGTAAGATCTTTTTTCCCAGATCTCTATGCTAAATCAAGAAAAACTAATCTATCTGTAGCTGGCATCCCACTGGCTGACCTCATGCACCAGATGCAGAGCCTGTGTGCTATAGGAATCACAGACTAGAAGTTTGAAGGGACCTCAAGGTCCAGCCTTTCTTGGCAAATATGTGGCCTAGACAGTATTCTCTGTCGAGCCAAATCCTAAACACATCCAAGGCTGGAGAATCCGCCACTTCCCTGCGGAGATGATTTTCCTCTGTGCGAGGAGCGGAAGCCCCTGGGGCAGGAAGGTGTCCCGTAGCTGGGACAGGGAGGTGGCGCGGTGCTGGAGCAGTTGCTGTTGGACTGGGTTTGCTCAGCAGAGGTGGCCTGGAGCTGGCAGCTCGCTGTGAGCACGGCTCCTCGCTGTGAGCACGGCTCTCTGCCGGGCCGGGCCAGGCTCGCTGGGGCAGACCGGCTCTCTCTGTGCCGGGCCGGGCCGGCTCTCTCTGTGCCGGGACAGGCCGGCTCTCTCTGTGCCGGGCCAGGCCGGCTCTCTCTGTGCCGGGACAGGCCGGCTCTCTCTGTGCCGGGACAGACCGGCTCTCTCTCTGTGCCGGGACAGGCCGGCTCTCTCT
>VXBQ01009084.1:122876-184040 GCA_013400175.1 Phainopepla nitens | reverse complement strand
GTAGCTGGCCCGTGCATCCCGCAGCCGCTCCAGGCACACAGCGGCTGCTCTTGCCTCCCTGGTGGGACACAGGCTCCAGCTGCTCATCTGCATTCAGCAACGGGTGCTTTGAAACCAGTCAGGAGAGTTTCATTTTGGGGAAGACCAGGATGTGAGAGCAGAGATGGCTGTGAACAGAGGCAGTGGGGTGGGAGGGGAAGCAGGCCAGCCTCTCTGCGCGGCCCCGGCCGGGGCCCTGAGTGATGGGACGCTTGTGGGAGGATTAGAGCAATAAGGGCTTCAGTATCTCTGAAACAAGAAAAGAGTCTGATGTATTGTGCTCATGTTCCTGAATAAAACTATTTTACAGTGGTTCTGGTAAAAGATTTTAGGGCCAAAGAGAAAATTGGAGTGTTTCAATTCTCTTTATAAGGATAGTCTATTTGCATTAATTCCTTTGTGTTGCATTGAAGGAAATGTCCTGGCAAAATGTCATATGAGAGGATTATTTTGGAGTTCAAATGCATCTTGCCAATCCCCTCTTTCTTTGCTTCACCTTCAAGAAGAGCAGAGAAGTGTACGCTAAAATAAATTTTGGCTTCTTTAGCTATTTAAGGACATAAAAGTAATTTTAAAAGAACTTAAAGCTTACAGAACGGAAAACATTTGTCTCTGCAGTTATTTGCAACTGAAGAAATTTGTTATATTTACTTGCCGCTTTTCAGTTTTGGCGTGAAGTGCACAGGTTTAGAGCCTGATAAAGGGTAGAAGCTTGGCTTACATGGCCCTTCTTATTACAGTCTTGTCCAGCTCTCACTTCTCTCCTTGTTTACAGCCTATGTGAAGTTGTTTTTATTGAGATTTGATGCATGTAAATTCTGCAAAACAGTGATGAATTGAAAGTGAGTAATAATTTAGCACTTGATTTTGAGTAGTACTCTTGACACAGTGAAATTAGACTTTTGTTGCATTCTCATTTTAATATATTTTAAAAAGAAAGGAAGATAATTGACTGTTTCTCACTGAATTTTATAAATGGATTTGTAACTCTTGGTGGTTCCAAAAAGAAGTAAACTGGAATGATGCATGATGAGAGAATGTCATCTATGACTTTTGGCACAAAGTAAGCAATACTCCAAGATGTACTTTACACAGATACTGCAGTGTGAACAAAACTTAGCCATTGGCCATTCCTAATTTCTCATCTACTTGTGAACATCCTGTGTTCTTGTTGTGATTGCTTATGAGGAGGTAGAACAGTCAAGAATATTAGTATTTTCTGTTGTGACTTAGCAGATAAGCTGGGTAGGGATTGAATACCACCTGTGTTGCTCTGTAAACCTAAAGCTGTAGTTTGGGAGCTGTATATCCACAGGCAACTGGTTTTTCATTTTATCTGGGTACGTACTGGTCTTGCAAAGTTGCTTGTTGGTTTTGCTACAGCCCTCTTTTGCCCTATGGGGTAGTTACGGACTGAGGCCTTGCTTGTATAGAACCATTTAGTTCTTAAAAATACTTTAAGCTTGTTTCTTTCTTGATGTTCACCTCTGATACCTTTTGACCTTACAGTGGAGGTGCAGCAGGGGCCAACAGCAGTTCTGATGAGAGAAGGGATAGCAGAGAACCCTTGCAGCAGTGATCTTGCAGAATTAAGATTGCAGGGTGGTTCTAACAGAGGTGAAGCTTCTGTGCTACCAAAAAAGGTCTCCTGGTATGCTGTTAAGTATGCTGTTCTGAGTCAAACAAAATGAATACTCTCCTCTGTGTGGCCATGTTCATAAAAGGATTTCCTTGTGGGAAGCTGCCTGAGATTTTTACATCTGGTTCTGTCATTCAGGTAAGGTGTCTCATGAGCATGACCAGGTCTTTACATTTCCCAGATAAACAATTTTGTAACTGTAAGCCAGTTGACAGAACAGTTGCTTTCGGTGATTTCTTTTCTGAAAAGTTTTTTCTTCTGATGCAATACATCATAATTTTCTCCCCAAAATATGGGCATCAGCACATGCATAAATGCACTCTTTACCAAAAGAGACATGAGAATACTGACTGATGTCCAAGAGATTGCATGCAGTTCATTCACTTAAGAAGTTTAGGAAGTGTTTCCTCAGCAGGAGAAGAAAGTAAGAATGTAGCTTGGAAAGCCTGAAAACCACACTGACATGCTTCTTGTTCAGCAGCCACCTTGCCTAACCACAAGGCCAAGATTTCTCGGCTCCTCAGTCAGATCTGTGCAGAGTGGTGCTGGGATCCATAAATCAAGGTTATTCAGGATCATGGTTGTTAAACTCCACTTGCCTTTCATTCTGCATTTATCAGAGAGATCCATGTAGAATTGAGTAAACAACAACAACAAAAAAGTCTTTATTTTAGGAGAGGTTATTCTCAAAAAAAAAATAAAATAGAATTCAGAGGAAACTGTGCAAAGTATATGTTTATGTCCAAGGAAAACAGTAATGAGAAAGAGTTAGGTCATTGTGGGAAAAAACCCCACATAAAAGATCTTTTTTAGCAAGGACATGGAAACAGAGCTTATCTTCTTGGACAGCTTTGCCTAACAGATAAGGCCCCGGACTGGAAGCGGGTTCAAATCCCAGCTGTGCTGGAGAGTTTTTGTCAATTTAGACCGCTCAGTTGGTGCCCTTGTAATTTCTTTTTGCAAAGGCAAATCAGTACGGTTTGTCCTGTGAAAACTGTTCAGAGTAGAGAAGAGGGCCTTGGATGGCCCCCTGGTATAATGCAGGTGCAGGGGCTTGGGACCCAAGGGTTGAGTGTGGCAAGTGGTCCTGCTCACTTGTATGTCCTGACTGAGATACTTTTACCCTCCCTTGGCAGACAAGTTGTTACCAATTAACAGCCCTGCTCTCAGAGACCTTACACAGTGTAAAATACCTCCCTTTTCCACCCCCAACTTCAGAGAAATTGAGGAACTGTATTGGTCACTTCAGTATGTTTGAGCCAAGGCCCAAATGCTGGTTAATTAGACCTTGTGCAGGCTTTTGGAGTGTCTAGGCATTATCCCAGCTTTGCAGGTGGTGAATGATGCATGGGAAGGTTAACTGGTGTGTGCAGGATTATAAAGCCCTGTGAGCCATCCCAAACCTACTCTCTTTGTATTCCTTCCTCTGTCTCAGGGTCAGGATTAATGTATTTCATGCTACCAAACCCATCCTGTAAGGGCTAGGTCAGTGTTCGAGTAAGGTTATCAAAGAGCTGGAGAATTGGATGTGGTACAGAGATCTTACTTTCTGAATTGTGAGTCTTCAAGACCACAGAAAATGAAGTCCTTTGTTGTTTGGTGTTACAAACCCTAGACTTGCTAACACAGTGCTGAGCCACAACTTAAGTGATGGGTGGCAGTGCTTGCTTGTTTCTCAGTTCTCAGTGTAAGGTTGCAATCTTTGTTTCCTCTTTTTGTGGTATGCAGAGAAAAGTAAGCTGCAGAATTGCTATGATATTGCTGACAGTCTCATGAGATGTAGTGGAGAGCATGTTGGAAATGAGCAGGCACACGCTGGTGGGCTGAACTTATTACCACAATTGTAAACTGTGAGAGGATGAAAACAATTGAATGAGAGTATCTTAAATTTTTATAAAGCAGATTTAAATTGAGCATATAATGAATTTTCACAAGGAGCAAGCCCAAATGGAACAACTTAATGCCTTCAGTTAAATCAAAATTTAAGACTCACGTTTCAGTATCCCATTGGGGAAAACCAGATTCTGTGTACTTTCTGTAATGTAAAAATTGACTGCAAAACCCAGTTCTGCTTCCCTATCCCCAGCCTTCCAGGCCTACTTTAAATCTCCAAAAGAAGCAGCAAACTATAGTCAGTCTACTGGGGAACAAAACCTACAAACTGAAACCACCAAACAATTGCTAGAAAAATAATTTTCTGTTCTAGATATCTTTAGGGTAGTCATTGGGTCCAACAGTATTTGTAGCATCAGAAGCCCCTGCCACAGGGTTTTCCTTGACCCTGCTGCCTCACATTCCCTTCATGCATCTCTGCTTAACAAGCTGGAAACCTTTAAAGGGTGCCCAGGTACCTCCTGGCATTTTAGCTGCTGATAAATCAAAGACAAGCAGAGACTTTGTGAACCTTCTGTTTAAGTATGTTTTAATTTTCTACTGGTGGTGCTCAATTGTTGATAGTTATTTTTCGTTGATTTTTTAAAAGTTTAAACATTATTTAATAATTTCTAAATGAGAGAAGCAGTGCAAATCTGCCTGTTCTGAAGAGAAGAAAGAGAATATTGTGGGTCAGTGAAAACTTGACAAAAATAATGTAGTTCCATTTAAGAGCCTGTTAATTCCTTGGTTAACCAGCACGGTCCCAAACAAAATGTGACCACAACCTGTGTGTTCATATTGGCCACAACTCTTGGTATCACCATAGTATGCGAAAAAAAATATTCCATGTTGAGCCTTGTTCAGAAGCCAGTGGTTAAGTTGTAGGCGACTTCAAAATGCAGTTACTCCCTATATAAAAAATGTTCAGTAGAAAATAGCAGCTTAACCATGTGGAGAAATAAAGCCAGAAGAGAGAGTATGATTTCAGTAGCAATTTAGTGCATGATTGATCTTACTGATAGCAGTAGTGTGGTGTTCATAGCTGAGTAAGCCCACCAGCAACAACTTGCTTGTAATGTGTGTGTGTTGGAAAAATGCAAAGAAAATAAAACAAATTTCAAGTAAAATTTACATTTGTATTAGAAAATCAACGTTAGAGTTAATTCCCTTTCCAAAACTCCTCTGTTCATGTGTTTGTTTTACCATTTCCCCTGACTCTTCTGTGTCTGATTGTCTTGATATGTCTAGTACATCTGTTTTCTCAAATTAACCATTGCAAAACCAATGTTGCCAGAGGCAGTTGTGTTTGCCCCTGCGTGTTTATTTTCTTATTAAATTCCCTTCAGTGCTTCCTACCCTCCCTCTCACCCCTCCATCTTTCTGATAAGTCAGTTGATAAAGTCATGCAGCGCTTTTGCCTGTGAGTGTCCCAGAGGAATTGTCCTCGGCCTGGGTTGTAGAGACAGGAAACCATTCGGAGGGCAGAGCCTGGAGTGGCATGAAAGACTGGTCCCCCCCTCTGAGGACCTGGGGGCTCTGCAGCAGGGCCAGCCCTGAAGGGCAGCATTGACTTGAGGTTGTGCAGTTGTGCGATGTGGGCTGCGTACTCAGGGCATGGTTTAGCTCTAGCCATACTTTGTGGTTGAGTTATGACTTGGGTCTTAGTGAACAAAAGCTTGTTTTCCCTGACGATGTGAAAGGAAGCTCGTAAGCTGAAGACTTCTACCATGTGGAAATTTGAATATGAAGGTTGTTAAAACCAGCTCGCAGTGGGTGAGAAGGATGTCCCTTTTTGCCCAGACCACTCTTTAGCAGTTTTGCATGCGTGTCTGAGCAGCCAGGGTGATTGTAAGGACGTGTTGTTGTTTCTTCTGCAGCTCTCCCTTCACGGTTTCCCTTTGTAATGAAGGTGCTCAGAGCAACAGGCATACTTCAGCATTGTAAAATCAGCATCTTTATTTTGGTTTATCCTTTTTCCAGTGCACAGCTTCCTTTTCCATCCAAAATAAAGCAGTGGCTCTTACCTTCCTTGCCTTTCCATCCCTTACAAAGAGTCAGTTTGAAAACCATTCTGGTAATAGCACTGAGTCCTGCACTGAGGCAACAGTGATCCACTGTCGTGGCCTTTCCCTCCAGCAGTGACCCTTTCCCTCAGGCTTCTTGTGCTCCTCTGGCAGTTCTGTGCTCTTTGTCTACTGACCTTCAGAAATTAGAAAACTAAAATAAATTTCAGGTCCTACCATTGGCACCTGGTTCACAAGCCTTAACCATAGTCTGGCAGGTCGGTGTCTGCAAAACCTGTTTTCCTAAGAACAGAAGGTGTTCACATTATTGGATGGAAAATATTCTTGAGCCTGGTCCTTATTTGTAGGCCCAAAAAATTAAAATGCTGGAATAGTAAAGACAACATCTTGGAACACAGAATAGACCCAGTGTTATCTAGACGCACATAGCCTTAACTTTGAAACAGCCTTCTGAGTTTTCCCCATTTGGTTATATTTATATATTGTTTTTCTTCTAAACTTTAGTTTTGATCTGTTTTGTGCCAGGATTGGCTTGTTGTTGCTTGGTTTTTTGTTTTTTTTGAATAACTGCAGTAGTTATGTCAGGGTTTTTGGATTAATAATACTGCTTCAGTGTTTGTATAAGGGCCTGATATATTTTAGTTCCACTTGGGAGGATGCTGGTATTCAGCTTTTGAGTGTAGATTAAACCATCATTGTGGGTCATAAATTGTTGTTGTAGTTTGTTCACAAAGTGCCTTGAGATTTGCATGCTCTGAACTGATAAATAAAATGAGTGATTGTGTTCTGAGTAAATTCAGGCTGTCATAGTGCTGTTCCTTTGAGGACTGTGATGTTGCATGTTGGACTTTGCATGCATGGTGTGTGAAGCTAACCTTGTTTCATAACAACTCACTCCATAGCCATTTATTGTGAGGCGTTACCTTGTGGCCTGGGAACAGCAGGTTGTTTCAGCTTAGTTAGCTCAGTGGCAGCAGTTCTCTAAGACTGTGCTCTCAGGTCAAAAGTCCATGGTTTGCACAATGGCTGCTTTCAGTTCCTTTTGTGTTGTTTCCTCTCCTTTTTACTCATTCATGACTGCCACATCATTTTTGTGCTGGGAAGAAGAAAGTGAGTTATTTCCTTTGTGAGGTATCTTTCTGCTTCTGTTTTGCTTCTACAGTCTCTGCTTTCAGATGTGCTAAACAGGGCAGTGAGCTGTACAGACTATTATGGGACATGCTCATCTCTGCCTGTTCTGATACGTAAAGTAAGCTTAGCTGCAGCTTCTGACTGATGGCCTGGGCGGGTGGTGATTGTGTGCCACTGTCTCAACAGTAAGGTGCTCCAGTGAGTGCTACTTCCATCAGTAGCTGTTTACAAGATGTGCTGAGTGAGATCTGTATATAAAAGTGTGTAACATCTCTGAGGTGTATAAAGTACCTGCTGTTAAAGAGGAGTTTTTAGTGCCCTGAATTGGTCTTCTGAAACCTTAATACCTCATCCAGGATGGGCAGCCGACCTCCTGTTCCACACAGTGAAAAGAGAGAGCAGCCCCAGAGGCTCATGTTACCCTCCTCAGGTTGGTATCTACATAGCTTACATCCATGCCACTGCAGACAGGGACAGATGGAATACACTGGGTTTTGAGGAAACCCGTCTCTTTTTCTTGACTCAGAGAGTCTGTAGAGCTGACTTACAGTGCCTGACTTTCAGGTGTCAGGAGACCCATCCTAAATATCTCAAGCTGTGGATCCTGAATGAAGGTCGAGAACTTTACTTAACACCTTTGTCTGTCATCAGATTATTTTAATGTAAAAGCTTTGGATATAGTGGCTGTAATTGTGTCTTATTTTGAGACAATTTTAATTACCTTCCTCTTGCCTAGACTTGTTATATCTGCCTGTGTTTACCCTTTTCAGTAGAGCTTTTCTTAGAGATGCACATCTAGAACGTGTGGAGCTTCTCAGAAAACGAACAGAAGGAGATTTCTGAAATGTCTGCTGTGAAGGAAAAGGAGCATTTTCTGTGAAGAATGTAGCAAGAATTAACAGGCATAAAGCAAATTACCATCTGAAATGTTGAGCTTTTGGGAGGTTTCAAAAGACTAAGGGAGATCATGGAAAACACATTCTGCTAATGTAGGACACAAGTTAGTCCATGAAAGTTACTAATTTTTGGAAACGTCTTGTAATCATGTCAAACTCCCTAGTAAACCATCTGGACATTTTTCCATTCTTGGCTCAGTTAGTATGTGTAGCCTCTTTTATTTGGCATGAATAATATGGGGGCTGAAACAAAAGACTCCAGAGAAGGCTAAGAAGACCTTCTCAAAAATCAATTTTATTAAGAGATCATGTGAAACAGAGTTTTGCCCCACTTTGGGATTTTGCAGAATCTCAAGGAGCTGATGTGGCACGTAGTGAAGGAGCAAGGAGCAGTCATGCTAAATTGGGTGCAGGTGCAAGGAGATAGCTGAACTTTGCCCAGAGTCATTCAGTGAGTCAGTGTGTATGTGCCTGCCTCCTAGCAGCATGAAATAACTTTAGGAACTCAATTATCTAATCAAGATAACAAGGCATTTGAGGAAGGATCTCTCCCGTCTGGATCATTTTATTGGATCAGCTAAATTGTATGACTCTGTTAGCTGTAATCTGCCTCGATTGAAAGCTACAGTGTGTGGAAGAAGATGGAAAAGATGGCCTGGAGTGAGCCACGCCAAATTGCAAAATTCAAATCTGTATCTTGTGCTCCCCTGAAATTACAGTAGTCTGGGCACATGTCTGATCAAGTTGTTTGGCTTATTTGGAAGTGTATCTTTCTTTTTCCTCCAGTGTTGTTCACTTGTTGGAGATTCATCTCACTTTGAAATGGCTGGTCTCTCTCCTGCAGTTGTCAAATATCAGGGTAATATTGGAGGGGAGTTGTTGTATCTTGAGCTTAGATGGATCAAAGATGTGTATGTGTGTGAGTGCATGTGGAGATTTCACATCATGTGGTATGGGAAGAGATTCCACTTGGGGATGAGACAGGCAGCAGGTACCAATATGCCCAAATATGTCTTGACAAATGAATTTGATGTGCCTGTCAGAATAGAGCTTGCTCCCTGAGATAGAGGGCAGCTGTCTGCTGCTGACTAGAGAGGTGTTTTTGAGCAAATAAATCTTTGTCATCTTTCCATCTGCTAACGTGGATGTGCTAAATTGGTGGAAGGAAGTAGGAGGGAGGTGCAGGAGGCTACCTGCCAGTTGACAGTGTTTCGCCCAGTTCCTTTTCTCTCCAAAAAGCTGCCATCAGAACTGGTTTTCTTTCTGATTCTAAAAAGTTATTAAAGTACCTGGAAAGAGAAGAGTTTTATGTCTAGACACTGAGTCGGAATACGTTTTATGTAGTAATAAACCTAGTGTGGTCCTAGGCACCAGTGGGAAGGCAGATACACTTCCCAAGGAAGCTTCCCCTTGTTTCCTGCAGTTTGTGGTCTGCTGATGAGGTCAGTTGGTTTACTTGAACTATACAGAGATTTGTTGAAGTGTGTGCTTACAAAAGAACGCATGGCCATGTCCCTTACAAAAAGTTGGCAGTTCTTAACAAAAATATTGTTCTTTCTTGATTTCTGGTCTTATTTTTACCAGGTGACGTGATGCCTGCCAGTTCTCTTTGTAGAAACTCATGTTGCTTCTAATAAATGCCAGAAGTCTGGTGTAATAAACTGGAAATCAAGATATTCACAAGAATTTTTCTTATGCTTATTGAAAGCATATTATGTCATTTAAGAACAAGACAACTGATGCAAGGTTTTTAAAATTGAATATTTTAGAAATTATTTTCAGTTGTTTTAGGAAAGAAAATAGGCAAAAAGAAACTGCCCTTTTTTGTCTGTTTGTTTGGTTTCTTTTCCCATCTCATGATTTTGACTATAGATACTTTAGGGGCTTTTTAAAGAAAAAAATCTAGTTCTGTCTTGTTACAAAATATTAGTCTGTTGTAATTCCTAGGCAGACATTAGTACAGTAAAGGTGTTAAACCATGAGATAATTGGTTTGGAGATGCTGGGAAGCAATTTGTCTTGTTCTACATCTTCTAGAAAGCAAACACAATAGTAAAGGTTGTTTCATGCCTCTTAGTTTGTTTTTGTGGTCATTAATTTCACCTTAATTCTTTATTTTCGCTTGTTACCTTAAGATGGATTTTGATGAATCATCAAATTTTATAGAATTGGCAGTAGATTGCAGGTAGAGTTTAGAGTTCTTGTCACTCCTTAGCCTTTGGTGAATTTGAATTTACACTTAAACTGTGCTGTATATATTGTTTCAAATTAATTTCTGGTACACACTTTTTTTCTAAGCCATCCATTTGAGTCTGTTCAGGCTTTCTGAGGGTTCAGCCCTGAGTGAAGTGACCGTGACAAAATCCATCCTCTGGGATTGCGGGTGGGAAGGAGTTGGACTCCTTGTGCAATGAAAGGGAATTTGGTGAAAGGTTCTGATTTCCTAGCAAAGGCCAGATAGTTGTTACTAAAAACTGTTAATTGGATTGAATATGCTGGCAAACAATCATGGGGGTAGTAACAAAGAGCTGTTGGAGAGGATGGACAATGCCTTGTTCGGAGCTTCAGGATAAATGACAGTCCCATGCTCATTATGAACTCATGGAGTGTCTCTCCATGGTTAAGGTTGCAACTACTTTCCCATTGTATTTTGTTTCATCAGGTTATTTGTTTTGTTGTATGAGAAAACTTGGATTCGAAAATGTCTTTTGTCAGTTGACTTTATTTTTAACAAAGCTTTTTTTGTGCGTTTCCAGTGCTAATTGAAGTCCATCAGTGGCTATATGATTTAATGGCCTTAATAGGAATCTATGAGCACAAACAAAACAGAGCACTATAAATCACAGCATGTGCAGAGAAATGTAATTCCTTTCTGTGGAGAGGTAAAGAGCAAGATTACTGAGCTGTATTATATTGGATACCCTGCAGGTCATCTGAAGAACTGGAATTTCAGAGTTACTCACTTTTGTAGAATAATGTCACATAAACAGAGTAAAGTACAAATACCAGTGACTTCTTTGTTTCCTTTGTGTGGCCATAAGCAGTGCTGCTGTTGTTGAAGAATTTTAGCAGTTTACTGTGCTTCCACATACTCAAAGGTGCACAGACAGTAATTTAACTTAGCACATTTGGTGGCAAGTATTGTTGTAAAATAATTGGAAGATAAATTGGTTTTCAAATATCTACCTCTTTGTGGTTCTGGTAACCAAGGTAATTTGCCCATAATTATCTCCATTATATGGAGATACCTTACTTCTATTGGGATAATGTAATTTTATTTAATTTTTAAGTAGTGGGCAACTGTGCAGAAATTTTTGTGTTAAGATGAGAACTGCTGTGCAGTTGCTGGGGTACATGGAATATTGTTCTAGCATCTGTTTTTCAACAAAATGTATTTTAGTGTACAGACTATAAAATCAATCTTTTTCTCCTTTTGCTAGCAAGACAAGTTTTAAATTCAAAAAAGAAATACAGCAAACATTCACAGACATATGCCAGTAAAGACTGCAGCTGAATAGGTGTGATTTCCCATCTTTTCTCTCTTGACCTTGTTAGCTAGAAAATCTAGATGTCATCTCAGACTAATTGTGCTGCTGGAATGTGTGCATTTTACTGAGCTGAGGGATATCTTTGATGTACATAGAGATTTAATTATCAATATATCTCTTGACAGCATTTCAAGAATGGTAGAGAAGAGAACAAGTGGGCTGTATTTTAAGCTATCATTGACATCTTCAAACTCCATAGGATGTTGACAATGCATAATGTTATGTAAAATTCTGTGGTGGGATATTGAGAGCTACTGTCAAGACTCAGAATTAAAATAAAAAAGAAAATTGCAGAAGGAAGGAGAAGGAAGTGAGCTGTGGATGGCACATTATTTCTTCTTGAAATAATGTGTCAATAAATATGTATTGTATTGCTGCTCTTTGCATCCTTCTGCTACCTTATATGCAGAACTACTTACTGTATCTTCTGTGTTACCCCTTCCCAGAGGGAAACCAGTGGTGCAAAGATGAATTGCTGAAGCTGGTAAACTCCTAAGCTGTGTTAGTCCATGTGCTGTTTCCTGCTCTGCACTAGGGTTTATGGGAAGGGAAGTCAGTCAGTTGCTCTAATGGGAGGCATGGAGAGAGTCCCAGTGTGGAGTGGATGCAACCAAACCTCTAAAGGGCACAGCAGTTCTGGCTGTTGGCTGGGATCAGCTCTGAAGAGCAGGAGGTTCACAGAGGTGAGCTGGGTTTCCTTTAATGGAAAACCAAGTGGCACTTCAAGTAGATAGCAAGTTCTTGGGTTTGCATTTGTAGTAAGAAGTGAAATTTTATATTAATGACATTACCAATTTGTATTTGGAATAGTTGGGGCTGGGGGGTGGGGAGGATGGATGAAACAAGCCTGAAAAACAACTACAAAATAAACTTGGACATTTCTAGTTACACATGCAAAACCAGAAGGTAAGATTTGAAAATAAAAGAATTATATTTGCTCTCACTTAAGTGCCCTTACCTTTTGAAATGGCATAATGGCACATGTAGGTCCTTGAAACAGAGTGCAATAAACCTTCTGCCTTGTGTCTTCTGTTCCAGTAATGTTGTAAACCATTTAGGATTAACATTGGTAATCTGGTGCTACTTCCTGGGCTGAAGTATCACAGTGTAAAGTGCTGGTGTGTGTTTGCTGTCACTCCTTGTTACTCACACGCAAGCGGCAGTCAGCATTAATGGCATGTGGCTTTGCTTTGCTCCCTTGTGGCTTTGCTGCCTTGGTGTGGATATGAAAGTCCTCTGCCTCAGTTGCAAATCTTTAGGCCACACAAGCATAACTGTTATTTTTTTTTTTTTCCAGTGAAATGCTTTGATATGGTAATGATCAAAATATGGTGTGATTCCAAAAGAGGTATACAAACTTTCTTGTTCTTGGCATAAAAATATTACTCCCTGGAAACACCTTCTGTGTCAAATGATGGATATGTTCTTGTGATTTATGTAAGTGCTTGTCAGGAAGTTTTGTGGCTCATCCAATTTTAGCCATCAAGTACTCTTTCCTTGTCACTTATGACATACTTGATGAATTTTCATGATTAGCTAATGTACTTTGTAATTGTCAAAACTTTGCAATCATATTCCTTGGAAATATTGAGAAGGGGGAAGTCAGCTCTATCTCCCACTTTTTCTGCACAGCCACTCTTTTTTCTTATTCTCTTTTATTTACCCTGTCCAGTAGCCTTTTGGAAACCTCTCAGTTAGCTTTGGTTAACTCTTTCTCAGATTCATGCTTTGTTTGTCTGTTCTTTAGCAAACAACTGTGTTATTCTTGGCTTGAGCACAGGAATACCTCAGTACGGCAAGATGTTAGTGGTATTAAACAGGGTGGCTTTGGTAGTAAAACACAGTGCTGCTGAGAATGTGACACTGGTATTTTCCATCTTGTATTTTATCACTTATGTTTTCTAGAGAAATACTGATAAAACCATGGGAAAGAAGATGGAACACCTAACCTTTTCAGTCGCCCTTGGTCTCTCTTTCGAGTCAGTGTGCACCTTGTTGCCTTGCTGTCTCCATCATTAGTTCAGACACTCCAGTGACCTGTCAAGTACATCCTTCCTGTCACCAGAGAGATGGAGTTCTTTATGGTGTCTTTTATAAATGTTTAAGTCTGTGATTCTCTGATTTCTAACTTGGTGACAGGTGAGGCCCCTAATGCCCAACCTCTGTGCCACCAGGGAAGGACCCCACCATTACAGGCAGCAAGGCCAGCACCTCCCTGCTGCTCTCACTGCCCCTGTCACTTATCTGTCTAACATGGCTGGCAGTAATTACAGTGCAGGGAACTGGGAAGCAAGGGAAAATGCAGGGGAGCCTTGTGGTCTAGCTTTAGGTCTCCTGCACTCTGGGAAAAGGCAGATAGGGCACCGCAGGGTTTGGCTGGCTGTTCAGGGTCAGCTCTGGCCAATGGGCAAATGGCCGTGCCTGTGCTTGATGGGCAGCTGTGGTTTCACCCTTCTGGGCAAAGCTGGGACCCTGCTCATGCAGGCAGTGTGAAGAGTGCTCCTGGCCCTGCTGTGAGAACTGTGGGCCTATTCTTTAAGCTAAGCCCCCTGACTCTTGGAGAGTAAGGGTGTGTGGAGTCTGTCACTTCTACCAGGCTCACTTGGCTGCTGTGCAGGTACCTTGTAATGGGCTGTCACCCAGAGCTCCTGAGGGCAGGTGTTCAGAGATCCCTGTCTGATGTACAACATCTTTGAGGGGAGAACTGCACCCTGCAGGGCTCTGAGGATGTATTTTATCAGTAGTTTTCCCTCCTACCTTCCATTTCAAACCTTTCTGTGAACTTTAATCCTCCCATTAATTTGCCTGAAGGAAACATGAGTCCACTATTCTTGAATCACATTATTGACACCTTACTGCAGCAGGAGTTTATCTCTGTAGGCAGGGGCTCTGGGTGCCCTGAAAAGGATGCCATGCTGCACCCAGCAACACAGCATCCATCAGGAATGCTGTGGAAGTGAGGCCAAGCAGTCAATCTGTTGTCATCACATTTGACCTGGGCCCTGCTTTGTGCCAGGGACACTAAGAAGTTACCAATGGTAGCAATTGATGCAGCATTGCTTTTGGCAAAAATAGTGTAATGGCGGTTTCATATTATTATTTTCTTTTCCTTGGTAAAGTTTTGAAATTGAATCCTTTGTCCTTGAAAAGTCCCCACAAAAATAAAATCTCTCTGAGAAGAGAAACTGGTGGATGTGCTTTCTGAATTGCTTACGTAAATAACTAGAAAACTAATTGTCTTGCCTCTTCAAAGTATCACAGCCCAGTGTATCTGAGGGGTGCAGTGTTCCAGGCTTGCCCCCTGGGTCATGCAGAGGCCAGCGTGTAATTATGCAGTTTGTTCGTAGGAAAGGTGCGATGGTGAGACCTATTAAAATCTGTAGTGAATGTAAGAGAATATTCTGCTGGGCTCTCCATTGCTTCTCTCTCTCTTCACAATGTTTAGCCGTCTTCTCTGTCTTCTTCACCAAAACCCACTTGATTTTGTCTGAAATCTAGACTTATCCTGACTCTAGTGGTGAAGTTCCTTGCTTTGTGGAAAAGGGGCATTGAAATGTTTCTAGAACTTTAAAAATGGATAGTCAGAATGAAATTTGGAAATAAGTGTTCGTAGCAGAAGTTCCCCAGCTGTTACTAGGTGATGACTGTTCAAAGGCTTTGACATTTTTACTGTTGCTTTAAGTGGGGGTGAATCTATGCTAGAGTTTGCTCCTTCTGACAATCTAACCTGTATGACATAGGAGGACATAATGTAAAAGCAGAGGGGAGTGGGGAATATTTTAAAGCAAGTAGCAGTGAACAATAACTGAAAGCTTTCTAAAATCCTGTGAACTGAACTTTAGTTTTGATGCATCTTACTGCAGATGTCATTTTAAAAGCTGTCATTTCAGCAAAGGAAGGAGCAAGACCCCCTCTCTAGGTCAGTTCAGCATAAGAGGTTTGAGAAGAACTTGGAATGAAAATGTAAAAATTAATATTGAAGAGATTTTCTGATTTTTCTCTTTAGAAGGTTGGCTGCATTAACAAAGTGTTCTGATGGCTTGTAGCAAGCAGTAGATACCCACTGACGTGTACACCCATCTCTGCCCGTGAGCCCCCCCCAAGGCTGGGGAGGGGTGAGGACAGGCTTCCTGACACAGGAGTCCATCACTTGGCATTTGGGCAGATCACTGGCTACAAGGAGACTTCAGGGGGAGCTTTCTGGTTGCCTCTGCATTCCTGGATAATTCCTGAAAAGGCTACCTCAGGACTGATCACGGAGCTGCTATAAAGCAAATTCCTGGATGACACCTCGGTGTCGGGTTCCAGTCTGTGTTTCCTCTTTCTGCCCCTGCACGAAGGTGTCCGAGCTGTGCCTGTGCGGGCATGCTGAGCTCCATCTGCAGCCCATCCCTCCTGGCCAGGGCGAATGGGTGACCGCGGCTGTCCTGTGGCTTGCTGCTGACACAGAGCTGACAGCAATATTCATGAGCCGTGGTTGGGTTGTGCTGGAATGGCTGAGACTGGTAATATTTACGGCTGCATTAAACCCCACAGCCTGAATGTTCTTCCACCTGCTTTAGGTGTGTTTCCAGCAGTGGATTTCCAGTGTGCTTGTGTGGCTACGTACATGTGTGCGTGTGCAAAGATTATTCTCCAAAGTGGTCATTTCCAGTGGAGTCCTAATCTCCAGTTTCCTTTGTAAGGAGCTGTCTGTCTGGAGAGTAGATTTGAGCCTTTATACCAGCGGGTCACATGCAGGGCAGTCAGCCAGCGTGGATTTTCCTAGTTCTGCTGTGCAGGAGACCTAAATCTTTTTACCTGACTGGGTTTTCCTTCTCAGCGGTGACACATCTGTGATCCTTCCCTGCTCAAGCCCAGATTTCTCTCTTGAACAGACATTACCCAATTTGTCTGTGTAGCTTATGCTTTTTTCTGCCAGTACCTTTCTGTGGCTTGGACCTTACAGCTCCTCAAGGACTGAGCTGAGATCAGCAGTTCTGCCTTTATTTATTGTCCTCCCTCCAGCGAAGCAGCATGGATGGTGTTTAATCTACAGTGGTTGCTCCACTTGGCTGCCCCTGTTCTTCTCACATTCCTCACTGAGTCTGATCTTGTATTACATGAATAGCAGCATATATTAAAATATCTAAGTGCTTTATGCTGGCAAACACTGTGCTACGGACTGTGACCACACAGGAAGTTGGAAGTTTCCCTGGATGTTTGTAATGGTGAAGTTGCCCTGGAGCATGGTTTTTCCAGTTGTGACCATCACAGCAGCTGACTGAGCTCTTGTGCAAAATTTCATGAAGATGATAATATTACAAAGAATAGGGCTGTTGCAGAATATTCTTTTTCTCAATTACATGGTACAAAGTTACATTAAAGCTAAGTGAAGTCTCTGGCCAGTACAAGAAGAATGTTGCTCACAAAAGAGTCAGTGACCAGCTTATGAAAGACCAGGTGTCATTGCTGGAAAATCTGGATAAACAAAGCCAGTTAGTGCTTACGAAAGAAAGCAATTAGATTTTTGTAATATAGATGAAATCAGTTTGATTTTTCTAATGCTTACAAATTCAGCTTCCTAAATGATATTAATCAACATGGCATAGGAGACTCAGTTGATTTTTAAAATAACTACAGCAGCTGTGCCCTGGACTGTGGCCCCAGCCTTTCCAGTTAAGGGATATTGTATGAGATATGATGTGAAGAAAGCTAAGAGCAGTGCTGTGCTCTTCTGGGTGAGAGCATTTTGTTCTTTGCAGGAGCTGAGACTGAAAGGGTGAGACAACTTCTTCTGAGAATACTTGTAAATGGTATCAGAGTTTTATTGATAATTATAGCTGCTCTTCCTTCACCTTCTGTTACCTCTTGAGTTATTTACCTGTGTGAAAGTGCAGAGGGCTGATCTAAAAGCTGTGATGCACACAACTCAGTGTCCGTATTTTGAACAATTGTTAGGTTCAGAAAGGAATACTTGTCTCTCCGTTGTATTGTTCAGCTATCTAGAAGGAATCTTTTGTATTTCTTTTCCACTAAACCTTTTTTTTTTCTTTTCCTGGATATGTTGATCCTGTCTCTTACCTTCAGAAGTTTTGAATTCCGTCCTACCATGTGGTTTTCAACGTGTCTTTCGACTCTCACTTGCAAACTCCTGGCAAACCGGATGGTGTCACCTGGATTCGACCTGGAGGCCCTTGCATATGAAAGGATCCTTGCTGAGTCCCTTGCTGGGTCCTGTCGATGCGCATTAGGACTTGTCCAGGTGGAGCAACCAGGAAAGGAGAGGCAAATCAGCGTCCCCTTGTGAAGTCAAAGCACTTATATTAAAATGTGAATGGTTTCATCCAGGTGTGAAATAGCCTTTAAAAGTACTGGCATGGAAAGAAGTGGTGGGATTTAGTTTCACGTAGCACTGTCAGCTTGTGCCTTCTTGAAATCTCTCTTAGATCTTGTTTTGCATGAAGTCATTTGAAATGTTGACAGTTGTTAACATCCATAAGTTTAAGAAATGTCTGTTTACATCACCAGGGTGGACATACGACCTGAAGAACATGTACTAGAGAAAAATCATCATAATGGTAAGAGAGATCTTGGGTCTCTCTGCTGATGGTTATTCAGTGGTTCAGTTCATAGTCACCAGGTGCTGAAATGCTGAATTTCAGGCTGGGAGCCACAGGGATGGGGTGATCCCCTAGGTGATGAAGGTGCTCTGTGCTGCTGCAGGGACTGCAGAGGGCTTGAGCTGGCTGGGGGATCTCGGACCCATCAGCAGGGTCGCTGAGGGTGGTGCAGCAGAGCTGGGAGACTCGGGCAGTGTGAGTGTCCATCCTGGCACAAGTTAATGTCTGTCTGACAGAAAGGTGCAAGAGATGGTATCCACAGTGACAGTTCACATTCAGGAAGTTCTCAGCAATTAAGCACTCTCTTTTTAATGAAAGTTTACTTTTGCACAGTGAATGATTTATGACAGGGTTTTAAAATTTATTGCTTTGACTGTGCCCACGCACTTTGAACACTCTAAATAAAACCCAGAAACCTTTGAAACAAACTCGTAAATATTCAGAATATAATGCTTTCTGGTGGATGCGTAATGTAGTTATCACCAGCCAGTTACAGGAAGATATTTACACAATGTAGACATTGTTACTTAAACTCCTGGTAATACAATTATTCCATTAGTTACCAAATCCTGAAATAACCTCAAGCCCCTGAGATCTGAGATAGTTAATGCCGGAGGGAATATGTAGTATTTCAAACAAAGGAAGCTATTTTAAACAAGGATTTGCTACTTGTCTTTTGTCTAATGCTTTGCAGTTGTATATTTGAAAAGAAGATTCACATTTTCTATCTGTTCAGACAACAGTGAACTTTTCTTACTGGATTTTGGAGCCGTAGCGTTTCCTAACGAAACACAGATAAGGAAAAGCTCTGCCCTCCCTCCAAGTCATTTGAAGTCCTCAGCCCATTTGTCACAGAGAGATATGTCACCCTAAAACAAATCTGGTATGCAGAAGAGCACTCAGCCACTGCTCTCAGGGGTAGAAAACCGGCATTGGTCACCTCACTGGTGATAGCAAGTCATCAGGACTGTCCACACAAACCCAATTTACAGATATAAAGCAGATTACTGGGTTGGAGGATGTGTGCCCTGCAAAGGTGGGTTCTCGGGATGTAGAGGTAATTTATTTTTGTTTTGAACAGAGGGGGAAGGTGGATAGTTACTGGCGTGGAGGGAGTGGGTGGATACTCTGTTACTGTGACTGCCAGTGAGTGTTTATTCTCAGCCTTCAGAAATATTTCCCAGGTGTTCCATGCTGAGCAGGGGTCTGTAGCTGGAGAGCCTGAGCGGGTTTTTCTGTTCATAGTGTCAATACCCCTGCACTGTTAGTAAGAGTGGCACCCACAGACATCCACGTGGGTCCCCCCTGTGGTTTTAGTGATCAGGCATTTAGGTGCTTAAATCCTTGTTCATGGTTCTGGGAGAGTCAGGGTGCATAGTCACTGACCTGCTTTGGCCCCAGGATGGGTGTGTGACCTCCAGCTGATTTTGGAAGCTGTTTGACTGTGTCTGTACATGATGCAGAATTGGGCCTTCCAGACTTGCCACCTTCACTTTGGCTATGCAGGGGCTTGTGACTGGGTCAGAAAACAGGCTGGAAATAATAGTCAAGTAATTTCCTTAGTTCCCCTTTGACTTGATTCCTCTGATTCTTTGGTGGTCGTTTTTGAAATTTTTTAAGCCATGCAACAGTAGTGAGGGTATTAAGCATGATACAGGGTTGATCAAAAGCTTGTGGCTGAGCTAATTTCAGGCTTGTATTTAATTATACACTCTCTATATTGGGTAATGACAAAATGGTATCCTTCATGGGAGTCCTTCCTAGCCCAAATTAAGTATTGATAAGAAGGGAGGGGCAAGAGTAAGACAGGGCTTATTTCATGCAAGAGTCATCATCTTAAATATTCTCATTGTAGACTCCAATTTTCATTTACCTTGAGCATTGTCCAAGTAAGTTTATATCAAGCACTGATCCTGTTTTGTTGAAATATTTGCATGGGTCATACTTTTGATTTGTTAAATAGTGCATTTGCAGTCACACCCATCCAGGAAAACTGTGCCAGCCAGCCATAATTTTACTTGATATTAAATTGTACATGATGGCTTTGAAAACAAGCAGCTTGTAGGATTGTATACTCTCTGTTTCTTTTGAGTCTCTTCCAGAACTACAGTTTAAGTGTATTTCTGGTTCTACCTGAAATTTTGACTCTGGCATTTGTTTTCAAATGACTTTTGGTGAGGAAAGGGTCCATGTGCTACCAGACAACCTGAAACTAAAGAATTAATATTAAATCTGTTTCCCTGTAAACTTAGGTATCTTTGGGTATTTGAATACATTTTTCTAAATCAGTTCTGACGAGAGATTCAAAACTTCCTAGTAGCCTAGAAGTTAGCTTCAGTAATTAAAATTTCTGTGTGATTAACTAAACTGGGGTTTTTTTTAATTTTACTTTTAAGGGGAAACAATCTGATAAGCAGAATATAAGCAAGTGCCCAGGTGGAAGACAGCTATTTTCTTACGTTCTTGCATTCATGCTGGGAATTGAGAACAAAATCCAGATGCCTCCAATGTCAGGTATTAGAACATGTATGTGCAAAGCACTGTTCAAGGAGACAAAACAAATCAAAACTGGAAACTGTTGCCTTGCCAATTAATTCTTCTTTTGATTCTTTGCTGTAGACCGAGACATTACTGAATTAAGATTTTGGAGATAAATATTACTTTGGCAAGTTTAGCAAAATAAATTTTAAACTCACAGCAGACACATTCTTATTTTACAAATTTCTCTTTATTCTTATTCCTTGCTGTGGTCTTTGCCTGTCTTTTGAGCAGAGAGATTTTTGTTTTGGGGTTATTTTTATTTGCAGATAGTGGAGCTACTGCAGCTGTGTAATACTCAGTTTTGCACTGAGCCAGAATCTGTTGTCACTTAGGAGGTGCTTCACACTCGATGGTGATGATTTCCTTTCTACCAGCACAAACTCTCTAAGTGCACAACTGCTGCATTTTCTGTGCAGTCAGAAACCTTTTCTAGACTCAGGTACTTGTGGGCAGAGGTTATGTTTTATCCTGGGCATGTCTGGAGCTGTGGACTTGTGAAACACACTCACTTCCTCTAGGTAGAGGACTAAACCATGACAGAAGCACGAGAATTAACAGATATTTTCTCTAAGTGCTTCTTGTTTTAGTCTTGAAATTTAAAGCCTTTTTTGGTGAGAGGAATCTTTCCTACCTCCTCCACATTGCTCTGGTCACTGCCTTTTATTTTTTGTTTGCTTACCTTAGTAACTGTAATTACAATGTACTGTCCTGTCCTTAATGCAGTTTTTCCTTCTTTCTGTGAAATATTTCTGCCTCTTGTAATGAAACACATGGTTGCTTGATTTTTAATTTTTTTTTTTTAAGATGAGTTAGAAATTCTGATTTCAAGGCTCAGCATCTGCCTGTACAAGGGATTGGGTGCTATATTGCCTGATTTTCCAGGGCCCAGCATTTTATGTGTGAGCAATTAAGTACTTCACAGTTTCTGCTTTTGGGATTCCTGGCTACCTGTACTTCGTTGCCTGTTGTGTTGCAGTACTCAGCACATAGTCATAATCCCTGATTTGAGAGGCAGTAATTATTGAGCAGATGCAGCATACAGTGATAGTGAGGCTTTTAAGCGGCTTACTGATAGAGCAGTTTAAAGAATGTTTACCAGCTATAGTAACATTACTTCTGGTTGCCTGTCTTAATTCATTTCAGATTAATCTGTCTTATAGTCGGAAGGAAAATGAAGTGAGTCAGTAACTTAAAGAGTTATGTAAAATCTTTACAGTGCTAAATAATTGTGCAGTTTTATGTATGCTGCCGAAATTGGAATGTCAGTTTGACACAAATTCGCCCAAACAGAATGCTAGATGACCTTACCTCTTCCTCAAATAAAAGCCTTGAAACTTCTCTTCATGTGCTGCTGGGAGTTTACTAATCTTGTCTCATTTCACAGGATCTCTTAGGCATACTTGTTTTTGCGTATGGCAGTTAACTAAATGTGTCCGTGTTCGTGTGTGGGAGCACGGGGGTGTGTTTCAGAGAGTGATGGTCAGAGGTGTATGTGAATTCACATATGTGCATGTGTGAATATGCACACAAACAGTATGCCCCATTCCCAGCCACTCATGTTGAACAAATAACCAGCTGAATCAGATAAGGATATGACAAACCAGAAACATCTAATTGTATCAAGAGCAAACAGACTAAAAGTGACTAAATATTTTGGCAGAGGACCCTACTGAGGAAACTAGATTAAGTGTTTCTGTTACATTATGTGGGAAGGAAGAGAGGAGCTGAATTCTCCCCTCCTCCAAAACTCGTAAGCCGGAAATATGATTCTCTTTGACTTTTTAGAGCTGTTGAAAAATTGGCGAAAGGCAAGCTTGGGGCATGCCAGTGCCAGCAATTAGAACTCATCATGTGGAACCCATGGCTAAATCCTTTTGCTTATTGTACTTTCTGTAGTTTGCGACTGTTAGTTTTTCCTATTTATTTTAGAAAAGGGCCAGTGGGAAAAGTCTGGGTTCCCCACCCTAAACAAGATAAATTGTGATTTCATCATGTTTTGGCCTTATCTCTGTTGTTCTTTATTTCACTGCAAGCATTCAAATCTGCCCTGATTGTTGGTTCTGCTCTTTCACTGCATCCAACTTAAGCTTTGCAAACGTAGCTTAGGGCTTATTCCAGTGTATATTTCCAGCTGCTCTGTATCAAGGTTCATCCAATTTCCTTAGTTGTTTAGTTCCTATTAAACTTCAAGCTCTGAAGGTTGCTTAGACAAGAATCTCCTTTTTTTGCATTTGATTTTTTTTCTCCCTTCGTGGTTACTGTAAGTTGCTAGGGACAGTGAATACAAACCGAATTCAAGGGGATGGTAGTCTTTTGCATCCTTTGCAAACATTTTGTGTCCATCACCTCACTGCTCATAATGGACAAACGTTTGTGCCTAATTGTTGAATGCAAAACAAGTTACATGATGAATTTGTTTAGGTTTCAGTGTGCACAGTATTGTGCTGTACATAATTATGCCCTCTTTTTTATAGCACTGGTTTCTTTGATCCTCTTCTGGGAGAGCGTGCATTTGAAGTCTGTATATCTATTAGTTTTCTTCACTGCCATTTAGATTAAGCTAAAAGGCAAGCTTCAGTGTATATGAGCTGGTATGGTATGTTTTGTAGTATCAATAAAGACTGCATGACCACTTATTCATTTATCTGTTTATCAGTGACAGTTCATGACAAAAATTCCTTTACCTCGAAGGCCAAATGTGTGACTTCATTCTGTGTGCCTCGGGACAACTTTTCTTGTATGGTAACTGGCTACACAGACACTATTGCGGTCTTGAGAGCTGAATTATTTTGGTAAATGAAGCTTATAATTGTTTTACTCCATTTTCTGGTGTGTAGCTTACTGCCTTGACCTGAGTTTGTAAGTGAGACGAATGGCACGAAAGGTGTTGTATCTCAGTCTCTGGGTAAGAGTCCTGCCTCCACCGAGCCAGAGCCCTGAGCTGCTTTGAGTGTGGCAGTGTAGCAAACAGATGTAAAGGCCCAGCCATCAGGTTTAGGGGTACTCACAGAGTTGGAGTGGGGAGAGGAAGGGGCTGTCTGATTTTAATATCTGTCTTGGGATAGAGGAGGTGAGAGAGCGTGCAATGGAAACCTGCTACTTTGGGAATCCTGGCTCATTGCAAGTGACAATTTCAGCATGAACCTGCCTCAAGACCTGGCTCTGCCCCATCCCTTGGTTTCTGACAAAACTTGCTAAGTGCACACAGCTCCTTCTTACGTGCAAAGATCTTTGCAGAATGAATGCTGATTTTTGCCAGAGCTGGATGTTTGCTTGCTTGCTTGCGAAAGTGTTGAATAACGTGTGCCACCTGGAAAAGAGGAGATAGTTTTTTTCTCTTGTGTGCTTGTGAAGACAAATAACACGTATTACGATAATAATACATCACCCAGAAAGCAACGCTTCAGTGCTTCTCTGTATATGCTAGGATGTGAGTTAAAGTGAAGCAACAAAGATTGGGGGAACATCCTGTGGGAGGAAAATACAGTGCTTTCTGCTTTTTTCACAGGAGAATCAAGATTTACATTTGAAAACATTCGGTTCATCAGCTTTTGTGTCTTGTTTATGCCAATGAAAAAGTAGGTGAAATAGGATAGGTTGGCTATGGAAAAGCAGAGCTAGAGACACGGAGCACAGCCAGCATTTGTTTCTGGCTTTTTAAAACAGACCTTGCAGATGTCTAGTAAGAATGCCAAGACTCACTCTCAGCAGAGTTTAAGATTTTTAAACTTTCTTACAAACCCTAATACTGATTTGGTACCTTACAAGGGCAAATTCACTTGAATGAAATGCTGTTCCTGTAGGACTGTAACTTCTGTAAAAGCCTTCTCAGTCTGGAGGCTTGACCTGTCGTGAGTCTGTGGAACTTGGGATACCTAATGAGAATGGATGCACCTGGGATGTTTGCAGGTGGGAATGATCAGACAAGCATGGATAAGGAGTATGGGCATGAGATTTCAGCTGCTCAAAAATATATTTTTTTGTGTTTCTTGATTTTAGGTCATGAAACCACCATTAGTGCTAATAGGAATTTGTGTGGCTTAATAATCATAAACAGCATTAACATGCACCCCGCAATACTTAATGTGTTAATGTACATGAAAACTGGCTTTCAGCTAGCATATTTGAATGAGGCAAGATGGGGTTTTGGAGGTCATTATTACCACACATTAAAGTAAAATTTATGTTGCACAACTCAAAACTCTCAAACAGATGGAGCTGGAATTGCTCCCAGCATCTGGCTAGAACGCCAGAGCTTCCTCAGGAAGGGGGAGAAATGATGTAAGAATTCAAACCATTCCTCCACTCTTTTAAGTAAACCCTAACCATGAAAAGTGAGGAAGCTGTGGCACAAAAAGCTTTCTTTGCTACCCAACACATCCTATTTTGTCTTTCCTCAGGGGTTTAAAATGAACTGGATGGTCTCCAGGCCGTTTCTGCTGGAGACCATTTCTGGGTGCGGGTGTGCAGGAAAGCCAGTGTGTGATCTGCCCTTGTGGGAGGAGGAGACAGACCCTCCAGCCTTGCACTTGCTGTCTGCTGGCATCTCCTGCTTGCTGGAGGAGGGGTCCTGAAGCGTACAAAATGCAAGGCTTGAGGTCTGTATTGTATAGCAGGAAAACAGTATTTTGGGCTGAGTAAAAGGTGGAGAGGCATGAGAGGAGTGTACTTGCAGGAAGATGGCTTTGAGGCCAGGCACTTGGACAGGTGTCCTCCAGGCTTTTTTCTCTGACTTGAAAGAGGTGCTGAGTGCTATGGGATGTGTAAGCTGCCAGTAACCCAGGAAGCTGGGAGTTTCTGCCATGCTTGATACCAAAGGAGTCGGGCTAATTTTTGTTCTGGAAAAGGATGGCAAGTCACCTTTCTGTGCAAACTCTTGCTTCTATACTGTCTCCCTTTTCATACCCATATATGGCTTTCATTTGATAATTGTGTGAAAATAAAAACACTGGGAGGATTAGACCTGTGCCGGTTTTTAACTTAGAAGTGAGATTACCTTAGCCTTTGCCACACGTTATTTAAAATATTGCTCTGTATGTCTTGATACACATTTTAATGCCCTTATATTTCCCTGCTTGTAGACAGGATCCTCATGAGGAAGGGCCACAAACATTACCTACTAAACCAGGAATTTTTGTAGTCTGTAAACTACACCATAAATTTTAACCTGACCATTTAGATAGAAAAAGGCCTGCTACCCATAATTAGCACTGTGTTCGAAGCCTGTGCTGCTTGCATATTGTTTAAAGAATTTAAGAGAAATCGATTTCATATGTGAGGCTTTCTTTGTAAGCAAAGGGTAAACCAAAAGGAATTTCCTGGGATTGTTGCATGTATTAGATCTGAAGAGCTTTTGGGGCGGTGGTGTGTTTAAAATACTGTGAAAAGCGAACCTTAAGCACAGAAATTGAGGTCATTAGGATTTCTTTGTACTGAGAAATGCTTGCATATGGACCAAAGCAAGGAGTTTATCTGGCTACCTGCCACTGCCTCCTACCTCACTCTTCATAGAAAGCATTTTCTTCCAAGCATAGCAGAATGGGAACTCAGAGCTTAAAAGAGCCTTGTGGTTTAGATGCCTTTACAGTCGCTATGCAGGCAGGGGAAAAAATGTTTGACTGAGATCCTGTTATGTAATTCAGGGCTTCTACATGCAGAAAATGTGAAACTGAATTTTAAAAAATCATCTCCCAGAGGCTATTTTGTAGTTCAGTCAGGAATGGTACTCTGTTCACAAGAGTGAAGGCTAGGGATTAGTTTGTGATTAGTTAGTTTGTGATTTTAAGCTTTTGATAAAGTAATTCTGTCAAGTAGAAGAAGAGCCTGAACTAAGGCTACACTGCTCTTTATAACACAATGCAGGACTTCCTCTAACAACAAAAATGATGGCTCTCTGTTGCTCTTCCCACTTGTACAATTTTAATGGCATGGGACAAACTGTGTGTACTAGTAGCCTTGGGCTTTTGTTAATTCTGATCTTTGGTGTACTATAAAATGTATGTCCATGGGTTATAATTAGTGGAAGCCCCCAATAATTAAATGACATCTGCTTTTCATCAGAATCGTGGCTTAGTTAACCCCAGAGCCATCGTTTTTCACTGGCTTTCCACAGCCTCCCAGGATGCTCGGACAGGACTGTGTCAATTGCTTGCTGCAGCCTGTCATTGCCCGGGCACATTAACGGAAACAGAGTCCTGGCTTGTCCGGTTTGGCAGTCAGGATGGGGAAAGTGCCATCTGCATAGCAGCTGCTGTTCCTCTGGCCTCTATTAATTTATCTCATATTGCATAATAGCCAGCATTTCTTTCCTTTGTGCAATGTTTGACCTTCTGGGACCATCCTTTTTCCCTGGCATGTGTGGGTGGGTTTTTTCCCTTATCTCTGACTAGCCTCATTTCGGGCCATGCTTTCAGGTCCTTTTGTAATATTCTAGCACCTTGATCTGGTTTAGCTCTACTGGGTGAGTGTGGGCTCCTGGGGAGAGAAGGCTCGTGCAGCTCCTGCCTGTGTGTGTGTGCAGTCCCTAGTGTCCTGTTCCTCTTTCCTCACCTCCAGCCCAGGAACCTGTTAGACCTCAACCCGCTCATGGATTAAGGGAGAAGGTCTGCCTGAGGCTACTTTTGAGACACATACTAGGGAGGGAAGTGGAGAACTTCTGTTGATGAATTTATCTTGAAGTGCAGGTGGTGGGTCTTGAGTCTTCAGGCAATCTCGCATGTTACTTCATTGAAACTCTTACAAATTTCTTGTAGCCCCAGTGGTTTTGCTCTTATCTGTTCCGTTCTCTAATCAAACAGAAAACCCCAGATCAGCTCATTTGGACACAATTGCAGTGCAACATCTGTTTGAAAAGCAAACAATGTCTGTGAATACTTATGGTTATGAAATGGTTGCTCCGAATAAAAAAAAACCAAACACAAAATTAAACTCCCCAGTTTCTACAGTTTTGCTCCATGAATTTACTGCATTTGGGAAAGAGGAGAAGGGAACAAATACAGAAGAATGGAATAGAGCTTGAAAGTAAGCCATTTCTTCAGTTGAAGAGTTTTTCTCGTTGTTGTGCCTAGCTGTAAATAGCTTTGAGGATTACATTCCTATGGTCTACACCAGGTTCATTCATTCAAGCTATTTCTAACAGGTACTTATTTTACCTGGAAATTAAGTTTATCTTGCTGCTTTCTTGCAGAATATGGCTATTTCACAAAGAGAATGTTTGATTTGAAATAAATTAAGATTGCTTTTGGTTTGGCTTTCTTTCCTCCAGATGTGAATGTGGAGGGATGTGTCTCACCCCACCCCACCTGCTCCCCCCGCTTAGATTTTTTTCCTTCCCTGGGGAGAAATTACTTAAATGACTCAAATTTTTATTGTACTATGGCAGAGTGTCATGCATGCAGCCCTAGAAGCAGAGGGCAGATAAAAGGTTAAATTTTTGTATTCTTCTATATTTGCTAAAGAATTCTCACTATTTTTACCAGAGTTGAAAACCTGTTCCAGCTCTAGAGCCCTCTGTCAGTCCTGATACGTTGCATAAAAAAAAAGTCTACAGATAGATTTTACTTATGTTTCCTAGGAGGTTTTGCATTCATAGGTTATAGGTATTTGTAGCTGGCTTTGAACTGTAAAAATCCCATGTTTTTACTTTGGATCAGAAGAAAGATACACATCCTGTCATTTTAAAAGCATTAGGGAAATTACATTAAAGTAACATTTCCACACAGAAAAAAAAAATCCATTCAGCTGTTGATGGATTCTTCAAATATGCTGAATACTTTTAGATGCTGCTGCTGCTGGCTACAGTAGCACACCAGTGCTGTTTAGGTTTGACAATTAATCCCCTTTGTGCTTTAGCTTTAGCGCTGGTTTTAGAGCTCTTTGGCTCGTTGTGTAATTTCAGCGATTTGCCCTTTCTCCTGTGAGGCACACATGGAGACCAGAGGAAGGTGGCCCCGTGTTTGGGAGAGCTTGGGCAGATGAAGCTCCTCTGAGCAGCTGCTTTGGGGGGTGCTCCTGCTTTGTGAGCCAGCACCAGGGTGTCCATCCAGGGAGCCTGTGGCAGGAGTGGGGCTTTGAGGGCCAGGGAATCCTCCTGGAGAGAGGGTGGGAGACAGGCAGTGAAAGCTCTGTGATTTGATGTGAAATGCCCATGTGATGCCTCTCATTAGAGCAGGCTGACTGGGAACCTCCTTTTGTTAGGCCCTTGAATGAAGCGCAGCATTGGTTTGCCTGCTTTGCCTTTCCACTGAGATTTTTGGACAGGGTTATGCTGTTCCAACCACCAAGTGCAAGAGCCTTATAGCTCTCTCCCCCAAGAGAGGTGGAAGAGGAGGTCAGGATGTTTTCATCATTAGACAGACTATTCCTTTTGGCATGAAAAAATATGATTTGGAAAGATTATTTTGTGCTCTGTGTGCTGCTGGACAAGTGCAGGACAAAAATAGGGGGCCAAGCCTCTCTTAGCCTTCCCTTGGTCCCAGCTGGTGGTGATCCCGGGCTGCCTGGCCCCTGGAGGCACAAGTGGGTGGGCCCTGGGGAATTCCTGTGCCCCTCTGGCAGCCCTAGGGCGGGATGCCCTGGCGTCTTCACTCATTGCCTGCCTCTGCTTTCAGCTGCTGCCTGACACCAGGTAGAAATGACTGGAAGAAGGAGACAAGGCTTCTAGGATGCCAGCTGCAGTATAGCAGGAGAAAAAATGCTACATCCAGAGTGTCTTTCTCATCCCCCAGCTGATAACAAAGTAAAGGGGAGTGGGTAGGATTAAACCCCCAGTGAAAACCAAAAGTGCTCCCATCTACAGCCTTCAGTTTAATTTTGGTATTTTAAATCAAACTTTTGCTCAGGAGTTCTGAATTTTAGATAGGAAAGCAAGAGAATAAAAATATCTTTGTGTGCAGGTTGTATTTGCAGAATGAAACACTTCCTCCTCCACTTTCTCCTAAACCAAACAGATCCCTCCCACAAGAAAACTGGCGAATCTCAGAGCTGATCCCAACCCTGTGAAAAGTGTCAGAGCAAAATAAAGACTCCCAAAGCAAGTGATAGTATGAAAGAGGGAGGGAACAAGAAAACCCTCGACTTATATTATGAAGCTCAGCTTGTTTGGAGAGCAGTAGATGCCAGCTTTCAGTGCAGACCCAGTTTATTGTCCCTGTCCTGGAGATTATCACCTCCTCTTTCCATTTGATCAGCAAGGAAAATGGAGACAATTTCTCAAAGTGAATATAAAATATAATGAACTTGCCCCTGCATTAATTTTTCACAAGGTTTTGTATTTGGAGGTCAGGGAAGGATCAGATCAAAGGAGAGAGGGATACATGAATGATGCCAACAAGAATGAGTCAGAAATTAAGTGTGATTGCTGGGAGTTTGGGCTTTCCACATTAGCAACCAATGCCTCTGTTCTGCTGGGAGAACAAGTCAGTTTTGGACCTATCTCAGATACTGGTTAGTCATGTTTTCCAACAGCAGAGGAAAATTTTCCCAGCCTGCTCCCCATGACTGTGAGGACAGTTTTCCATCCTGGAAAACCTGAAATCACAGTGGAGAGTGTGTATGTGGAGGAAGGAGTTGGGGGAAGGCGGATGAGAGAACTGGCCACTCCATTATTTTGTAGGTAGCATTGGCATGTAGGAAGATGATGCTTCCTTCTGACGACAGAGCTAGAAGGAAGTTGCATGTTTACGAAATGCTGCACAAATAGAAAATAAATATTATGGATTTGATATAATGTAGATCAGAAGGCTTAAATATGTTTTAGATGGGAAAACAGTTGAACTTCATTATTTCTATTGGGCAGCTGTCAACCCAACTCCAACCCCACCCAACCCTTCTTGAATTTTCAAATAATAATTCATCTTTTGGACTATTTACATGGATGGGAGAAAACTTGATTTGTAAGGTGAGATTTTCTTTACCATGCTACTGGCACAGGTTTGCATTTAGTGTAGGTGCTTCTATTTTTTTTTTTTTTTTGCTTTATGTATCTTCTGTCACATAGCATATTTCTAGACACCCTCTCTCTCTGGGCTCTGCAAAAAAAATATTTATTTGAAAATGAATGTAGAAACATCTGATGTTCAGTGGTGTTCAAATTTTGGATTCAGCTCGTGTGCTGAGCTCTGTGTTACGCCAGTGGAAAAATGCTGGCTGTGTTTCATCACATCTGACTGTTGACTAAGTTAGATGCATTTTAGCTGTTGCCAGATGTACAAGATACAGTAAAATGAGCATTTCCTGTAGCAAATTAAGACTTTTTGGCTTTGTGATGATATTGGCAGAAGCTGCTTGTTTGCACTGGGGATTTGGCCAGATCTTGCTGGTCAGTACAGACAATAATTTGAGTTAGCAGAGGAGATCTCCTGATCTAGCTGAATTAGTCTTATTCTTTTAATTAGATCAGTTTAGGGGCTGCAGCCTTCTATTGTCATTCCTGACTGTCATACCAGTTCTAGATACACCCACCATTAAGCAAAGCCAAATGCCTTGTGGCATTTTTTAGCCAGACTGAACCAGTGAAGACAAGCTTCTTTGGAAGGGGGGCATCTTGGATGAAATGACTGAATGAGTGTGTTTCCTGGGCCAAATCCTGATTTGGCGTGAATTGAGACACCGTGGAGTCAGGAACACAATGCATGACTCACCACATTGTATGACTCAACACATCAAGGCCAGGTGGGATGGGGCACTGAGCAACCTGGTCTAGTGGGATATGTCTCTGCCCATGGCAGGGGTTGAAACCAGATGATCTTTAAGGTCCTTTCCAACCCAAAACGTTCAGTGTTTCTGAGACTTTGGCCAAGGGATAGCTCGTCACACAAAGGCTTGCTAGTTTGTAGATAGACTGCTCCCAGATACTGACAGACAGGAGATCTATGACTGTTTCCTACCCCTGAACTGCTTGAGGCTGAAGTGTTCACTGGATTGTATTTTAGGGTCATGTGTAATTCTTCATCGTGCTCATTGATTCCCAGGAGTGGGAACTGTGCACGTATCTGGACTGTAGGGTGTTGTCCTGCAGCTGCTGCTGTTGAGCATTAGCAGTTTTGGAGTCTCAACAGGGAGTTGAGGTTTGCCTTTCTGTGTCCCTGCAATTGCTTACTGAAGAGGTTCTGCCTGTCCTAAGCAGCAGATGAGTGGCTGTGGTGGATACAAGAAATAAACCAGGAAAACTGCCATGTTAACATGAGGTCACTGATGGATAGAGTAAGCAAGGATCGCAGGGAGAACAGAAGAGCTGGGTTAAGGCGTTTCTGTCTCTTGTCCTCTAGCTGACTCGGAATTTACTGCTTGAAAAGCTTTTAAGTGCTCTTAGGGCAGGCAAGCTGAAAAAAAACAAAACAAACCCCAGTTGTTTGTGTAAGAGCTCTGGTTATGGTTGAGTATCTGTATCAGAGAGGCCTTAGAAAAGCAATGACACTGTAAATACCTGACATTTGCTGAGCTTTAAAGCATAAGGTTATCAGCCTCTGAAAAAATCCCCAAAACTGCTCACAGAGCCACCCAGCTATGAGAGCTAGAGCAAAGGAAATTTTTTTTTAATTGGTGCAACATTTAGGATATTTAAAAATACTGTCAACCTGGAAGTGGTTTAAAAATATCCCACCCATTCTCTTGGATGCAGTAAGTTGAACTGAGTGGTGTCTGAGAGTGAATAAAGCAAGAGAGTGCTGAACTCCTCCTGGCTTGTCCTGAGTGAGAGAAGAGGTCACAGCAAGGCTGGGCTAATCTCGCCTGAATTTAAATATTCAAGAGAAAAAAATCTGTGTTAATACCTATGAATCTAGTACAGTCAGTGTAGAAACACTGTAGTCTTTAAGGGAACAGTTAACTCCATGGCACCTGTTTTGAGATGGAAGAGCTGTGGAGCTGTGCTGGACCTGAGACTTCTGAGCTTCACAGCATGACAGGAGAGATGGTCCCTCTCTGCCAGCACCAGCACTGTCATGTAATGGGAAAATTCCCAGAAGCTGAAATTCAGAGATTGGAGGTCTCCAGCTGTCTCTCCACATGTCATGTCTGGCCTGGTTGCCTTTGAAGGAAGACTTCTCCGTGCTGCAGCCACCCTAGCAACTCTGTGGGAAGAAGCTACCTGCCTTGTACCTGTTGTCTTGTGGTAAGACAAAGAGTCCACAAAGTAGTAGGTGCCAGGTGAGTTGTCAGCAGCAACTCTGTAGGGAGCTGAAAGCTTGGAAAGCGTGGGGAGAAAATGCTGTGCTAATAATGTATGAGGTGTATAAACTAAGCCTCATTTAAAACAAATATATGGGTCCCCAAGGAGTGTAGTAAATGGGGCAAGGAAAGGTTTGGCCCAAGTTGTAGTATTGCTTTATCTGTCTCCTTCAAAAATGAAAACAGGTTTAAAGGAGGTCCTTTGGGAATGCCTTTAAATAAATAAATACATACATACATTTACAGTTATCTAGTATTACCAGATCCCTTGTCTATTGAAAGCAAAGCTCATGATTTACATTAGTGAACTAGCCCTGCTATTTTCCAAAAAAAGAAAAAAAGAAGTTGCATTGTGGAAGGCTGGTGGAGGGAGGATATCTCTCTATCACATTTGGTGACCTGTATTGATGCAGTGGGAAAGGCACTTAGGAATTCATCCAACTGGGGGATTCATCGATATCTCACTCAAAAGCCCCAAATCCTCAGGGCCAGTCTAGATCCCGTTTACCCCTGTAAATAATCCCATGCAAATCAATTTACTTTCATGGGTAGACTAAACAGGATTTGTCTGTAATTAGCATGAAGTGGAACAGATTGCAGGCGTGCTTATCTTCTAATATGGAGGTGCAGCCAGCAGAGGTTGAACAGTGGGCATCATCAGCAGAGCAAGGACAGCAGGGGCTGGTGGATATTGGGAAGCTTTGGCTCAATGGGGGACCTTGGCCTTTGTCATGATTCTCTCGTAAATGCCATGAAAACAAGCTAACTTCAAAATAAGTTTGCCAGATCAAAACAGTGCAAGGTAAAACCTCATGTGAGGTTGGAGCCCTTCTGTTTTATTTTTCCCTGTCACAGCACTGAATTCAGAGATTAATGATGCCTCAGTTGTTCTTATTTATGTTGCATTTTTCAGATTAAAGCCAGTGGTAGTTCTGGCTCGAATTGTAAAGCATGTTTCATCTTTAATTTATTAGTTCTAATACATTATTATTTAATATTTGGTCTCCCAATTGGCTTTAAGTAGCTTCTTCTTAATACTTGAATCCCCCAAGTGATAACAGTTTACTTACTGGTTTAAGCTTGATTTGTGTTTCTTATGCTGTCAAGATGAGGACAACTTTAAATTGGGCCTTCTTTCAAAGATTTTAGGTGGGGTTATTCTTCTGCCTCTTGGGTGTTAAGCCATGATGGCCCCACACACGTACCATGGCACTGAGTGGGTTGTTTTTAAGATGATGTTGTACACTTTAACATGCTGAATGGTGCCTCCAGATGTGTTTGGATGGATCTCTGCCTGGGGTGAAACTCGTTTGTGTCCTTAGGGTCTGAGAACACCTGGGCACCTTGCTGCCGTAGCTCATGTGTGAATACAGCCTTTGTCCTTAAAGTTGGTATGCTAATGTTGTTGAAGTATGTTTGGTTACACTCCCTCAAAATGAAGGTTTCATTTTCCTTTGTAGCTTAGATTGGGTTTTTGGTTTATTAAGTATCTCTTAGTTCCATGCTTGCTGTGGTAGGGACGATAGTTCTCATGTGCAGGGAGGAATTTCCCTCTCATCTGATATAGGTTGAAGGTGTATTTTGGCTCTTTATACTGAAGGTAATAAAATGCCTTAGTAACCTTTTTTTTTTTAAATATCTATAATGCTTCAATGATACCTCTTATGTGCTGGATACCAACACCTACTCTGATAAAGCCAATATTTGCAAAAACTAAATCCTGTGTCTCGCAAGACACCATGGTCTCACGTGACTCAAACTTGCCTAAGCCAAGTTAAAATATAAAAACAGGAGTGAGGTCAGTAGAACGGCATTAAATTTACTCATGCAGAACTAAAAGGAAAAGTTGGCCTTTACAAAGGTTAGTTTTTGCTAGCAAACACACAGAGAGTAGATACATAATGATAGTGTTTTTATGGAGCTTTTTCCTTTCAGTTTTGGTGAAAACTGTAGGCTTAGTATGTAACTTAGGAATAAGAAAGCCTTAGACTTTCACTTAGCCTAAATGAAATTGGAAGGAAAATAACACTGAATTTAGCAAGAGTTAAATTTGCTCAGGGATGAGTAAACCTGCCTTTTCATTTCTGATTTGTGAGCTGCTGAAGCTGGGGGTTTAAACAAACAGAAGTGGAATGGCAATATTAGGAGATTTATTTACACAGTATATGCAGTGAGCTGTTAATTGAGTTGTTTGAAGAAAATAAAATTGGATATGTTTGATATATTGATATATAAATAAATAAAACAGAATATTTCGTAAGCAAAGCACTGGTATTTGCGTTTACTCTGTGTGTGTGTGTGTGAATAGGAGTCTGGCAGTTCCCAACCTGTGCAGGATTCCCTGCAGGGTAGGAATCTACCCCATGATAACCAATGAGTAAGCTCTTGATAATCTGGTACAGAAAGAAAAAATCTAATTGATTTGATGTGATAGCATGCATTTTGGGGAAGATCTGTCACTGAGGCAGGAAATGACCCAGCACTTAATATCTGGGTTTGACCTTGGTTTTTCAGTTTTAGTAATAATGAACTCTTAATATTGCAGCTAAGCCTGCAAACAGCAGAAGGGAAATTACAGGCTGATTTCAAATCCATGTGCAGAAATGAGCAAACCAGAAATTTTTTGTGCCTTGTACTGAATAACATAAATATTTTATTTAGCTTTAAGGAATAACCTTTGAAGTGAAAAGTGACAGCTAGCTGAAAAATGGCCCTGAGTGTGGAACTGAGAGGCTTGTACTGGAAGTAGATTTTTAGGGATTTTAAATTTTTTTTTTCAAGTTGGGTCACTTCATACTTTCCAAATGCAAACCCTCCTGTTTATATTTGCAGGCTCCCAGTACCAGTGTATGTGTATCTGTTGTGCAGCACCCGCCAACAGAGCAGCCTCTGACTCTTTTTCACGTTTGGGAAGTTCCCAAGCAACAGGGGGGCGTTGCACCTCGCAGAGCCCCGCAGCACCCAGGAGCAGCTTTTGCAGCTTGGGGCTGGCCAAAGCCTCCTGCTCTGATTGTTCCTGGGCCGCTGAGCCTGACAAAGGCATTTGAGGAGAAGGCTGGTGCTAGGCTGGAGCGCCTGATGTGAATGCGAGCCCGGAGTCCCGCCATTCCCCGGGTGCAGATGCTGGCCGCGTCAGGGGTGAGCAGCTGGCTGCCAGGCTGACCGTGCTCCCTGGGACACAGCCTGCCGACCCCTGCCCGAGCCAGGGGAGGAGAGCAGGAGTGGACGTGGCCGTGTGAGTGTGTGTGTGCACGTCTCACGAAAGGGAGAGAAGGGAAGCCCATGTTTCTCTCCCAGCCATCAGATGGGAAGAGCAGTCAGTGGGTCAGGTTGGACGCTCTGGAGAATTGTTTTTGAGGTGCTCGGTCACCAGCTCCTGTGCAGAGCAGCTGCAGGCAGATGGATCCCTGCACCATTTGAGAGGCTGTGGGTGCTGCCAGCACCCATGACGATAGCCTGCCCATGCCCTTGCCTGCTCCCTGCTTACATCCCAGCTACGGGAGTGCGTGGGCCACCAGCCAAATCAGCAGCCGCGCTGAGCACCTCCCCTGTCTTAGCTATGGGCAATCCACACTTCTATTCCAATTATTAATCTGTTTTCACTGCCACACGAACTTCAGGGCTGTCACTCTCGGTAGCAGCTGACTGACAGGCCTGCTGTAGCATTTGATCTGCAGCTCAAGAAAGGGTGCTTGTCCTGATGCATGTTTTGGCAGATCTGTCAGATCTCTATTAATTTTATAATTGTTACTTCAGGGTTCAAAACTGCTTCTCTTTTTGGATTGTATCAAGATAGTTGTCACATGATTAAGACAGCTGTAAAAGTGTAGCTAAGGCTAGCACCGCATGGGCTAGTGGAAGGAAGCTCTTTATTAACCAGTAGATCTGTTTCTGTTCGCAGTACTTGCCAAATTTGCCATGTTTTGCCCAAATTTGAAACCAAAGAGCAAATGAGAAAGTCTGCACTTCCAATGTTTCCTCATGCATGTTTCTTATAGCAGAGAGATAAGAACACTGTGGTTTGCTGTTGCAGCTGGTAACCAAAGTCAGTTTGCACGCGAGCAGATGTGACGGGATGGAGGGGATGGGTTTTGGGAGCCAGTGCCCTGGGTCAGTGAGTGTCCCTTGACAGGGGACTGCGTATTGCTGCACAAGCAGGGCTTGGCCTGTGGTGATTCAGTCAGTTAAAAATTTTCCCATCCAGGTTTACAAACCATTGGAACAGGGCTTAAAACTGAAATTTCTAAGCAGCTCCAGCACTGTATGAATGGAGGCTCTCATAATAAGAAACTAGCAGACAACTGCTCCTTCTGCTGTTGTGCAGCTCTCTGCATGGGGCTGCCCTCACAGCAGGACCATGTGTCTGTGCAGGCTATAATGAGACAGAGCTCTGGCTGGTTTTGTTTATGAGTGAAGGGCAGAGCTTTAAAAGAGAGTCCACTGGCTAGCTGTGAGTAAAGCTACGTGGTTTGACCAGGGAAGGAGATTAAGGTATAAATTCACCCTGCTTTTTTTGGTTTTAAGTTTTAATTAAAAGAGGAAAGTCTGACCTTTCTATGCCAAGACAGCCTTTCAAATTAATTTAAAACGCATTAGTGAGTTTCACTAAGGTCTACAGGTAGGTGACTCTTCTGTCACCACTGCTGCTCATTCCTTCCCCAAGAAGCAAGAAAACTAAACTCTGCCATCTGGTACAGTTTTGAAACCTAGAGCTGAACAGGACATTTATTGGGCAAAGAAAAAAGAAAAATAATTGTCTTGTTAAAACAAGAAGATAAACAGCAATTTGGAATGTATATGGGAGCTGTGTGAAGGGTTGGAGGAATAGGGAGGCAGCAGCTCAAGTTGGATTTCCACAGTGGTCACCCTGAAGTTACTCTAAAGAAGTGGAAGACCAGTAGTGCAATTCTGGCCTTGGTTCACATCTCATTTTTAAACAGCAAATGTAGCTGAAGGGAATAAAGCAATTTCCATGCCATGGGAGTACTCCCAGATCTCTCTTTCTTCTGAGCAGCTGAATAAAGAGTCATTTTACAAAGACCTTTTCCCTAATAAATAGCAAAGCAATCTCATAAAGAAAGTAATGTGCTTTTTAGGCTCAGTAACCATATTGAATTAAATGTTATGCACAGTGTAATTACATTTGCCTGTCAGTTGTATTAATGTGAATTTCCTTGATTAATTTTTCAAGTTAGTTGATATTAAGTAGGTAGGAAGTTTAACATCCCCCTAGACCTCCTCTGTCAGCCTGGCTCAGCTAGAGGAGGGAGGGCAAAGCTCAGCACAATCAGTGTTCAGTGTTATTTAATTAACCGGGCCTCTTTAATAAGCATGCAGAATCTTCATCCATTTCCAGTCATCTGTAGTCATTTTACACAGTTGGGTACAGTGTGACTCCCTGAGCTGTGAGGAGCAGTCCTGTCAGGTGTGGGGTGTAGCACTTGAAAGCAGCATGAATGCCCAAATCCATGAGTTTTTACAAGGTGATGATGGTGGAGGGGTTTGTAAAATGGTGAGCTGCAGCTTTGACCATGCTGCCTGTGCCATGTTCAGAGTGGCACTGTGAGTGTGCAAGTTCAGTCATTCCTTGAAATTGTGTGGAATATGTGGTTGCCAAGGATGTGGAGTAGCAGTTTGAGAGCAGGGGTGAATAACAGCAGCCTTATCGAGACAAGACAGTGCACTGCTTTACATACACATCCCAGCTGATTTCTCCCAGTTATCATCCTGAATGTCAGCTCACTACCTTTCCCAAAAGTTTTCAGTTACTGTGCTGCAGAGGCTCTGTTTACTTCTTGAGGTTTGTGTTTGTGTCGCAGCCACATGGAGGGTATTCATTGCTCAGACATACCTGGCTAGCCCGTCACCCTACCCAGTGATCTCACAACGTGCAGCACAAACTCTCGAAACCAGTGGATGTTGATATGTAAGTCTGAACTTCTCTGAATAAATAAAATGCTTGAAGCTATTTTAGAGAGGAAGCTGGAGTCATTTGCACAGTGGGGGTCTGTGCATTACAGCTGTGCTGCTTTTTGTTTGGTGTCTGCAAACTTTATATTAGGTTTTAGTTACTGATTCATCTCTCAAACATGTATGTTAATGCAGGGAGCCTGGGGAGTCCTGGTGTAAGTGTGAAGTAGAAATGAACTGAAACAAGCCCACGTACATGGGGACCCTTCTTGTGTAAACTGGTCTGGATTATAGTGATCCAAATAAACAATCATTTGGTTGCGTACATTCTGCAGCACTCTCTTACACAGCTCTTGGGAGATGAAAAAAGTCTGTTTAGTGTCTGCTCAGAAGGAAGAAATGGGAGCTGGGCTGTAGAAAAAAATTTCAAGACTGGTAGTCTGTTTCGTTTTATAGGGCTTGCCATATTTGATACACCAGATTTCTTAAATATTGGTGCCTTACACAACTGATCAGCAGTTGACATCTGTGAAGCCATGGGGTGCACTGTATTTTATTTCCAAAGCACATAGCTTTTGCTCCTTAATCCCTTTCTTTAAGTATTTCAAAGCAGTTTGGGAAAACGTAGAAAGCCAAGTACACATGATCAAGTAAGAAGAGATTTGGGAGCAACTGGAAGCACTGTATAGGAAAGTCCAACATACACAAGGTTATTGCTTTTAGCAGGACTTTTGTTTGCTGTTGCCCTACTGTTCCCCTATGGAGCATATATTGTAGCAAACCATATGCTGCAGGCAGAGTTGAGAGTATCTGGCCAAGCTGCAAGACAGTATGGACAGGAATGGATTCTCCATGCTTTGCTTTTTTTGCTTTCTTTTCCCCCCTCTTCCAAGTAGTTGGCATATTGGTCAGTTTTTAGCTTATTCTTATTTAAAATAAAATTAGGAGAAGAACAATACGCCCCTCAACTAACAGTAATTGGAAGATAAAAGATCACCCACAGCCTTCTCTCTACTTTTAGAGCTAGGGAGAGGAATAGACTGTTTCAGCTTCTGTCATTTTCAGGTCCTGCCCCAGCTGGACTGAATCCTTGCAATACCATAGGTGGTTTTTTGGGGCAAGTGTTTCTTTTTCTATGTGACCAGTGCCTTATCAACTAAGAGAAAGTGAGATCCTGGCTTGATTAAATAGTAGTGTGAAAGTTGCTTGTCAATTCAGTGGAGGCATTTTTGTACCTGGAGTTAAAGATTGCAGAAAATGAAGTGGGTGGGGAAACCCAAATCATTTGACTTAGTTGTTTCAAGCCTCATGGTGCAAGAAGTAAAAATTACCAGACTTCAAATATCTTATGTGATTGGTTGGCAACCTGTAGAAAATGAGCCTTTACACTATGTCTTTCTACAGAAGTAATTTCTTCTGTAGAATGGGAGCGTTTCATGAATGTTACATGAGTACTATGAGAACAAATTAATTCATTATTGCCTGAACATTGACCAAACTTGTATTTTCTTGATTCAGTCATGTTTGTACCTAACAGTGTGAGCAAAAGGTTTAGTAACCACAGTGTTGAATGTCATGCTAAGGAAGAGCATGGGCTTAACCACTGATACATAGAAAGCCAGGATAATCAGGAGAATAGTTACATATTTAAAGCTATTGCAGATTTACCTTCACATTTCTAAATAGCCTGCATCTCTTCTGTTCTTTGGATCAGCTTCTGTCTTTTTGCTATAGGGCAGAAAAGAGATTGGCCCTGTTCCATTTTGAAGGGGAAGAAACAGTTTTGTGGGGAAATCCACTTGCTCTAGGGCTCTAATGAGTTGGAAATATTTTGAAATACTTGTGATTGAGATCAAAATGAGTTATGCTAATGATTCAAGTTAAAACTTCTTTTAACACTTCAGGGAGGTAGGGGTATTCATGTGTGTTGCTGGTAGTGGTAAGTCATGTTTGGCATTCATCACAGGTATTTTTGGTGTGCCCAGAGCGCCGAAAAGCTCCTCAGTGAATGGTAGAGAATAGGCTGGGATTGTTGCAAGTGACTGAAACCTCTGGCACTGTCTCAGCAGTCAGACAGGAATGGCACAGGGACATAGCAAAGTGCTACATAAGACCTCTTGGTGTTCTGCAGAGGTTATCTGGATGGCACTTGATAACCTCCTACAGACCAGACTCAGACCATACCTCTTGTGTTCCCTCCATGTAAATAAAGGCTGCTGAATCAGGCCCACTGCTCAGGAAAACCTGACTTATTCAGGCAGTAATGTGCCTTAAGAAAAGAGCTGCAGTAGTTTCTCGGGGAAAGTCTGATTCATCACTTGTCTGCATGCCTGGACAAGAAAAGGGTCATATTTCTGCTAGACACCAAAGCAAGGGGGGAGGGTGTTTTTGACTTGATTTATCAACTAGGAGAGATGAATTAGAACCCTCGGGGGAGGGAAAACTTCACAGAAACTGAAATATTTTTACATTGCAGATGATTGTGGCCTCCAGACTTTTTCTTGTATGGCATTTATGCAAGCACACATTCCAAAACAAAATTAAACAAACAGTCCCTTGAAGACTTCTAATTAGCCACTTTGCTCAATGCTCAATTAGAATAACCATGCAGGTAAAATATGACTGCAGTGCAGAGAATTTCATCTGAAGTAGCAGTCCATAACTAATGTTTAGGAACAAGTAACAGAGTTCATCAATGAATGTGTTTTGCTTGGAGCAAATTTGACACTGCAGACAACTGGCAGTAGGGCAGGGTGAGATGCTATAAACCTGATGGAGTCTTGTAATTTAGAACAGAGGCCTAGAGTTCAGAAGATTAGGCAAGACTGTGCCTCTGCCAGAAACCTTAATGTGACCTCAGGCAAGTCACTTTACCTTTCTGTGCCTTATCTGAATAAATATCTCTGTTTCCTATCTGTAAAATGGAGATAATGCTTCATACGCTGTAGTAGTAGTATACGTTTGTGCAGCCCTCATTTGCAAGTGTTTTTTCCTTAGGCTGCTTGCAAATACATACTCTATTGGGACTTTTTTGGCTTACCCTTCTTGAGAGGAGGGTAGGTCTGAACAAGACATTTGGATTCAAACCTTCTGAATACCTGAGGGACAGAGAGCAGCTGGTTTCTCTAGCCAGATCTAAAGGAGAATTTTGGATATAGTTGTTAGCTGCACAGTGACTAAAACTTTGCTTTGGAGCCTGACACCAGGGCTCAGATAGGAAGTAAGATTTTGTGGCTAGACTCTGTCTCTACAAAAGCATGTTAACTAAAAAAGCATTAAACAAATTCCACTAGTTAGAAATTACTATCTCTGCACGTGTCTATTAGTTTCAATTCCTCAAAAGGGCACAACTCACAATTAGTAAATTACACTTACCGTTGATACCATTTAAACTGTGCTAGTAGATAATTTTAGCTGACTCATATGCTTTCCATAGTACAGAGAGAATTACCTAGAAGTTACAACACTGTAGGCTTGTCTTCTCCCCACCCTACATGTCCAGCCCCTCTTATGGTCACATTAAAGTGTCTGCTCTATACTTGCTCACACTTTGCTAGCTGTTCGTAAAAGTGAAGACCTTACTGAGGGATGCCTCTTCACAAAGGCATTTTGTCAAGGGATAATCATGCTTTTGAAATGTGATGTCCCAGGTGAGGTAAAATGCAAAATTCAAGGAAAGATTAGAGGAATGTCTGAATATTTCTGGAAAAAAGCAGGCAACGTTTAATACTTAAAGTCATGATTTTAGCTTTGTTATTAAAATATTAATACCACAGTATTAAAAGAGCTATCATTTAAAGAAGTGCTTTGCCTAAAGAACAGAAAAAAAAAAAAAGGGGGGGAAAAAAATTTATTGGTTTATTAAAAAAAAACAAGGTTTGAAAAACCTTTTTTTAAAACCCTGGAGAAATTTTTTCTCTGTCTCAGGTGGTAGCTTCATTTATCTGAGGACAACATCTTTTAGCTATATTCCCAGGCAACTGTGAATTACAGGATGCTGAGAAGACCAAGATCTTCTTGAAAATAAATTGCAGTCCAGCCTGATAATGCATTTCTGTATGTGAACTGACCAGCTGAAATCAAAGGCTGCAGAGCTGAAGCTGCAGAGACTGGAAGTGGAGGGGAGGGGGGGCCTGTGAGGATGGCCACAGCAGCACAGGCTGCATGAAGGAACGCTCCCTGCTTTGTGTGTTGTTCACAGTGTAGGAACATTTGATAGTTTGCTATCAAATCCTTTGCTTAAATTCAAAAGCAGTGTTACGGTTCATGGAAGAACACTTTGGGAAGTTCTAAAAGATTTTGCTTTTCCAAGGTTGTATGCACAGGATCTAGGAAACTGAGTCACTTTGTAGTTTCCTGGCATTCAGACAACCAAAAATTCAAAAAAGGCAGTAATGAAGTATGTGAAAATACAGCCCTTTATTCATTCTTTATGATAGACAGGAAAGGAGAGGTCACAATTAGTAACAGTTTGAAGCAAAACTGTTTAAATACTTTGTGCTTTCCCTACCTTTATTTGTGAAATTCAAATCAGGTGTTCTACCTGCAGGGGCCTTCAAACAGATCATTAAAAACAACCCAGCAATTATGAATCTATTTATTCTAAATTTTAGTTTAAAATGGCATTTGTATAATTTTCCAAAAGGGTTGAAGCTTTCATAAAACTTATTTTGATTATTTTTATTTTTATTTTTCAAAATAAGTTAGGTCATATATCTTTACTTATCTTCCTTATTAAATCTCTTCATACTGGAGACAATTATCATTTCCTTCCCAACTTTTCCTTGTCTTTTGAAAATACCGGTAGGTAATTTCAGCAACATAGATAAGGAATTCCATTATAACTGGGAAGCCAATTATCTGTCAAGACGTTATTGCAATATTATCAGAAAACTGGATACTTAAGGAGCAGGTAATTTTTTTTGTATTTCCTGCATAACTATCATGCACTCTGTTTTGATTAGATCCTAATGATACTGAGAACATTTTAAACAAATACTCAGTCCACGCAGATGAAAAACATTTTCCTTCTTCAGTTGCTCTTGTGCAGCAGTGGTAATTAAAACATAATATTCAAACTGTACCTGATTAAATCATGGTGCACCAAAGAGGACTTTATAAATAATCTTCCCCTGAGCCCTGCTGAGAGATCTGGGAGAAAAAAGGAAATGTGATAAATGGCATCGTTGTGCCTAAAGGTGTCTACCAGCAGTGATGTTGTACTTTACAGATAGTATAGTGGCCCATAACCCAGCTCCTGCCCTGGCCCACCCATGGTGAATGGGAACAACTTGATTTTCCATCATTTTTATGATGACAGCAGACTTTGCGGTGCTGGGCCCAGCAGACTGGCCAATTGCTGTCGAACAGCAGCTCTCTCAGTTGCTTTACCCTGCCCTTCTCCGGTGCTTTGTCCTGGTACTGGACAACCTCTCCAGGAGAGCAGTCCCAGCGTGCAGGCGTGTGCAGCCTACGCCGTTTCTGCCCGGAATGACCCTTGGTGTTCGGCTTGGATTCCGGCAGAAGTGTGTTTCGTATTAGTCAGCATAAAGGATATGCCGAGGAGTATCTGCTTGGAGTAAGCCTCCTTGGTGAATTGTCCCTTGAGGACCATTGCCAAGCTTACATGCAAGTAGCCTTTGGGATTAAAAGACCTTAAATGCATTAGTTAATTAATAATATTGCCAATCCCTTACCTCAGTGATGTAATATGTGCAAGCCAGAAAAAAAAATTTGTTTTGGTTTTGAGTTGAGCATGTTCTAACTTTTGCAGCCCTCTTTCTAAAGGCTGAGATTAAGGCCCCCTCTTTAAGAAGGGGATGCATTTTTAGAGGAGCACTGCCAACCCAACAACAGCAGGGAAAAAATAAAAGGACCCTTGTGTTATGTGATATTAGCTCTCTTTTTCTCCATTCCCTTTACAGAAGTTCGTTGTAACTATGCGAATTTAGAGGAAAGAAATCGCTGTTTAACAGATGCTTTATTTCAACTTTGTTCGGCAGCTTCACTCTTTCCCGTGTCATCAGCTTCCCCGTGTTGTTTGCATGGCTCTTTCCTATAACTACAGGAAGCAGGTTTGTAAAAATAGGAAAATGTGCTGTTAAAACAGAAGAAAAATGAAGTAGGATAGCTAATGGGCGTGGGACACTAATCAGGTTTTAGGGTTTCCAGTGTCTGTATTTGTGTGAGAGCCACCCTCAGTTGCTCTCTGTATAGGTTCATGACTGGATGGCAAGCAGGCAACAGCCTCAACACTATCATTTGCAAAACTTCATTTTCTGTGTGTTTGGGCATGTCAGCAGCCTTTGAAGATTTATTAATAACAGATTATACTCTTTTTAAGGGATGTTTTCAAGTTCCTGGCTTAGATGAGGGAGTGGCCCATTTACCTCTGCAACCACCCATATCTAACTGTCTAAACCAAATCACTTCAAACTCCTTTTACAACATAACCGCCAGAAACTGGCAGAAAATTCCTCCTGGGTGAAAGGTTGTTCAGAAGAACATCCATCACACTCCTTGGGCTGGCTCTGTGGGTCTGTGTCAGGCTGCACATGAGCTGTGGCACGCAGCCAGGGGGATCCGTGGACTTGCCTGTTGGGTGCTTGCTGCGGAAGCTCAGCCACGTGAAAAAGCTTTTGATTGGAGATCTTAGATGGAAGGCAGTGCCCTGATGTTTGGCATTGCTAGACTTCTTAACCTGCTTCTGTAGAGCACCAGAATGAGCTCCTTGTGCTTGTGCATGTTTTCTCCCTTTGAAAACTGGAAGGCATTTGGTAAGGGCAAAGTGTTACTGTAAGTCAACATGAGTTGTACCAGAAAGTCTCCCACTAGACAAAGAAAGGAAGAGATTTGATTCAATTTAGCAGATTCAGTTTAGATGTGGTTTGGTAATTTCTTGTTTGAGTTAACCATGTAGGATAAGTACTTCTGAACACTTCTGTTTTGTAAAAAACTGAGCAAAAAGGAGAAACAGAGTGAGAACAAGAGGTGCTTGAATACTTCTGAAGTGCTACAGAAGTACCAGTGAATCAGCCTCCATTTAGCTGTTCCCAAGCTGTACCTTCCCAGTGCTGGTGTTAACGTTTGCCACAGAGCATACAGATCTTGGATCCTTCTCTGGGAAAATACTTGGAGCCTCCGACACTGACAACTTTTTAATTACAGCCCGTGGCAATCCCAGCTTTACGGAAGGAATTTAATGGGGAACTGGCATTTCTGTCCATCAGTGTACTTCATTTACATTTTTTAAATATTTTGATTGTGGTTAAATAACTGGTAATCGAGTGCAGGTGGTAGATTTTGAGTATGATCTTCATTACTTTTGGCAGGAAAAGAGAAAGCTATCTTTATGAATAAATACTTATTCTTTCCAGAACTTAAATGCTGAGATTCTTTCTTTGTGGGAAAGAGAGTTTCTTTTCTCAGCCCATGGTTCAGATCTATGACTTGCCCTTTTTGGGACACACATACTAAATACACTTTTAATCTCACAATATGCCCAGGTGTTCATTTTCTTCTTTTTTTCTTTCAGCTCCAGAGCTGTAAGTAATTCTGGACTCATTCCATCCACCTGGTTGAGAGCTTTTTTCTATTCTTGATTTCTATTTTTCTCCTTCTCTTTCCCCCATCTCCCTCGTGTTTCATTTCCTCAGCTTTTCTGCCAGAACAACTTTTTATTTCAGTCACCTCTGGGAATGGAGTGGACATAATGAATTGGGTATTTTATAGGGGCTCCATGAAGGAATCAGGTGTGGCAAGAACCGGTATTAGGCAGCGCTGAAGTGAAGCTCTGAGCCCGTGCCAGCACAGGGCAGCTGCCTGGCAGCACCATCCAGCCATTCCATGTGGGAATCTCTGACTTCCTGCAGTTGCTTCTGGTCCGGGAAGCAAACGTGGGCCTGTCACACAACCTCCCTTCAGTGTGGTTGGGGAATATTTTTGGGAGCAGAAATATAACTGCGGCAGAGATCTGTGCTCTTCCATCCTTGCTAATCAAGATTGCTGATGAAACATTTATTTGTCGGGGTTGGATGTTTAGCTAAATATAGGAATAAATTTTTTTGCAGTATGAAGATGAACATCAAGGATCTTGGCACAGGGTAATGTCAGTGAAATGCAGATGCAATGAATGTCTCTTGTCAAGCTGTTATCCTTCCTGAGACTAAGGAGGTGCTAGATGGGAGTGATTAGTTTATGTTTACTTGTTTATTTGTTTGTTCTGTCCCAAGTTATTGCTACCTGTATTGCTGTTCCATCCTCAGCTTCAAGCACGGAGCAGGATTCCCTGAGAATCCTAAACAATGATACACATTTGCAAGAAATTACCTAGTTTCTGGCGCTGGGACAAGAAAAAGTCTTGCCCTGATCTCAGTTGTCTAAGCTGCTGTGGTAAAATTCCATGAAGTTAATCCTTGTTGCAGTCTTGGACACTGATGTTTTTTCACTTGATACCCAACTGAAATGGATTTTCTTGCAACTGGAGGTATTTTGTCCCTTCACCACTGGTCATAGTAATCTTTAAGGTTTTTTTTTTATTTTAATTTTTTTTTCAGCTTAACCTTTATGCTTTTATTTCATAACCCTCTTTTATTTTTTACTTTGTACAACTAATTCTATGATCCTTTAGTCATTGGTTAAATTTCTTAAATCTCTTCTGACTTTTGCTCCTCTTTTCAGGGTCTGGGCTGTTTTAAATTTGTCTACTGCTGTATCTGTATTAATGCATTGTCTGAGTCTGGACACAGGAATGTGACTGAGGTCTCACAAAGGCTGAATAAACAGAGCAATTATTTTCCATTTCTTATGTATGCCATTTCTTTTCCTAAAACTCAAGATTTTGGTTTTTTTTTTTGTAGCAGCCTAACTTTGTTGACTCATGTTTGTGTTGTGAATTGCCATGACCCTCAGATTCTCATTTCTGGTTCTGATATTTGTGCATCAGTGTTTGCTTCCAAAATGTATTATTAAGCTTGTTAATTAGCTCTTCTGAGTGTACTAAGTTCTTTGGATACAAGAGTAGCTCATATTTTCCTATGTGGAGAGGTTTTTTCCTCTTTATCCCTGCTCTTTCTTCTGTTGCTATGTGAAAGACAACACACACAGACAACAAAGAAACTGCCAGATATTCAGAAGAAACTGAGACGCTTAGAATATACAAAATAAACAGGGTAAAAAAAAAAAAAGAAAATACTTTTCTTTCTTAGCTGTGATATTTTATCTGCATTTTTATGAACAGTAGGGTAAACAGATACCTAACATGTAATTTTAATGAAATGAAGGGTAAATTGAGAGAGCAAATTCTAAAAAAAAAAAAGGAATTAAAAAATATGCTACAGCAAAATGGAAGGAACAATTATGTATATTGCTTAGTATTTCTAGGGATGATGTTATGATTTAGCCAGCTGGAAATGGCTATAGCAGCTTTTGTAAACATGATGGATAGTGGAATAAGTCATGGTTTACTTTCATTTTTCAATTCAAATATGTTTGCACATGAATTACTGTTTGTCCTGGATATATTAAAACATCATCTTACTGGATAAATAGATAGATCAATGCATTCAGTGTTAATCATGTCTTCAAATTTATTTTAGCTGAGAGTCATGAAGCTGAAGTCTTCTAAACCTTTCTCAGTAATTTTGACTTTTAATTCAGCCGGGAAACAGGGATTTAAAGTAGATTTCTAATACCATTTTGCTGGGACAAGAAAAAATGGGTTGGAATGAGCTTATTCCAGTAAAAGTGTTTTGAAATTCACCAAATGGACAGTGAGCCCTCAGTTTGCACTGTCTGATACCACACTGTCAATGTTATTGGCCAATATAAGCTCTTCAAATGTCCTGTACTGTAAATAAAGACCTTTTATTGAGGAAGTTTTAGGGAAGAACAGCTCAGACTTTCATGCCTAAGTAAATGCTTCACTTCTATCCCAAATTTGTAATAAGAACATTTGTGCTGCTTGTCACTGCTGCTCACAAACCACTGAACTCTCCTCTCAAAATGCGAATCTCGCATGGCCGTCGGGCGGGGTGGAGCGCTTGTGTTTCGGGAGTGTTCGCCGTGCTGAGTGCCACCAGGAAGGATCCCGCCTTTCCGAGCAGAATGGTGCCTCCTCCTGCCACGGCAGGAGACCTCGAGTTTGGCCTGTAACTTACCTATGCCTTGATTCCTTTTTCTCTCTCTTCTGAGGCAGTGGGATAAGCCCAAGGATCAGGAATATGCGGGAGGATACAGAGCGACACACAGCTGTTGGTGGATGGTGGAGTCCTTCACGGCTTTGCTGGAGGTGGTCTGTGGTACAAAAGGTGGGAATGTCTGGCCTTAGAAGAGAGGGGAAGGGGCAGGAGCCAGCTTCTGGGTACCTTAGTTGCTGTTATGTCCAGTCTTTCCCTTTTCATGCTGGTGGTGGAGGTTTCCAAATGAATCTTGCATTTTGACCCATGGCTACTATTGCCACTCACCCTTTCGTTGGCCTTTGTCCTTTCCTTTCGCACCAAGGAAGCAATTTATGAGCACTCAGGGGTCCAACAGCAAGCACTGGGAAGAGAGGTCATCCAAAGTTTGGAGGGTTGCTAATTAGATTTTTTTCTTTATTAATTAGTCAAAGCTAATTAGTGTCTGTCTTTGCAGAGATTCTGATGCAAACACAAGAAGAGAGTAGTTAAGTCAGGAACTTTAAAGCACCCTTGTGTTACTAATAGCGCAAACAGACCCCCTGTCCTCCTGTCCTTTTCAGTTTTCAGACTTTCCCATGGTGGGTAAGATTTACCTGTTGCCAGACAATGCTATTGAAATGCCCTGAAGTCAAATAATGTGTCTAAATCACTAGCCAAACCAGACAGGTTAGCAGTTCCTTCTGTATACATCTTGGAGGCAACTTTGCATCTGGAGGAAGGAGGCATCTGGGGCTTGCTTTGAACTCGTTCCCTCTCCCCATGCCCTTTCACCTCCTGGGCTGACCCAGCTGTAAAAGTGTCAGCCTGGCTGGCAATCCCCAACCAGCCAGACATGATGCATAGTTCCTCTGGCTCTTAGTTGAGTTCTGGTGGCTGCCAGGCTCTGGGAAGCTTTTTGCTGGACTGCTGGTGCAGAAGAGAGGCGTTGCACTCCCACTGCCAGCCCCCATACCTATTTTGGGAGGATGTGGACAGAAAATCAGTTGTTTTACAGGCACTCCTGTTCCATAGAGCAAGACTCTGGTGTTGTTTATGAGTGTAAAAGGAAATGAGGATTTATAGCATTACCTGTTAACTTTACCAGGGAAAAAGATTACTTGAATTTAAAACTAACCTGTTGGGATTTCTTTTCCTGTTTTTAATTATAAATTAGTATGCAAATAGTCCAAAGTCACTTTGGCTGTTGTTGTAAACCGCAACACATGGGAAAAGCTCCCTGTGATAGCTGAAGTGATGAAAGCAGCATGTAGAAAATGCTTGGAAAATGCTTGGTAACTGCTAAGTGAAGAGGAGAAGGGGAAGAGGGCAAAAGATTAAGCTTGTTCACAACCTGGAGGTCTTATGACACAGCAGATGTCGTCCTCTGTGTTTGATAGCCTGGGCCCCTGGGAGCGTGCAGCTCAGCACGGTGGGCATCAGTCTGTCATGGCGCTGCTGCCTTGTCTGGGGCAGTGTGTGCACTCGGAGCGCAGCCGTGGTTTGTGGTTTGTGGTTCGGGTGAGGATCCCGGCATCCTTCCTGGGGGGCGATGGGAAATATTTCCATCCCCACACACATTCACCTCTGGGTACCCAATGAGAGAAATGCTGTCCAAAGCATAAGATACCTCCGTGCTGCTCTGTGAACCAGCAGTACAGGGTGATCTCATGTGCTCAATGTTTGGGCCAGAAGCTCCCAGTTCAGGATCCTTGTGCAGACCTCTGTGTGTGTTACCATACGTCTGCTCTGAACACTGACCAAAATGATCATTGTTTACCTGAGTAAAGTTGAGATCAGAATCAGATGTCTGTCTGACCCCTTTGTTGAGCACACAGATATAACAACACTCCCTTCTCTTCCAGGATTAATTATTGATCACAAAAAGCTTTTTTCCAACGCAGAGAGCATTATATAATTACTATTACTGTTATATACTTCTTTCCTTCTTCTTGCTCCTGGCTTGTGGACTGTTGCTGTCACAGAGGTTATCACAGAGGTTGTCAGGAAGGTGGCTGTCTACAGCTGTCAGCTAAGAGAGACCATTTTAATTACTTTTTTTTTCATTTCACATTTAAGTCACAGTTTTAGCCCTGCTGAGGTTGGCTTCTCAGAACTTGGAGATAGCTTCTGCTGAGCCCAGTGGGGACCCCCATCCCTTTTCTTTGGAAGTCCTTCTTTGTTTCCCTCCCCACTAATGCTACTAGGGAGCAGATATTATCTTTTTTTGATATGCTTGATACAAAAATAAGCTTTGATTCAACGTCTGATATTCCTAAATTCTTTAATGCTGGCATTTATGGTATTGGAATTGTATCTATCTCTATAAGGCTTTTTTGTTGGCAACATCCAATTTTTAATGAGTGGAAAGTTCAGGAATGTTAACCTAAGCATCAGACAATCAGGAATATCAGCCTTTCAAGCCCTCTGCTGCTCTGATTTAATATGCATGACAGTGTCTTAGAAACTTCCTTCAGGTTATTTAATTAATTCAATCGTGTAGTTTTATGTTGGACATTTACTGACCGGAAGGAGGATTGGGCTGGATCTCAAATGTTTGCCATGCTGTGCCATGGTGTGCCATGCCTAAAATGTATCATGTATGGGAGCTGATAATTCAGGTATGACAGAGTCCAGGCATAAGAAGAAGAGGTGGTGGTGGAAAGCAGAGGCTCACCCATTTCCACATCGTGCCTGGCTCTGTGCTGGCAGTGCTGCTGTGACTGTCTGCCTACAGCCACGCCACTGGTTTATACTCGGTGCCCTTGGCACTGGAGTCTCCCCACTTCTTGTGTTTTGCTTGCAGATTGGGTTGGGAGTAGAAAGGCAAGTGCTAATCTCTGAGTTCAGTCTAAGTCTGGAGTGGTGTTCCCTTTGAAGTCAGCACAGTTTCCTCTACATTTGCATCTGTGCAGCTGAGATCCAGATCTGGTACAAGGTGACAGGAGCTTTTTTTGCCCTTTTTTTGGTTTTTGTTGCTGAAGTGCTGCTACTTAGAGAACATTAGGTTTCACTGATACCTAAATCAACACAGATGTTTCTCTGAACAGAAATTTCCACTATCAACTGAAGCTAACACAGTTTTTTTAATCAAATATCTCTGAATCATTCTGAGTTTTTCTGTTTACAAGGGTTTTTTCTAAAATTGCAAGAAATCCCCAGTCACCTCTCCAAGAGGCTTTAATATAGTCACTTTGTAATATGCTGCCAAGCTTCCTCCACTCTCCTCCTACCCCACTGCTTCCTAGAACTTAAAAGAAGGTTGAGAGCTTCTGATATCCATTGAAATAGATATTGGTATAATTTTAAAGTAAGGACTTTTTTTTATATGTGTTTTGCCTCTCTCCCAATGAGTGCTCAGTCTGCCATGCTGGGTGGTGAGGTCTCATGGAGAGGCTGCTCTGCCCTGGCTGGCCTGGCTGCTTTCTGGCCCTGCATTTAGTGAAGCTATGGCTAATAGTTGGTTAAATGGATAAGATCACTTGGGCAGTCTAATCCCAATAGCCTTATCTTACTGAGGGCAGTTTGCAATTACAACAAAACACGTTCCAATGTAAATGTTAAACCACTCAGATGCTTTGCCTTAACTGGGAGTCCTCATGGGGTTGGGGTAGACAGAGCAACTACAGCCCCTGTCCCACTGCCTGAACATCCTCTGTGGGTAGGGCAGCCACTTAACCTGAAGAAGAAGCCAACAGCTTTGAAGATTATGTGCCCTGATCAAGTGAGGTATATGGACCCTGCCATGAAGGATGGCCATCTCCGTTCTCCTCACGCCACTTCGGACGTTTTCTGTACCAAAGCAGCACTGCTATAGTTTCACCCCAAGGAAGGAGTTACAGTGGTGGGGAAGGATGGCCTGATGGGTGTCCTGAGACCAGACATGGAGCCACAGAGCACCACTCACTGTTTTGAAGAGCTCTTGTCCCTGCAGGGACTGCTGCGGGCTCTGCATCCCCCTCCACCGTCAGCATCCCTTGATTGCCCAGGATGGTTCATAGCCTGGACAAAAAGGAAAATTACTCCCTTTGGCTGCATAAGTCTAGACAGGAGCAGAGGCATTTTAGGCATGTTCTGTTTTGTTTTGGTTTGGTGGTGGTTTTGTTTTTTTTTTACTGAGGAGTGTAAGATGAGGCTGCATTCTTTGGTATAAAATTAGCGTTAGATTGCTCTGGCTAAGCAGAGCAGAACGTGAATTCCTGCCTGCAGTTAACTGTGAGAGCCTGGGAGTTACTTTGTAGGCTTGTGGTTTCATGCTCCTGCAGCCCCACGTGCCTTTCCATTTTATAGATTGTGGGGTTTAGGTGTTTGTTCTTTTCATAAAACTTTTTGTGTGTTCCAGAGTTGAGTTCTGTTTTGGGGTTTTTTTATCTTTTTTTTGGTCTTTGTTTAATGGTTGCATGCCAAACTGTAATAAGAAGACTTTAAAGCACTTTACATCCAAGCTTCCTGAAAAGTAGACACTTCTGGGATGGAACACCATAAACTAATAGGGCAGAAAAAAGTCATTGTAGTCCAAAACCAAGGACCCTCAAATAAATGGCAATGCTCACCATCCCAGTATGGAAGGATGTCATGCTCTTAAATGTTTGTCTAGCTGAGACTTCTAAAATATATTGTCAAGCTTCAAAATAGGCTAGAGGATAAACTGCTGGGAAGGTCATTACCAAAATTTCTAGAGAATCCAACATAATCAGCTGCAAACTACTGGTTTCTATTTCTCAAGCTAAAGAGGAGTCTCTGGGAGGTCCCTGGCAGTGGCTTGGGCTCTGTGGCCAGAGGGCAATGGCACCTGTAGGCTTTAACCATCAGTTTGAACCACAGGCTGCAATACTTATATCAGACAGCAGCTCCCAAGTGCTGTTTCAGCAGATGTAATGATGGGGAACAGAAGCCAAGCTGGAGGGAAGCAGGACCAGCAGCATCAGTTATAAGGCACAAAGTTTAGCATCTGAAATTTTCTGTTTTCTTCCTCTCCTGCTTCTGTCTCCTCACCATGGGTGATGGGTGCATAAGTGGCCTTTGTGCTTATTATCCCTCTTAATCTTTCCTGGTGCAGATCTCCTTCCATGCTAGAAGTGCCTGGCCTTCTTATTTGAAAAGCAAATAAGGACAAAATAACGGAGAGCCTTTTTTTAAATTATGAAAAGAAAGAAGCTGGGGCTTGTGTGAGTGAAAGAAATCACAATGCAGCCTGCCTTGTGCTGTTTATACAACCTGGGTTTAGATCTAAACAGTACCCGAGAAGTGTCAGTGACCATAAATGGGGAGGGCTAATGCACAGCTGGTTTTTGGGTAGGTTAAAGCAGAGATCACTGGAGCGAGACTCATAATCCTCGAAGAATTGAATGGCTAGCAGCTGCTTAAGGCGTTATTCCTAATCATAATGCCTGGGCAAGTGCACTTGAAGCTGGTTACTCTTTTTGGAGACACGAGGCAGAAAATGCATAAACAACTGAGCCAGGGAGGAAACCAGGGAGCTTGTTCCTACTCTGTTGGTCTAAATTCTAATCTGATTGCTGTAACACCAAGCAAGTTTGATTCATGTTGAGCACCTGCCCCTCACATAAAGCTATAGCTGGGGCCAGCCCCACTCAGCATCTGTCTTCTCAGAGGCTGGCTCAAATTCATAGGAGAAATGACCACCCAGTCTTCTGGAGACCGAATGCACATTTTTCTGAATACTTGACAATCGTAAGTATTTTGGTCATCACCAGGTAGGAGGAGCTGCGCTCCGGAGGCTCGGAGTCCCTGCAGGGCCAGCTCCAGGCGCAGGTCAGGCCGCTGGGGCGCAGAGCGCCGGTGGGGCCGGCTCGGGGCACGCCCTTTGCCGTGGAAATCTGGGGTGGGGAATAGCTCCGAGGGAAAGGTCCTGCCCGCCTGGGGAGGACATTGGCACGGGCATTGTGCAGAGGTGGCCTCAGTTAGACAGAACTCTCTCTGTCACATCTCTGCCTGCTGGTGCTCTTGCAGCATTCCTGCTGTTCTCCCTGACGCTGCAGAAAGGTCGATGCTTTCTTCTAAAGTGTCTTCTTTTAAATTGTGTGGTTTTTATTAAGACGGTTAAATGTGGAAAGGAGGAAAGCATGTTTATGTGAACCCTGGGTTAAAAATAAATGGAAATTGAATATTTAAAGACTTATAAAAAAATCATTGAAGAGTTTGAAATTGCACTGGTTCTGTCAGTGTGGAAATGCAGGGGTTTGTGCATGTATGTACATAATTTTCATATGGATTTATATGTCTTTCTTGCGCAGTGTTGGTAGTGTTCATATTGAAGAGAACATATTACATTCCTATAAATGACTTTAATCAATCTGTTTCTTTCCCTGTAATAATAAAATCTTTGCATTAGCTTTCCATATGTCTACATTTCTGACAGAGGAGCTGTGCTGAATGCAATTTAGCCAAATTAAAAAATAAGTTTTGCTTAAGAATGAGGAACTGATGGAGGGCTCAACTCTTTTCTTGCTGGGGGTGATGTAAATCATGAGTAAGTTTATTGGAGTTGATTACATTATAGTGGCACAAGGAAACTCTATAATGAGATGTGAGTCAGGCTCAGAAAGTCCCATGCAGAGATGCCAAATGGCAGCATGGGATCATCAGAAAATCCCACAGAGCAACTTGAAAGTTAATTATTAGGGACATTTTCTCTTCTGGAGCAAAGTCTGTTGTTTATTGAAGCAGGTTATGAACCTGCACAAATCCTGCTATGATTATTTGGCCAAGATCACACCACACCCTGAAAAAAATGTGTTTTCTTTCTCCCATTTGTTAGTCTTATGTGATATCCTATTTTATGCCTTGTGTTTCCCTTGTGTTTTCCATCTGGCAGCTTCCACTTTGTGTATCTTTTCAAATAAGGATGAGGGTGGAAAAGGAAGGTTTTTCCCTGGGGTTATGAAGGGCTAGCAGAAAGAGTCCTTTCTGCTATCACGTAGATTAACAGTTTAGCCAATAGCGCCTTCACTGAACACCTTCAGAGTATGTAGCATATTTGAGCTGCTGCACATGGGAGAAGGCTCCCTTGACTCACATCTTTATGTCAGTTCCTACCAAGAGGACCAGAAGAGACTGATACCATCTTATCTGACTTCAGCAGTAGCTTCAGCCATCAGCCAGGAAGGATTTCCCGTTACAGAATGGAGGCATGTTTCAGTTGAACCTCATTGATGCTATTTCTAATCCTAAACTAATGAATAAGCAAAATTATACCCCAGAGAGACATTCTGGTATGTTCTTTATGAATTCACACTTCCTCATGAGTAAGAAATCACTGTGGTTAAAATTGACAGGAGGAAACTCTTGCAAGGATGGCAGGATGCTCATGTGGTGAAGGTCGTAGGTGTCCTTCAGCTTAAGTATGAGTATTGCTAGAAGAGTTGGAAGGACAAAGAAAAGATCATTAAGGGCCAGTGCTATCCTGAAAAGGAAACAGAAGAATTTAGAGGAGACTCAGACATGACTACTGTATGCAAGAGCCTATTTCAGGGCTTCCTACAGGAGACTGGGCATTCAGAGGTTGGTGAGTGCAGGAAGGATCACTGTCACCAGAATAAATACGTGTTGCTCTGAGGATGGAAGCTCTGTTTGCAAGAACATTTCCATGGAAATCTTTTGGAACAGGGAAATAAAAAGTTTCTGTAGGGGAATAGTGAACCAGCCAAGATATCTGGAGAGCCATGGAAGTGGGGACATACACCCTGGAGGAAAGGGAGTACCATAGTGCTGAGACTCAAAGTACAGAGAAAAACTGATGGGGAAGGTAATGCCTGGTAGACCAGCCCCCGTAAAGGAGTGGAACGGAGTTGCTCATGGGATACTTCTGGCATGAGTTGCTCTCTCTGGTATGCACTGAAAATGTTACTCTGCCCCATTTCTTCCTTTTCATGAAATGTCAAAGAATGCATGCTTTTTCCTCCCCACAGCTTCTCTGGGGAATGGGAAGTTCGGGAGTTTTCTTCTTGGCATGATAACTAATATCCTTTGCGGTCCAGAAGGAACCTCCCTGGACCGTGTGAGCAGCTCTGCACATCCAGCCAGATGCAATACAGCACATGAGCTTCTGACCCAAGGGAAAGCAGAGTGGGGAGCCAAATTCTTGGGAATGAGGAGTGGAAAGCTGAGTTGCCAGACTAGCCTACCCTTGAGCTTTGCTTCTTTTGCTAAAAAGTGAGGACAAGGCTGTTGCAGGCACAATAATTGTACTCGCTGTGTCTCTGCTGTTGAAATCAGGCTGGAGAAGAGCTGTGAGTTAGCCGTGTGTTAGGGAAGGATGGGTAAAATGGGCCGTTAAACAGGCAGGAGGTGAGAGCAGCCCTGCCCCAGCACATGCAGCCTCCCCGGGCAAGGGGGGCATTGGGAAGGATCTAGGGGGGACCCAGGGGCTGGGGCTGGGACAGGAGCTGGGCTGTTGCATGGCTTGTCTGGTGCCAGGTTTACTGCTTGTGCTAGAAAGTAATATAGCCTTTCAGAAAAATGAGACTGGAGGGAAGAGGAACAGTTATTTAAAGTATCATTAATACCTAAAAAAAGTTCCCATAAAACTTTGCTTTGAAGAAAATAAAAAGAAATCTCTGTGTCATGTGATCGGAGTCACCAAGGAAAGCATGCACAGGGCTTGGAACAACTAACGCCTGCGTTGTGCTGGGGGCAGTGTCCTTGGAGCTGTCTCTGGGAGAGACGAACATTTTTCAGAGGGGGTAAGAAGGTTGCTCTCTGACACACTGAATGTTTCTCAAGTAAAAAAAGTCACGCAATTCCCATGAACTTGTAAACTAGCCGTTCATAGTTTTGGCATTACCTCTTTAAAAGCAATCTGAGCCATCTCTGGCTGTGGATACTGTAGTCATCACAGAGTGACTTCAGAAATGTGAGTCAGATCATGACACCAGCTTCCTGCTTGCTGAGTAATCAGTCTGACTTTTGGTATGTGCTGCTTTGCTAGCACACCCAACCCATTCCCTCTTTGCCACGTTTTATCCATGTTTTTTGATTTTGTTTCTTTCTTGTGTTTATTTATGGATTGATTTGTTAAGTGGTTGACTTGAGCCAAGCACACCAAAGCATGTTGCATCTCAGGGTGGATTTTATTAATTTTTCTTTTGGAATTATTTCTAGTGTTGATGAGAGCCCCTCATGGGAAGGGGCTGAGAAGCCTCTGCTTTGTACTTTGGTGCCAGGATATCTGCTTGCTCAGGCTTTACATGAGCAGGCAGCACTGAGAACCAAGGAGGGAGATGGGGAGGTAGGGGTCAGACTCCCTGAATCAGGGAGGTTTAGAGAGATGCTGCTTGAATTGACTCCCCACCAGTTGAACACAATACATCATGGATCTGGACTGAGGCTGATGTTTTAATGGTTTGATTAGTTTAAGAAGAATACTTCTATTGTATGTCTTCGATTATGTTAAGTACTGTGGGAAGCTGTTATACCAGGATGAGCTTAGATTGCCTTTCTGTATACATTACAGTCTGTGCTGTCTATCCAGGATCCTACCAGTAAGCTGCTGGAATCCTCTTAAGTAAGGAGCTGTTAAATTAATAAAGCTGTTAATCACATGGGGGGTAAAAAAAGAGATAGAGAGGAGGAGAAAAATCTTACGTAGAAATGCCAGATTGTAGCTCGAAGGTTTCCACATGGGATGATCTAGTGCTGGCTAGAACAGTTCTTGTGTTAGAGAGGTGTTTTTCATGTGGTGATTTTTATACAGCCTTTTTCTTAGATATTCTCTGTGTCAGAGTTTGCTCCTAGTCAAATGTAACACTTAGATTGCACTGTGCTTCTTAAATGTTAATCCCGACAGAAGCCCTTTATACTCAGTAAAACCCTGTTATTATTATCCTCTGCACACAGGCATGAATTGCAGGCAGGGAAGTGAATTGCTAAAGCCCTTCTGCAGAGTTGCCATCAGTTCCAGTTCAGGACTGGCGTCCTGTGTTCAGACCATGGGACTTTGCTTTCACTCTAAATACAGTTTTAGGACTATGTAAAAGGTGTTTTAGGTGTATATAAGTATGACAGAATTGATTTAGGTGTTATTGAAGTCAGTAGGATTTAGGTGGCTTGCCATGTACTCCAGTACTTTCAAAATTTTGCTTGCATCCATTACTCATCAGAGTTGCATGAAAGAAAAGGCTCTGAAATGAAATGTGATAAATAATTTACATAGAAAATAATTGAAAATTTACTTTTTCTGTATGATTAGCTATATGCAACTGTTAATCACTGCAAACAGTGACTTGGGTTGGATTGCTCTTCTTTTACCAAACATGACTGTAACACAGAGTGCAGCTATGGTAGACATGGATGTATGTGTATCTGATTGTTCACATGTTGAAGTAAACAGAGTTCCTGTCGGCCAGTTTGAAGGTTTTCTGATTTTAGTCTTTGCTGCCTTTTTTCAGGGAGGAGGTCATTGCTATGGCTCAGTCTTTTAGCACAGGATGCCCTGCCTTAAGTGCATATTTTGAGGGAGATCACAGAATCAGAATGGTTTGGGTTGGGAGGGACATTTAAAGGTCATCTAGTTCCAACTGCTGTGCAATTGAGCAGAGACATCTTCGACTAGATCAGGTTGCTCAGAGCACCTTCCAGGCTGACCCTGAACACTCCATGAGCTTGTTCATGTCTTGGTCTGGAAAGTTCTTGTATGTCAAATGTCCAGCGTGACATACTGGCAAATGAAAGCAACTACATTAAAAAAAAAAAAAAAAAAGGCAGAATTAAAAAAATGCACCTTTATGGAGTGCTGGGAGCTGCAAGCAGAGCAGCAGTGCTGACTCGTGTGCGGGGGCCAGGTCTGTACAGAGATGTGAGTGGTATGTGTCACCAGGAAACCTACAGGCAATCTTAAGCCATAATCTGCCAGTGTTTTTGCATTTCTCTTTGAAGTCAGGGGAACTGTGTTCCTCTGACGTGACCTTTGTATCCTTCTTTGGATCTTATTGTATGGACTGGAGGCCAGCATGTCATTAACAAAGGGGCAGAAAAGCAGAGCTGTCTGGGGGTTTTTTTGTTGTTTTAAGACCTTTTCTGTTACAAACAGGCATGCCAGCACTTAGCCTGGCCAGTCAGGGAGGGAAAGGGAAGCAGCGGTGCTGACACAGCACTGCTGCCCCCCAGCAGCGGTGCCACAGCCACGCTGCCCACCGCGCGTGTGCCTGGCTCTGCCGCGTTGCCCCTGCCTAGTCTTGTGCCACCAAACTGCTCCTAACTGCTGTAGCTGAACATCCAGATCCACTCATGTGGGCTGATGGGCTTCAGCTTTTGTCCTGTGAATGGCTAGCAAAGGCACCTGATACAAGTAGCTGATGTTTTTTGGCAGGAAGGGCAGGGTATTTGGCCTCATCTCCAGTGAATCCCAGCTCTTGGCCTTCTTTCAGAGAGAGGCACTCAGAGCAGATCCAGTTGACTGAGAAAATCTCTTTTTCATATGATGAGCTGTGTCAGAGGGATAAGGCTTTCGAGGAATGGCACTCCCAAGCCTAACTTTAGCACTTTGGCTCGAACTGCCGTGCTGCATATGAGATGCAGCAGGATTAGAAAGGTCAGTCAACTGAAGCACTTTCCTGGCAAATTCAGGGCTTGACAGTGACCCAGAGCTGCTGCCAGCTGTTGCCTGCTGGATGGCTCCAGGCCATTCAAGGCAGTCTTGCTCTGTTGCCACCAATGGGACTGGCAAATCTGATGGCAGCCTCTCAGTGTTACACAGAAGCCATGGCCAGACACCACATGTGCTGTTAGAGATGAGAGCTCCATCAACATTAAGACCGTGAAGCCACATGATGAAGGTGCTGGGTCTGACAGATGTGTCTGCTATCCCTTGAGCACTGCTGACTGCTGCAGTCCCCCTGCACAGGTGCTGAGATGAGCAGCCCTGCCCTATGCCTCTCAGAATCCTACCCTAGACCTTGCATTTCCTAGCAGGAGGACACTAAGAGCGTCTCATCTCCGTCTGATGCTTGGCTTGCATTGTATCCAAGCCAAAAGTACTCCAAAACAACCCAGCACCAGACCAAAAGATCTGTGTTATCTCCTGCAGCTGAAGTCAGCCAAAAAGCCTTGGAGGGCCCTTAGAGCAATCTGAGTTGAGAGAGACACTTTTGCATCTTGGGAAGAGCAAGTGATGTTGACCTCAGACCCAGGCAGAAACAATATCTTTAATCTCATGTTGTACTGGATTCTTAATCTTCCTTGCATTGCTGTATCTCATTTGCACATATTTTCCTGTATACTTAGAGATAGGGGCTTTTTTCAAATATTAATCAGCCTGACTGATGGTAGAGATTTGTGCATCTGGCAACATGACATCTGTTCTGTGCAAGCCTGGTTGTTTGCAGGCCATTACAGAGCACCTCCTTGAAACAGGTGTTTCACAGGCAAGATTGGGATTTTTGGGTGTAAGTTTTGCATTTACTTCATACAACTTGCATTTACTTCAAGAAAAATAAGAAGGACATAATTCTTTGGCACATTAATACCCTTATGTTGCCATCTCAAATATTGTTAGAAGTTTGTTGAAATCTTTAAATCCAATTTGTATCTGATTGCCCAACACTGTTAAGATTACTGTGGAGGTAAGTGGAAGTGTGTCTTGCTTTCTCTCCCTCCCTCCCTCTCTCTCTCCCTCCCTC
>VXBQ01009084.1:59524-114252 GCA_013400175.1 Phainopepla nitens | reverse complement strand
TCCCTTCCCTTCCCTTCCCTTCCCTTCCCGCTGCCACCATCACCAGCCCAGTGGTGGCAGAGCAAAAATGGTGGGAGAGTCTGTGGGTTGTGATTCATCTAGGGGGCAAATTAAAAAGTACCTTATTTGTAAAAACAAATGCCTACACAAGGCTAATTCTTCATGGGTTTATTATGAAACAATTCACTTCAGGTATGTTTCAGTTTCCCTACTCGGCTTTCAGCTTTACACCACGTCTTCCTCATTTTAGTCACTCATATATGGATGCCGTTTCCTCCATCCAGTCGCTAGATGAGGGCAGGCATCCTCCAGCTGTGACTGCCCCAGCAGCCAGTGGGTCGGGGACTGGTGCAGGTGTGTCACCTGGGCTTGGGGTGGCCAGCAGGAGTGCCATGACCTGCAGATGCACTCGGCATTCACCACCGCCTTTGGGAGCGAAGCGCTCACGGTGCAGGAATTCCCAGTCCCATTACCACTCCGGTGCCAGGGAAAGGAAGCTTTTGCATTACAAGACCATGGTAAATCACTGGGAGGGATGACAGTATTGCTGGCATGGGCAAAGTTACTGTAATTTATGTATAAATAATTCCTTTGTGTCAAGATAATCCAGCTACCTTAAAATGCCTTCTCACTGTTCTGTAGATGCCTGTGATTTACACACCATAGTTCACGGCATTTTCCTAATTACACATAGACATTTTCAGGCATTTGTTGGGGGTTCATGCTTGCAGGTCTGCCCTTAGCAGTAACCCACTTCTTCAGGAGGTCCTGGAGGACATGGGACAGGTTGTCTTCTTCCTCCTCTGCTTTCCTGGCTGGGCTGGGACAGTGGAGAAAGTGTGTCCTTTGCCAGTGTGGCTTTGCTCAGCAAGTTCACACAGTATCCCAGGGCCACCAGCCACAAAATGCCCCAGGAGCAGAGGCGTCAGGCAAAGCACACGATGCCTCATGCAATGACAGGCTGTGTCATTGGTTTCCATCAGTTCTCAAAGCTTTTTTTGGCATATAATTTGCTTACAGTTAAGCTTTGCTTTACAAATGGGGGATGTTTCACTGCTTCCCTTTGGTCATATTGTTTGCTTGCCGAGGAGCAGTATAGCTGTCAGGTTTAATTCTACAACTACGTGAGCTTGTTTAGATTTGTCTGCCTCCTGGTGGCTAATGCCAAGTGTCTGAAGGCACTGTTTCCTGTTGAGCTGTGTGGGAGAAGGTGTTTTTTTAATAAAAGATTTAAAAGGACTTGGCATTACTGGGCCTACCAATCATTGGAGCATTTCAGCAGCCTTAATTGTGTTCCAGCACAACTGTGTTTTCAACTCATTATTGGCACATTCGGTAGCATCTGTATTTTTTGTGTTAGCAATGTAGTGCTTTGTGACCTTTTACTGATTGCAGTCTTTAGCCTGGTGAAATGCTCCATCTAGTATTTGGGGTACGGTTTGAGCTCCTCCTGTGGGATCCCCTGGACAGGAAACCCACAGCCCTGCTGCCCCAGGTGGGTGGACCTGCAGCGCTGATGTTTCTTCCAGGTACTTTGCAGAGAAATAAGTCTCAGACTTTTGGGGTAGACCTGGCATGAAGTGGGCTGGATCACAGGCTCCTCTCTGCACTTCTAGTTCTCTTTCCTTGCCATACAGATTTTGTCCTGGCACCCTACATAAGGACCACTGGAATTAGACTTGACAGGCCATAGCATGAGTGTGCATTAGAGTAGCTCCTGGTGTGGTTGATGATTCTACCTTTGTTACAGAAATTTCCATTCTGCAGAAGAGCCAAGTAGGAAAACAGCTTTCGAGTCCTGGGGCTTTCAGTTGTGGAACAGTTTAATGGAAGTGCTGCTTTCTTCCAGAAATTCATCTCATGCTGCAAGCAGCGTTCAAGTTGCATCATAGCCCAGTAAGGTGCGGGCAGGCTCCTCCACCCATTATAACGACAGGAAAAAGGGAGGTGGTTCAAGTACTGTATGTGGACATTGAAGGTGTAGAGAGAGAGGAGTCCAGACCTACTGTACACACACACTCAGATAAAAATAACTCTGAAAGAGCTGAGGCAGCAGCCTCAGCTTGTCTTTGTTTGGTGGACAAAAGGCATGTTTTTCATTTCCATTAGGCTTAATATGATTGAACTAACAAGAATTGAAATGCCCCCTTCATCGCTGCTGAGACATGCTCCCACCTGTGGCTGCTGTTGTAATGTTGGAGTGTGTTGAGGACTGGCAGCATGTCCTCCATTGCACCATCTGAGCGTGAGCTTGAGGGTGTGCTCTGCCATACCTGACACAGGAGGTGTGAGAATTTGATAATAGTTGTACCATGCAAGCAATATTTGAGCTGTTTTTTCAGTTTCCCTCTGTCCAGCTCAAAGCACAGCAGGAGAAAGTGGACAAAAAGCAATTGGTGATGAGCTGCAAGCTGGCTGGGCTGGAGGAGAAGCACCCTACCAGTCTCCTTGTGGAAAAAACAAATGAGGTCATTGACATTGAACAGTTTTGGAAACTTCACCCTCAGGTTATTTTGTGGGGAACCCAGGCCTTGAAGCTCCAGTGGTAGAGCAGGACCTTTTGGTGGACACACCTTGAGCACCATCTTAGATGAGGAGCTGTTAGAGAGAGGGACTTCAGGGTATGGGTCTCAGTATTTTGTGGTGTCTTTTCATGGCAGAGTAGTAGTATTACCTTCTGCTGCTGTAGCTACAAAACCAGTCTTCCTACAGTCTTCTTTTCCAATAGGAGACTTCTGCCTTAAATACAGAACTTGATAAAAATAATGATTCATCTGCTATTCTCATACCTGAAAGCAGGTGTTCACTGAATAGTTTAATGTCTGAACCTTTAAAATAGAAGGAATGACTTAGACACTTTATAGGTTTTTTTCTAACTTTAGCCTGAGAGACTGCAAGCAGGGGATTCATCTTGAAGAGAAAAACACATGTGCACCAAGGGAATTGTGGGTTTGGGGTTTCTTTCCAAGCTCTGTTAGGCTTTTGTGGGCTCCAGCCCCATGCTCCCCTGGCCATGCTTCCTGCTGCAGGAGGACTGCAGGGCTTGGGGAGAGTCAAGGTTGTGGTGTCCTTCAGAAAATCCAGCTTTCCAAAGGTTTGAAATAAAGATTTTGAAACTGGGCTGCAGAGTTTTTAAGGGGAATTCTTTGGGGATGGAAACAAATAGCTCATCATAGCATTTCACAGGATTTAGCAAAAGGCAGTGCTTCAGCAAGGGATAGTGTGGGTATTTGTTGGTTTGTTTTTTTTTTTTTTAATGATTGCGTGGGGGATTTCTTTTTTTCCTTTTGTCTCATGTGAGTAGAGTGTGTACAACTGACTTCTGAATGGAATAGATTCCTTTTAGAAACTGGAACTGATATTAAACTGTGATTTGACCCACTGATGAATTAATGAAACACTGAAGCACTACAAATTTTAAATAACTCTCCCAGTCCCACAGGAAATTTCGAGCAGACCGAGGACCAGAGCCCATGTCTGTCGCTGTGGGAGCAGACTTCCCCAGAGACTGATTAGGGTGTGAAATCCCTGGCAGTTCCTCTTCACCATCTATCTGAGAGAAGCTGCAACTGAAGTGAGCCTTCCTGCAGGGAGTCTGAATATTTTGGTTAATCACTTTTTTTCCCACGGTCCATTTTCCCCCCCATTTCCATTTTTTTTTTTAATTGCTTGAATTTCCAATGAGCTAAAAATACGCAGGGTGTGTGTGGCTAGATGCTTCCATAGGTCTCAGCATACCTTCTCTGGAAATAATGGAGCAAATTCCAAAATGTGGTGCCAAGAGGATCATTTGCAAGGGAATGAATTTGCAGTCAGCTGTAGCATTGCCATGGTAAACAGGCATGCTTGTAGGGGTTTAAAATCCTCAAAGGCTCTTGCAGAGCTCTGGAGATGCAGAGTAAAAATGAGTTTAAAATTGCAAGCTCACTGCCACGTTGGGGGAAGGCTGCTGCAGCAAGACATTGTTTAAGGGCTCTGTTTTCAGCATGCTTCTGAAAATGTGCTCTTGGAAACAGGGATTTGTGCCTAAATGGGAATCCAGACATACAAAACACTTCATTTATTCCTGTAAATGTCTGTATAAAAATGCAAATGTAGTACCTATGGCTATTGCCTCCATATTGGGCTACAGTATAGCATATAAAAGGCATACTGATGAGTTTTCAGTGAATTTTCTGAAAATACTTGAACAGTTATGGGCTCTGATGTATAAAGTTACCTTTTAAAGTCATTTAAAGAATTAGATATTTGGTTTTGCATCCCAATGGCTCAGCTTCCCCACAACTTTCAAAATACTTCTGATTTAAAAGAAATCTGAATCTAGAAATCAGCTTTATTTCTAATTTTGCTGATGGTTAACTTCATTCTAGGGTATATTTCTTAGATAGTTCCAACCTCTGCTTATGCATTTATTTACTTAATTTAGGGTTTTGTAATTTTTTTTGAAAAGCATGCTTTGATCTGCAGGCAGATGCAGTGCAGCTGAATCCAAAACACAGTAATTGAAAAGGATTGCTGAGGACTAAAACTGCCTGTACCTGGCAAAAACAGCAGTAGGTAGTAACACTGGGCTTGCTGAAGAGTCTGCTTAAAATTGGTGATTAATTTCAGTTTTTAAACTCTCCTTAATTTGATGTGATGTCTTGCCATGTTGCAAGTATCATTTGATAGTCTGCTGTTAAGAATTGCAAATAAGAATGTTTTGGCTGACACTTAAATAAAATACCAGCTGATTTGGAAAGATGTGGATAATGTTGGTGAGTTGTGCATAACCTGTGCCAGCACTAATGCTCTGCTGCCAGTCTTTATCCGTTTTTATGAGGAAGAATTAAAATACCATGCTGCCTTTGCTGCCATTCTCCCAGCACTGCTTTTGACAAGAACAAGGAGCTTTATCTGTGGGTAAGGCCAGACACTGTCTGAGCTGTCTTCCCAGGAGAGCAAGAAATGAAAAACGAGAAGAAGAAATGAAAAAAGAGGAAACACTGGCATGTGAATGTGCACATGGGGACAGACACACACCTCCCCTCAACTCATCCTGGGGAAAGCAGCATTCCTTATCTGCTGTGTATCATAGGGAAAGGAGGGATACACAGCAATAAAGGCACTGTATGTTCTTTTATCAGTCACATCTGGACACGTTCAGCTGACTTCCCAGGATGTGGGGATGGTCTAGAAGGGTTTAAGTTTTCCATGCTGGGAGTCTGTTTTGTGATAATCAAGTCTGGTCACTCCTGGTGCTATATATTTCAAAGTGCACCTGCCCCACAAGGCTCATTTCCACAGTCTTGGCTCTTTCTAATCTTCAAATTGAGACCCTGAGCTCTGGTGGATCAAACATAATACTATTATATTTAAATGTATGAATCTGCAATACCCGGTCTCACTCTCTCTTTGCTTGTTTTCCTGGTGGTTTTCCCTGCCTGCCTTCCCTGGTGCTTTCTCCCTCCCCACCTATTAAAAATGAAACCAGCCTGGCTGAAATGAATGGAGTTTGTTGCTGCAGACTCAGATTTCAGGAGCCTTGTCAGACAACAAAGTGAGCAATGCACTGGGATTGCAGCCTGAGGAGCTGCTGTTGATCAAATTTGCCGTGTCCTGGTTGGAGAAGCTGTCCTGGAGCAGGAGTGATCAGCTATCTCCACAGCCTTGTCACAGGGTGCCTCTTGCTTCCCTCGGCTCTCTGCTTAGCAAAGCCAAACTGCCTGGAGATGCCTAATGAGGGACAAGCCAGCATGCTTTGTGCTCTAATTAATAAAAATTTAACCTCTGGTCGAGGGCTGTTTCCAGCACTCGCAGCAGCACTTATTTGCATGGAGGCAACTATTATTTGCTGTCTCATTGTTCTAGACAGGCACAAATAAGAGACAAGGGAATCACCCTTTGCCAAGAGCTTTTCCAGAGTTTTTTTTAGACAGCATCATGCATCCATATATGTAGGTTCTTAAGTCATTATGGGATTGAGTGTTCAAGTAATGAGCTGTATTTAACTTCTGAGCTGCCTGGATCCCACTGCAGCCCTTCAGCAGGAGTATTTAGGAGTTTCTACCCTGTTTTATCAAACAGCATCAACTGCTCCCAGTCTTTAAATAGTTAAAGATTACCTTAATCTATAATACTGGTTTTGGGATGGATTTTCTTCTCCCTACTTTTGCTCTTTTGCAGTCATCATAACGAGCTTGCAAGGAGGAAATTGTCCAAAATATGTATTTTTTGTTTTCCTCGGGTCGGGGGGAAAGGAAGAGAAATATGTTATGACTTGCTGGCTTTGAGAGAACAGACTTTCTAGCCCTGTGTGTTCTCACCAGAGTAAGTGAATTCCTTGTTGACTGGGAGCAGGGAGAGGTTTGGGTTCCACCAGCTGGTTCCTGCCCAGCCACTGACTTTCCATCACCTTGGAGGAGTTACTAAACCTGCCAACTTTATTTTCTCTAGCTATATATCAACCATTATTTCTATAACATAAAATGAATTTTTGTTTTGAATTAATGGCAGAGGTTTAGGGCCTGACTTCTCAGCTCCGTGCAATGTTGGAGACTGTAGAGCAGTTAAATTGGTTGGGCTCAATCTTTGTATGTCTTCTGCTCCATAGTTATGAGTACTATAGTTTTGAGGGTTGGTGGAGTGTTAATTATTGCTAGTGACTATTTTCAGGCTTGTGCAGGATGCAGAGAACTTTACTTTTTTATATTTTATGCAGAGGCAAGATGATATCAAAGCAGGATAGACTGTACTCTTGGGGAGGTCATGTGTGCGAGCAGTGTCTGAGAGGCGAGCGGGTCTGCAGCAGTCGGTGTTTGGCACCAAACATCATCTTGGTATGATTTTGAATCACTTTCACAGTGCATAATTGCAAGCCTGGAGGAAGGATACAATACTGACCCACAGGGTGCTGTGCTTTTACTAATTTGTTTCAAATGTGCTCAACAGATGAGCAACTTTTGCGATAATACCACTTCCTGAATTTTTTTTCATTTTGGCCACTCATAAAGGTTTAATTTGATGAACAGTAGAATAAACCTGAGATGATCAGCCTTTTTTTGTGGCATGATGGCTCTTCAAGGCAAGAAAAGGAAAGGTAGAAGAGAGTTCAAATTTATCATCTTGGGAAGTCAGACTACCATGTAAAGAAGCAGATTTTATCATCCTTTGCACAGAATACCCCTGCCAGATTTCTGCAAGACAATGCATTAAATACCTGAGAGTTGCACAGCAATGTAGTTGATCTTAAATACCTTCTGCCTGTGTTAGTGGCTGAGGTGTAGGAGTACTCAGGAAAGCACTGTTGCAGGTTCAGAGGCAGCCTGTCTGAAAGGTGATGCTGTAGTGATGCGGTCCCAGGGCTGGAAAAGCTGTCCCAGTGGTTGTATTCCAACACATCATGCTTCCAGCCCTGGGCCACCATCACCGGGCACAGTAGGTTTCATCTTCTCCCTTAGGAATACCCTGCTTTATTTTTCTACTGTGTTTAAGTGTTACTGCCCACCAACTAATACTGGAGGTCAGGGCTGGTTCCTTACTGAAGATGGAGACAATCATGCAGGCTGGAAAGAGCATGATGCTGTTTGCAAGTAGGAAAGTCTGTGGGAATGATCTGCTTTTATTGTGAGTCAGGAGTGGGCTCTTCTTGTTCTTTTGTTTCTTTAATTCTTTTCTGCCTGGAGAGAAAAGGAAAAAAAGACCACCTTTTGTAGAATATTCATCAAGGTAAATAAAATTGGGCCAAGGAAGAACTTTTGGGGAATGATTTTTTTAGAGCTAAGAGGAGCTATCTGATGAGAATGCTTTGCTGTATTCTTCAGTGAAACATATATATACATATGCATAGAAAGAAATACACATAGAAATACACATAGAAAGAAATATATTTCTTTCTATGCATATGCATATATATATATTTCTTGGTCTTTTTGTTTGTTACTGTTGGCTTTGGCACTGAAACTATGTATTTCTTAAAATAACACAGGAGACTGTCTTTATTGCATGAAGAAATCAGGAAAAGAATAAAGCCATCTCAGTGAACCAAATTGCTGGTGATCTAGCACACCAATTTTTGGAAAAATTTCTGGTGAAAAAGTGTGACAGATGAAAATGAAGCAGCACCTTGTTTGCTAGGCCTCTGCAAATGCAATAGAAGTCTCAAAAAATTACCTATTTCTAGTCTAAATGTTTAATGAGTAATTGCCTACAAGTGGCAGAAATTAATCAAAAATGAGAATGCTTTTAAGCCACATCTTTTAGCTTCTTTTCAATAATAGATAATTATTGACATTTCTAGGAAGCATATGGAGTCCCGGAACAGCAGCAGTACAATAAGCTCCTTCAGTCTTTCTTTCAACTTGAGCTTAGAGTTCCTCCTCTCAAAAGAAGCAAAATCTTGAGTCTCTTGATTGCAACAGCAATGCTCCCTGCAATTGAAAATTAGCTGTTTCCACCATTTAGTCATTTCTGGTTTGAGGCACATTTAGTGTTTGAGGTCTCTGCTGAGAATTGCCAGCAAGGGAAACAATAACTGAGGTTATAATTTTTGTGGTGCAGAAATATTAGCTCTTTGGCAACTGGACTAAACATACCAGACTCATTTCTCATAGGATACCAGAAAGGGTTCCGTGCAGAATGTAACTCAGACAAATTGTTGATATTTCAGAGCACCGACCAGGAAGGATTACTTTATCCAATAATTCTCTTCATAGATCAGAAATTTTGAGTGGCAACAATCCATTTGGCAAATGACATCACTGATGTCGTCTGCAAAATCTAACTTCACTCCTAAACTTGAGAGTGTATTTTTTTCATTGATGAATGCTGCTGTAGGTATAAATTTCCCCTGTATCCAAAATGAGAATGTAACCCTCATCTCAGATGTGTGTGCTGAAGGAGAGAGGAAGAGGGTTGTTAATGTCTGAAGTCCTCTAGGGCTGTTGGTTTATCAGGCTTGGCAGAATATGGTTCTAGTTCAAAGTACAAATTCTTGAAACAGCAGAGATGGCTGCTGAGCTGTACTGAAATTGTTTTATTTTTTGGTCTTTTGTGTTAAGGGAAAGCTGTGGTATAACTTGGGAACCCTTTTTTCTTCAATTTCAGGAATTTCTTGCACGTGTGTCCCCAGTGTATAACATGCACACATTTCTAATGTGAAAGTGCAAACTCACATGTGTGAAGTGTATTTTTGCTGTGTTGAGACCTACATAAAAACAGTAAAGATGCTTGGTTCTTGCTAATATACAAGCATATGTAAATACATGTAAAGGTCTTGAGTCTGAGGTGTATCTGAGTGTACAGTGCAGTCCGTGAACCTCTTATTTAAGTTCTATTCCAAATTAATTTTGGTATTGTTTTTAATCTCAAAGACATCAGCACGTTTCTTTAAAAACTGTAAATCAGTCCCTTTGTGGATTTCCCAGGTCTGTCAGGTTCAGGAGTAGTAAAGCCAATTTCAGAAAGTGCTTTTTGCACTATTTCTAAATGTGAGTGCAGCTTCTGCAGTTGTTCTTCATAAAAAGCACTTTTCAACAATATCAGAAAATGTAAATTTAATCTTGATAAGTGCTTTCCCTGAATGCAGCCTTTCCTCTGTAGTGAGAGAGTGTATATTACATCAGCATAAATGCATTCAGATAGCTCTATATACAGGCAAGTGACCTCTCATTCAGAAGATGTTTTAGGATCATTACAAAGACCCTATTATCCAGCAGAAAGTTTAGTGTAGATTAGGGAAAATACAGTTTTAGGTTTTCTGTGTTTTTCCTCTTGTGTAACAAAGTAAATCAGGACTTTGCCTAGAAATCATTTCCCACACTGTCTTCTTAGCTGATCACTGTCATTATTTTAGGTCTAGAAAGTGCTATTCATTAATTTTTTTCTGCTCTGTAATACAGACACAGTTAGGTAATGCCGAGCTTTGTATTGTAAATAAATAGCATAGGTGAAATGGAAAAACTGTAGCCTTTTTTTTTTACACATTGTTGTTTCTTTTCCATTTACAAATGAAATTTTAAGTTTTTCCACAGCATTTTTGAAAACCATCACATCCTACCTTGTCAGAAGAGTCTTGGGGAGTAATACAGCAAGATTGTTTAAAGAAAAACAGTAATTTTTTAGGGATCTTGTTGTGTACAAGTAGAATAAGTATGAATGAATTGTCTGACTTGTAAATCCTGAGACGTTAGTGGGATGTTGGGGCTTGAAAACAATTCCAGATTTATATTTTCTCCAGGTATTCAGCACCCCATCAACATTCTGGTTTCCACAGGTACAGTTGAAAGGGAAGATTTCTCAGAGCCCCGCGCTGCTTTAATGAGGGTACCGTGTTGTCAATCACTGCGGAGCTGTTACCCTCTGGATGGCCAAAGCACAGCTGGGTTTGAAGGTTCCTGCACAGCCTTGCTTCCCTGCCAGCACCATGCCGACCCCAGGAGCGGGATCCAGGCACCAGGCAGACAAAATGTGTCTAAGACATCTGCCTAGGCCTGGCATGTGTCGTTCTGGATGCAGTGGATGTCTGCACCCTTTTGGAGAGGCAGCTGGAGGCTGGGGAGAAGACCTTGGCAAGCCTGAAAATGTAGGAGATATCTGTGTTTGAGCATAGGCTGAGCTGCTCAGGAGAGCAGGAGAGGGATTAGTAGAAGTTAAAGCTTATTAGAAATTTTTTTGGCGAATTTCAAAGAGTACTAGATGACATCTTTGTGGTGTATGGATGTTGTGTGTGGGTTATGGTAGTAGGAAACCTTATGCTGGATTTTATCATCAAGACACATCTTCCACCTTGATTTTCTCGTCATTGTGGTTTAACCCCAGGCAACTGCCAAGCCCCAGGCAGCCACTTGCTCACCTCCCCACCAGTGGGACTGGGGACTGAATTGGAAGGGTAAAAGCTGGAAAAAAACACATGAAAACAAAGGAAAACAAGGAATTCACTGCTTCTTATAGGCTGGCAGGTTTTCAGCCATCTCTAGGAGAGCAGGGCCCCATCATGCATAATGGTGACTTGGCAAGACAAATGCCATCACTCCAAATGTCTTCCTTTTTCCCTCAGCTTTATATCCTGAGCATGTTGTCCTGTGGTCTGGAATATGCCTTTAATTAGTTTGGGTCAGCTGTTCTGTCTGTGTCTCCTCCCAGCATCCCAGGCACCCACAACGTCCTGCCAGGATGGCAGTACAAAAAGCAGAAAAGCCTTTGCTCTGTGTAAGCCCTGCACAGCAATAACAAAAGCATCTCCATATTATCAGGTTTTGTTTTGTGTTCAGCCTGAATCTGAAACACAGCCCCATAGCAGCCACTGTGAAGAAAATTACCTCTACCTCAGCCAAAACCAGCACACCCATATGTTAGTTGAAAGGGCTTTCTCAGGTGGCTTGTGCTAGTCCAGAGCAGTGTTCTTGGACTGGTTTAGGGTCCCTAAATCTCATACTTGCTTATTATTAGTCCAGTTGTTTACATTCCTGTCCAGGCCTTGAAAAATACTTTGCCTCTTTGTTTTCAAGTTTTCTTAATAATTGTTTAGCCTGTTCAGGCAGTGCCTGTACCTCAGCAGAAGGCTCCCTTGGCTTCTAATTTTGTGACTCTCAAATAAGCTCAATTTCGAAGTTTGTGGAAACCAAGCTTTTTAATCTGATAATTGAATGGGAATGTAAAGCTAAGAACTTGGCAGCAGAATGAAAAATGAGAAGATTCATCTTCTTTAGCTTAACACTTTGGGGGTTTCAGCATTTGCCCATTGCCTTGAGTTCTGCTATGATTCATGCATGTGGATGTGCAGAGGAGTTCCTGGGTAAAGCATGTGTGGGCATATAGATGGGCCCTGGTGAATACAGTGGTTGACGGTGATTTGGTTGAATTGCAGGTTTCTGTAGACAAGAACAAGAGGGTGAACTATTGCAAATGCAAGCGTGATTAGCATTTCCAGCGTAAAACCCTTTGGTCAGCAGGAAAGAGGAAAAGCAAAGCAGTTTGACACATGAGAACAAGAACATTTCCTATTGCCTAGGCTGGTCCCTGAGACTTTGAAATGCCCCTCTTTGTTGAGGAAGCATGCAAATGTTCTCATTATTTTCTATAATTTGCATTATTAAACAAAAGTTATTACCCAGACTCTGCCTTTCTCAGAGGACTGAGTCAAAGATACTGTTTTGCTTGCTGACACTGCATGCTCAAATGGGCCTAATGGTGTTCTGTGCAGAAGTATTTTATCTTTAAGGACCCTTAATTGCTTTAACATGCCGTGCTGTAAACAGACTGAATCATGGATAAACAGCAGTCCTTTCCAGCTCTGTTGTTAGGTAGGGTTAAAGGCTCTGGCTCAAATTAAGAGTTAATCCTTATTCTTAAATAAGGGGAACTAATTCCTTAAAAGAAAAACTTAAAAAACACCTTTAGTAGCTTCTAATCCCAGTTTTTAGCCCTGGGTGCTTCCAGAGCAGTCTCGTCTCTAATTCTGGAATCCTATTTCTGGCTGATTTTTTCTGTCATGTGTGTTTGTCTCTCTCCCTGTTGATCATGGACCAACATTGCTTCTTTGAGGCTTGCAAGGTTTTTTTTTAGTTTTTCTGAAGGTCCACCCCTTTGCATGCACTGTGTCTTCCTCTGATAGTCTGGAGATGCCCTGATGGAATAAGGCTTTCCTTTGTTCCAGCAGTGCTGCAAAACATGCTTTTCCTGAAGGATCTGGAGCAAGATGGATGCTTTCCATGGAGAAATAATGCCCTTGGTCACAGCAGGAGCCCTGTGGCTGCTGGGGGCAAGGAGTGGGAGGTAATGGGTATCTGTGAGACTGATTCCCAAAACTGGCACCAGTGCCTCAGATTTTAAATACAAATCCTGTGGAATGAGTGGAGAGGCCGGGCTGATGGAGGTCGGAGTGACGTGGCGCGGGGGACGTGCAGCGTTGGCAGCGGCGGGCTGGCTGTGGGGAGCCCTGCTGCAGAGAGCGCGGCAGTGCTGCCCCGCTGCTCCTTTGTATTCCCCACAAGGAAGAGACGAAATGAGTTGTTGATGTCTGAGAAAGGCAAAGGGCAGGGGAAAAAGCAATAAAGTGCTTGTCTGGCACGCAGGCTGGAGCAGCAGGGAGGGAAGCCGTGGGAGATGGAGGGCTGGCACCAATTCCAGCCTTCTGTCCTGCACCAAGCTGTGTTGAAGAGCATGTTTGGCTGCGAAAGTACAGATACTTCTCTATCCTGGAGGTCAGTTTGCTTATTCATTTCTCATCACTGGCTTTCCATTTACACCAGGAAGCAGTTTGACTCTTTGAAAGACTTTGTTGGCATGAGGGCTTGCTCTGGTGCCCATGTGTCCGTATCACATCCACTTTTCTTACCCTCCATGCCTTTGTCTCTAAGGATTTTGAGTGCTAGTGAGGATGTTTCCCATGGTCCAGCTCTCCTGCGTGTATATACACACATAGTGGGAGGTCTCTGTCTGAGCTTTGATTCCAGCAGTAGGATGACTATGGGATGGGTTGGAGTGCTGTGATAACAAAAAGGCAATTTCTTTAATCCAGATTGGCCTCTGCTCTGCTTAGAAAATAACTTATCCACTCTTAGCCCCTCAAATAGTCTTCTGTAAACAGCCCTGAAGAGTGGATGCTCCTAATCTGTTCCAGGCATCAATACAGCATGTCCTAGCTCACCAGAACCATTTTCACATGGCAGATCTACTTGATTAAATGGGTGTGAGGTTGGCTCCCCAGTAGTAACCCCTGTGCAGAATGGGGTAGCTGCTGGTGCTGTGGTCACAGAATTAGGTGAAAGTGACCTCTGTGGAGTAAAGGGGCATTTCCCCTCCTTGAGACAAAGCCTAGCTGTACAAACTCAAGGTCTCTCACTTGGCCAGAGGGGGTGCTTTTTGCTGCAGCTTGACAGCTTGCTTGGCTAAGGGCATCAGAGGATGCTGGTGGTTCTCTGGAACAAGGGCATTGCCTGGACACTTGTCACCCTGGAAAACCGGGATGGCATCACGTTTTATACAGAATGAGCCTGGAATATTTAAATAAGTTGAACTGGGGGAGATGATTGTGATTAGACTGCTTCATCTTCTTGACTTGGAATATTTTCTCCTTAAGGGTATTCAAACAATGGAGTTGAGCCTTCAGATTCATAGCTGCCACTTTATTATCCTATTAGTCAATTATGGCTGCTGAGGAACAGGACTAAGTGACAGTATGGCAGATTACAGCAATTTATTTGCAGTTCTCTTAGTCTGGTACCACATATCATCAGGCTGTTTAAATTTAATGATAGGGTTTTTGCATGTGTTTTAGTGCAGTTAAAGTTGTAATCAAAATGTTTAGGAAAACCCCCACTGACCTGCATGAATACTCTCATCTTCAGCACAGCTTTCATGCCCTGTTGTAATCTTTGTTAGCAGAGCTGACTCACTAATTAGGAGAAGCAACCTGCCTTAGAAATAATAGATTTTTTTTTTTCCTCTTTTTTACCACTTTACAAAGCTTTGAGGAATAGAAGTTGGTGGTGACCTTTGTTTGGCTCTGCTTTTGAGATGTTCTCTCACCGCCCACCCAATTGAAATTAAAATGTAAAAACAGGTACATGTTAGCTTGTTTTCCATAAGCCCAGCGTGGTATATTCCATGTGAGGGAAAACAGTCACCCACTGGACTTGAACCATCAGGCACTGGTGGTGTTGTTCTTGAAGAGGTGTCTGCAGTCAAACAGTGCAGCCTCCAGCATGGTCTCAGCTCCCATCGTGTTTGATCTTCAGAGGTCACTGTTGGAGAGGAATGGAGAAACTACCAAAATTTTGTCCCTTCATGTTTCATGGGTTTGTAGCTGTGGAGATGACAACCGTGAGGTCTGAAAGCAGGCTTGGGCATCCTCCAGAGCGGTATCCATGACCTTCAGGGGAGGTTGTGTTGGGCTTACAAGCTGACTGCTGGTGACCATCTGCTCCCTTGAGAGACTCAACGTGAGGACTCCAGTGCGTTGCTGCTGCTGGCCTGAGGTACAGCCAATCAGTGGAGCATCCAAAAGCTTCCTGGTCAGAATACATAAACACTTGGCTTCTGAAAAATTTTAAGAGATTTATTTTTCAAAGATTTGGGGTCTTAACTGAGATATTCAGTCATTTCATCCTGCCCTGAAATAAGGGTGTAATCATCAAACCTTTGAGCATATTCAGCCAGCATGTTCAGAGCCCACATGGGGAAGATGAGGTTGCAGCTGCCAGCCACTGTGTGCTTTGATGCAAAGCTGCAACCTAAATGAAATAGGGATATGCGGAATGAAATTTAGGGATGAAGTGTTCTGTGACATGCGGGGAGCTCTTACAAGTAGCTGCTAAGCACTGAGTACATAAAGCATGTTGCTTATACAGAGCAGAATGGGTGGCCAGGAGACAAACAGCTCTGGGAAAAATACATGAAGAATGTGTTTCTGTTTAATGCCCTGAACCAGAGTGGAGGATGACGAGAAGGCCTGGATGGAGGTTGTAGCCATAAGTGGACAGACCTTTCTCCTCGTTTGCCCTCAAGAGCTTGGCTTCTTGCCAGCCAAGACCCTATGACTCCTGTTCACAGGAGCCCCATGCACCTCGGTGCAAAGCCACTGCCTTCCCTGGCACTTCTGTGAGGCTGGGATAATCCTGCCTTTGCTTTGGAGGGACCAGTATTCTCTGAGCAGAGAAGTGGCATCAGATTGGTGTTCGAAAGTCGCTAATTAGTGAGTAATGTTAGGTAAAGCTGAGTTGGGCTTCCAGAAATATACCAGTCGTGTATGAGTTAGGGAATGGTTTACAGACAACTGGTGTTACTTTGTGCAGGGGCAGGGACAATTAAATGGATTTTCTTTGAGTTGTTAACCAGGAGGCATAATACCATTTATTACATCCATATTGGGAATATGTCACATAAAACATAATTGATGGAAGTATTATCTTGCTTAATTGGGAAATCGAAAAAGCCACTTCCCCTTTGTTTACAGTTTATTAGTAACAGTATCTCCTGTTTGGTCTGGGATGGTTCGTACATAAGTCACAGGCTTTATGCATTAGATTAAATATAAATTCTCTTAAAAGGCTCCTCAGTCCTTTAAGAGAGAAGACTGAGAAAACTGGCTCCTCGTTTTAGAAATGACAACTTCTGTTGAACGTGCTGTTGAAGCCTCACAGTATTTTACAAAGGCATTGTACTACTAACAGCTAGGATAATTGAAAGATTCTGAGGAAAAGTAGCAAAAATACTGTTTTCTATCTTATTTAGTAGGTGAATTCCCTAAATCTTTTGTTGCTTCTCTTCATGAAGAGTGTCACCTTGACTACTTGACAGTGCCTTGCATAGTCAGGGTAATTATTTTTCCAGTAGTGTTTGGCAGTAAGTGTCTCTCTGGTGATTTTGAGGATATTCTTCCAGTAACAAGAAACTTATTTTTAAAGGGAAAATATGATTATGAAATAATGAAAATATGTGAAGAGTCTGAGGCAGAGATAAAATTCAAATGGAAGAAAACAGGAAATGAAAGAAGACTTGGCCCCATTTGGATTTTAAGCTCTTGCTTGGCTTTTAAACTTCATCTTTAAATCAGGATGCTAGCAGAAATCCAGACTTCTTCAACCACCTAAAATATTAAACCAAAAAATAACAAGTATTTGATTTTGCATTAAAAAATGTTAATGTTTTACTAAAAATACTGATTTCAGTGAGTGGGCAGTGCCTGCTGAGAAGAAATTAATTAGGGAAGGATTTGAGTTTTTGTCATAATCAACTTTAATGAAGATGTTATCCTCAGTTTAAAGCACTTTTTCTTTCAACTATGAAACCCATTTTGTGAATGTAAGACACATTTCCTTCTCATCATCCCAGGGATGTTCATCTTTGTAACCACATCCAGAGCACAGGAGGAGAAAGGGGGTGGACTTGGCAGGAGTGGGCAGCAAGGGCAGCACAAGTTGCTTGGAGCACTCTGGCACGGAAATGCATCCACTGCCCCAGGGTGTTCACTCAGAGTGAACCTGTGCCCATGGTTGGTTTTGGGTCCTTACTCAGTGTCTGAGAGGTGTTGCCATGGGGGCAGGAGAGGGAAGTTGAAAAACAGTTGGTTTTATTCTCTCAGTGTGAGAACAGATTTTAAAGAAACTTCCAAGCAGAAGCTCACTATCTAAAACATATGGACGTTTTTCAAGCAGAGTAATTTATTAACCTCTATGCAAGTATTCAGAAGGCTACTGAAATACTGTTTTCAACCCATGACAAAATGAGAGAAAAGCATATTTCTCAAAGAAAAATTACTCCTTTGGAGTCTCTGATCCCCATTGCACATTTTTGTCCTCTGAAGCTGAGTGGTTCAGGTATCACCAATGCAGATATGATGAGAAGGAAAGCAATTTAAGCAGCGAGCCAAAACTTGTCCACATGAAACCAGGAGAACATTCCTGAGCTGCAGCCCATCACGTCAATCTGGTCCAAACTTTTTGATTGACTTGTGGCCCAGGACATGTCATTACACCTCTCTTGTGTTTGGTCTCCTCTCCCTGCATTTCAGGAACCAAATCATGCACTGTCTCCCTGATATTTTGGATGAGCATTGGTGGTTCAGCTGTTTTACTGGGAGATGTTGCTGTGCAGTGCAGGTTGTTGGCCAAGGGAGTGCCAAACCAAGTAGATATTCATCCAGCTCCTAACAGGGCTTAGCCAATGAGCACAGCTCCCGTTTATTCAACTTTCCCTCTCTCTTGCTTTCTGTTTTCTAGTCACTGCCTTTAAATACAGGTTTATTTCTGACAGTGTTTTAAAATCCATAGCGTTACATGAATGGTAATGGGTAGTGGCTTAAAGCACAAAAGTTCAAAAACAGAGTTCATCAGCACGGTAGAATAAAGCCCAGGTCTCTGAACACACAGCCAACCCTGCCAAATAACCTTTCAAAAATTGGCTGATTTGAAAACTAGCTTGGGCCAGGATTTGCTCTGGTCCATCAGACATTCATTACTTCTGCTCTTGAGTTGCATGATGTCCTTATCTTTATCGAGAGAATGCCTCAAATCGTTGGGAGCTGCTTGAAATGATTGGTGACATGACAGAGCCTCTTATTTACTCCTAGAATAACCATAAACATGGCGTGAATGCAGTGACATGCCCTGTGCCTGCTGCTGGTTATTGCCTGGAGCCTGGAGCCAGACACTTGGCTGTGCACTTGCGAGGCGGCTCCCTGAGGTCACACTGGGACTGGTCTTGCAGAGAGAGCTGCTGGCGTGCAGCAGTGACTGCGTCTTCCGTGTTAATCTGGGAGCTCTGGAGCCTAAATAATTAGCAGCACTCAGTCTGAAATTGGACAACCAGATGATGTCAGAAATTTATTATTTAGAACTCTTTATTATAAGAGATGACAATAAATTGTTATTAAAAATGTTTCTTTATGAGAGGGGCGGGCAGTGTGGAAGCTCCAGACAGGTCCTTGTCCAGTGCTGCCCAGGCCAAAGGGCTACCGGGGATACCTGGACCACCTCTCACCCAGGTGGACATTTGTCCAGGAGTTCTCCTTAGACCAGATCAAGGGGGCAGTTTTCGCAGCTGTCTGGCCCACCTGCTTCCCTAGTGATGCAAAATGGCCATGGTGAGGGACACAAGACTCCTGCTCGTGCAGAACCGTCCCATACCATGGCCCATGGCTGTCAGGAACCATCAGACTAGTTCAGGGGTACCTGCGTGAAACGGGACACGTGATCTGCCTTCCCTGGTCCCTTGGTGTCTTACTTGTCTGCCAAAGACCAAATAAATAAAAAGTTTTCTAGTTACTTGTAGTGGACCATATCAGCATGAATTAAATTGTTTCTTTGGTTCATTTCTCAGCACTATGTTTGTTCACACCCTTTCTCCCTCACCTCTTTGTGTGGTAAAATACCAAAATTATAGATGCAAGGCAGTCGTGGTGCTGAGGTGAGTGACAGCAACAGACCAAGAAGCAGTTTGGGGCTGTGCTGCAAATTCTCATGATGAGAATTCCTGGGGAATTCCTTTCTCTGGGGATCTAGAGTGATCCAACCCCTTTCTAGTGCTCTCAGTGGCCATATAGCAGAACTGAACAAACACTCCAGGCCAGATAGGCAGGACTGTGTTCACCGTTCACATATTTATTTCAATGGGAATTAAATTCATGTATATCTTTCAGCCTTACTTGTCCTCTCCCATTAGGAAGATGTGATTGGAAACATTGGCTTTGCTAAGTGTTGCAAGTGGTTTTCAGAATTAGGCCTTTAAATCTCACTGTATCAATCAAGCAGATAAATACGAACTTATGCTCTCTTATCCTGTGACCAGTTGTGTGGAAATGACTCCCTCTGCCTGGATTTGCACAGTGTTGGGAGGCATCACATCTCTTTAGTTATCGTGAGAGCTTTTCACCCCCCCAGCCTGGATGAAGAGATGCTGCGTGATTCAGCTCTGCTGCCTGCTGCTCAGCACCATGCCAAGGAGGGAAGGAAAAGCCTCAGATGCCATTTCCATCTCTAGAATTTGCCTTCCTATTGTCATTTCTTTTTAGTTGGTGCCAAGCAAAAAAGCAGTAAGTTGTTGTTCAAGTAGCCTTCTTTTGGCTCTCCAACTGCATGAAATACCATGTCTCCTAAGAACCAACCAGTTGCAAGCAAAATGTAGTTGGCCAGGCACCGAAGAGCATATCTCTGGGGTCAAGGGGGCTATTTTCTGCCCTTTGGTGTGTAGAAATGTGCAGGAGGTGAATCTGAAGGGTTTAAGATGTGTTCTTGGGTGTTTGGAATGATTTAGGATGAGACTTCCCCTCCACATGAAAGGGTGAACATACATTGGATGATGCAGAAGCTGTTTCTGGTGCAAACTAATTTCCTCCCAAAGATGCATTCAGGTGATACGAATGGCTGGACACAGGGGGAATCACAAAACATGCTTGTGAGAAAACAAAACCTCAGAGTTTTGGAGCCTGAAAACTGAATCCAAGGTGCCGAGGCTCTGCTGGAATATGACCTTGCAGTCTGTTCAAAAGCGATTTTAAAACAAAATAAAATCAAGTATTTGCTGCCAAGGGTCTGATGCAAGAAAACCTTCTACTAGCTTCACCAAAGGAGGAGTGACCTCTGTCATCATCCCTTTCTCCACTAAAGTCTCTCCACTCTCGGTGGCTTTGTTGTTCCCTTCTCCTAATCCTCTCCTCCCCCCTCTTTGCAGTGTCATAGGGGTGTGAGCATCCTCTCTGTGTGCTGGGGTATACCTGACCCTGCACTGGACGTTGTTTTGAAAGCATGATGCCTGACTCAATAAAACCAGGTCAAAAGAATCTGTGCTGAGACATTCACATTTACTGTATGTGAATGAAGCTGATAAGCTATACTTTGGATAGTTTATTATCCCAACATATGTGAAATTATTATGAAATTAATCATAAGGCACAAAGGAGCTGTGGCTAACAAGGGGCACCCTGGCTGCTGAAGCAACTGAGCTAAGCATGTCCCTTGTCACTTCTGCACTGCTTTTAGCCAAACTTTTGTATTTCCAAGGACAGCTATCTTCACCCATTCTCTGTTCTGTCATCATTATCCTGGATCCAGTCCCCTTTTCTGTAAAAACTTGCCGCTGAGAAATTGAACCAAGACTTTTTCTGATGACTTTAATGTAAAATACCTAAAAATAGACCACAGGAACAGTTTTACACTTGAGCAAAATTGTGCAGAAATATTTTAATGCAGATTTGAGTTGTAATTATTTTTTCTCACTAACAGGCATAGTTTTGCTACAGTGTGAACAACAAGCCCATAACACTCAAGGTTTATCCACTTTGAACTTGGTGTTTTCCTTCATCTCCTTAAGGCTTTACTGAGAGAGCAGAGAATCAGACTGTTAAATGCCATCCCTAAAGTCCCAGAGTCAAACCCCCCATTTATTCTGCACCCTTTGTTACACCAGGAAATGCCAGCTGGTTCAGCTGGATGGCCCCAGGTTTGTACAATGAGTCAAAATATATAAACTGGGCAAAAGTCAAGTGTCCTTAAGTGAAAAAATACAAGAGAAGTGCTATAGTTAGAATACAGTGTTTCAGAGCAGTCGTTAGATCAGGATCATGCGATGATCAGATTATTTTAGACTTGGCTGAGGCACACAGAAATGTAGACAGTGTTGTCAAAGGATCTTGTGTTAGGGGCAGGGACTTACCCAGGCTGTTCTGCCTAAGCCGCTGTCACTCGCATCTTCTTTCCCAATGAACGATGCAGTGCATCCACTGTGCCAGCAAGGGCTCCTCAGCTGTGAGCAGACCTAAGACCAGTTTGAGTCGAAGGAAGGGAGTTGGATCTGAGTGTGTTTGTGGGTGTGAGCCTATGTAGGTCGATTCTCCCTACCTACAAGTTGGTACAAGAGAGCTAATCCTTCCTAACTCCTAAAACCTGTGTGCTATTAGCTCACTGGTAGGGCAAACAGGGTATTCTTAAAATCCCACATGGCAAAGCATGCAAAAGCCATTCCAGAACATATACAGAAGGATTTTTGTATGCCTGCAGTTCTACCTGTAAGTGTTGTAGAAACATCCAAAGTACCAGGGTGCATGCTCACTGGGGAAAACGTGTGGTAACCATCATGCTTCTTTTCTTCTGTGACTCCTGAGAAGCAGAGATGTGAGCTGCCAGGGGCTGGTGATTGACACATTGTGGTGGTGCAGATTAACACACTCTGCTAGCTCTTTGGTTTCAAGTGCTTTTGTAGCCTCAGATCTTTATTTTCTGTGGACAGATGTCCAAATGATGGCCCTGACGGAGAGGCTGGGGTCAGGGCTGGAGCATCAGCTCCCTGCGGTGGAGGCGTCACCTGTCCTTCTCTTCCACCGTGTGCTTCATTCACCCCTTGTGTCTGGAGGCTGTTGCAAACAGGACTGTGTTGCTGGGAGCCTGGGCTGGTGCCACTGCCCCAGCCTTGTGCAGCCCTGTGCTGGGATGGCAGCATGGGTCCATCTGAGTGCTTTGTCACAGCTATTTGTTTTTAATCTGTTGATATATCCAAGGTAGGCTAAAGAAGAAGCTGTGCTTCTTTCCAGAATGCCATCTTGAGAGCCACACAGGACTTCTGCAATGCCTACAGCTAGAGAACAAGAGGAAATGGTCTTGAGCTGAGACAGAGGAGGTTCAGATTAGATATTATAAAAAAAAGTTTTAAGGTGGTCAGGCACTGCAGTAGGTTACTCAAGGAAGTCATGGAATCACCATCCCTAGAGGTGTCTAAGAGGCATCTGGATTTGGCACTGGATGATGTGGTTTAGTGTTTTAGGAGTTCCAGTGGTAGTGCTGGGGTGATGGTTGGACCGGATGATCTTGAACATCTCTTCCAATTGTGATGATTTTATGATTCCGTGATAGGCCCTGGAGAAAATGAGGGTATGGAGGCAAGGCCTTGGGAAATGTCTCTGTCCTCTCAGCTTGGTGAAGACCTTATCTAGGGAGACTGGAGCAGTTCTCTATGAGGAATTGTGTCCTCTTCTCCAGTGGGAAGTCCTGTGTGATGGGCACATCTACCCCTCTGTTAGACATGATGATGTTTAGCTGCTGCTCCAGTGAAGCTGATATAGAAGTCAAGACACATGTCAAGAATTCCTCAATACCAGAGGTACCTGGAGTGCCAAGGCCCCCCTCCTGCTTTCCCGATGAATAGGTAAAAACCTGTGTTCTTTTGACCCCCATACAGGATGTCTGAATTCAGTAAATAAACCATAGGCAGCCCCAGACAATTCAATTATAGACTGTTACTTGGCTTTAAATCACAGATGTGTGCTTATAGTCAGTGCTCTTTGCTGTTGTGACAATTTCAGACTTCTTCCCACCTTTTTTTCCTCTCTGAACAGCTAAAATGAAAATACTGAGCGAGTCTTAAATAAGCTAAAACTTGTCAGGAAGATCTGAGAGTGTATTCTGCTATTTCAGAGGCAAGTCAAAAGCTGTATGCATATAATATGTATTGTCAGTTATTAGGCCCTTCTCGAGCAAGAAAAAAAATGTCATCTGCTTTGTAACAAAAATGTTGAAGAAATTGTGTTCTGCTCCTGAAATTCTCAGTATTTTGGGACAGTAATATTTTACAGTGGTTGACATTAAGGCAAATGCTACTGACTACATTTGATTAGCTTGTTGCAAGCGAGTATTTTAGGTTTCTCAAAGAATTACCGGCAAAGATATTGGCAAAAGCAGGGTTAGTATAAAAGTGAAAATGTGACAAAGTTCACCAATAAGGTTCACTGTACTATTTATTAGATGGTTAAGGCACACAGTGAAAAACTGTACTAAAATCTAAAATCAATGTCTAAAATGAAATCAACCTAAAATTATCTTTATGGAGACTGGAGATGGAAAAAAAGGTAACGATGGGAAAGGTTGAGGATAATCATGTGTTGATTCACAAGATTTGGAGTGGACCCCTTGCCATACTTAGCCCTAGACTTGAGCCGTGGTTTAGGCCTAAAGGTTCTAGCAGCACTTAAATTTCACAACACTTAATCAAAAGTCTAATTTAAACATTTAAAAATAGATTCTATAGAATTTGCTCTAAGCACTACAGTAACTCACTGTTAGGCCTAACTTACTTATTAATTTAACCTACCTAAGAATCTAATGTAGCAACATTCATAGTGTATTTGCTATGGCATATTCCTGTTCACACACACACAGTGCTAAAGGACTATGTGCAAAGTATGTACCTGTGAGAAATTCCCCCCGAGTTCAGTGCTCACATCAAATGTTTTTGTATCTTCTTAACAGGCAAAGTGTTGAGCCTTGAGAAGTGGGAGTATCATCCCAGGCTTCATTTTCGGCTTTTGGCAGTGGTCCTCCAAGTAGAGCGATCTCAAGAGCTCACTAACTCTGAGAGGAGTCCCACTCAGAGGGAGGTGCTGGTCACAGCCCCTGTGGTCCAGGAGAGCTCAAAGGGTCTCACTTAGGGCTGCTGTTTATAGGGTCACAAGAGAAATTTCCTTTAGTCATAGTAATTGTCCAAAGTGGCTGCAGTTTGGGTCACTAACTTTCTTTGAAGGTTTGATAACAAAAATGTTGTTCCACTGTTACTCAGGCCGCAAAAATAAGTTTCCATGGCAGTTTATTAAAAAGTTAGAGAGCACTTGCTCCAGGGAGCAGACAGTGTTTCTGATAAGGCCAAGAGGAGCTCAGCTCAGATGCTGTTCTTCAAGGCCAAAGCCTAGAAAGTATTTCTGAGATCACAGGAGTGGGAGAGAGGATGCACTGTCACATAGCTTAAGATGGCACTAAAATAGGATCTGGTGCCAACCAACCTTCTTGAAGTTTCACAACCTTTGCATATTTGGTCCGTGGTGGATGAGTCTTTAGATTATTAATAACTAAGCAGAGAAATATCTGATTGCAGTTTTGAAGTGGTGCATTATAGCCAGGTATGTAAATATGTACAGCTTTATAGGACAAGAAAGCTTCAAAGTGGGGCAAAGGAGGCAGTTTCCTGTTATTCAAGTGTTCAAAGGTCTTCAGCCACAGGCTGAGGGTGGAAGGAGGCTCAGGAACAAGATGAGTAGCAAAGATTCTCAGGTATTTAATGAGATCAGTTGATCCATGTAATGAATTTGATCAGTTTTCCATAAGGGAATGCGATTGCACCCGTGTGCGTTAGCGACCACAGTGGCTCCCAAGGCAGCCAGCAGGAGCGCAGCGCTCCCCACCGCTCGTGGGGCTGTGCTGTGTGACAGGCAGCCAGTCACGCTGGGGCAGCAGGAGCTCGAGCAGGCAGGGCTTCAGGGCAAAGGCTGGCAGTAATTGAGAGCATTTATGAGGAGATTTTTGTGATTTGTTTGCACAATCTCAAGAACTTTGTTTTCAGACCTCAGTGGCTGTAGGTAGCTCTGACCACTGCAGTCAGCAAGTAAACAGCTGCACTGCATAATTCTTTGATTTGGATATGAGCAAAAATAAATTAATTTGAAAGCTTTTTGAAGGAATAATTGGCTATATCAAGCCCTACAGACAGTCCTTCTGACATAATGGGCCACAATAGGAAATTCAAATAGTTCACCTCACTGCCAAAGCCTCCCCTTGTGCTCCTGACCCTGTAGTCCATGTTTGCTTTCTGCAAGCTTCACGTGCAGCTGTGAAGGAAATGACTACAGATAGGAATTAAAGCTAGCTTCAAGCTGTCACTGCTTCTCAGTCCCTGCAACTTGTTTCCATCTGTTTCTCCCCATAGCCTTCCATCTCCTGCAGATGTGAGAGAGGCTGCCTTTGCTTCTCCTGAAGGAGCTGTCTCCTTGCCAGCTGACGTCTGTAGGCAGCCTCCTCCAGTCTCTGGCTGTGGTCAGTAGTAATATGTGAGGAAGACCTTACAGTCCCTAAGGGTGACTATAAAATAGTTCCCCCAAAGTTTAGCTTCCCCCACACCTCCAGTCCAAGGTACGCCACAGACTTAATTTAAGCATCCCTCACTCATTGAATATGACATATAATGTAGCCATGATAGTCAGGTTACTTATTGCTCGTCCTTTCTCTGATCCCCCAGAAGTTCCTGATGTGAATTTTATGTAGAGATAATAAGTTCCACGTCTTAGTTATAAACTATGGACTGGGAAAAAAATCTTTTAGTGCTTTAAATCCATCTTTTTTTTTAATTAGCTGTTCTTATTGTACAGCTAAAAACAAGTGGGAATGCCAAGTGTCTCTGCTTTGTACTTCTTGTTCTGCATTCCACATCAGACTGGCTCTGCTCTCATCCTCAAACTTAAATACTTGCTTTCTTTTTGGGAAACTGTTTCTGCTCCTTCTCATTTGCCATACTTGGACCCGGACCAGATTCTATTGTGGAAGCATTCGTGGCTGCCTGAGCAGTGCCATTCATAACCTACCCTAAGCTTGAATGGTCCTTTTCTCTTCCTTCATCCCATTGCTTTCATATTTTTCTTGCCCTTCTGACAGTTGCTATACATCTTGCTGTACATCTAGTCACCTGCAGAATCAGTCACTTTGCAGGTTATCCTCTCTTCCAGGTCACTGCATGCTCAAAGTAAACACTTTAAAAATTAACTATAAGGAAGTGGGAGCAGATAGGGCACGTGTGCCTCCTTACATACTTGCCTTAAATATTGCTGCTAAAAATAAGTGGAGAAAAATGTGAAAAGTGTAGTTTTAAAACTGATAGTGTGCCCCAAGAGAGAGGTGTCGTTCTTCTCCAGCTGTACTGGTCTTCCAGCCTAATTCACCCACCCCCAGAAAAGCTGTCTGCACTTACTCCTTTTCTTTAATTAAGAAGAATGCAGCCAGCAGTCTCAGCTCATGCTGAGAACATCCCACTCAGCTGTCAAACCCCATGGGAGTTGCCATGTCCCCTGCAGCCCCCAGTACCTTTCCCAGGGGCTAAGCACTGCCACTGATGGATTCCTGATGCTCTGGTGCCTGCAGCCATGAGCAGTGCTTGAGAGCCAGAGCCTGCTGAGGGCACATAGCCCTGGTGGCATGAAAACAGGCTTGGGTGCATCTTGACAGCCCAGGGTTTGTGGTGCCAAGGGATCTGCCTGCTGTTCTAGCTCTGCCAGTGATCTGTTGTATGACAGGGAAATCCCAGATTTTTTGATGAATTACAGATACAGTTAGAGTGCCTTTGAGTAGAGGAGCAGTCCTTTAGGTACACCTAGAAGAACCGTAGCTTGGTCTTACTTGACTGTGGTGCAACTGAAATTTAATGAACTATAATAAAAATACCAAGTTGCTTGTCAAGCAAAAAACCCAGCTGTATGTTATTAATGTTTTCAATAAGTAATTTTGTGCCCAGTGAGTACTGCCAAAGTATTTTTGTTTGTGCTAACACTGTATAATAAAATTCTTGGAGAGTTAATAAATAGGGAAGGGATTTTTTGTGGTGGTTATTGCTGTTGGGTGGTTGTTACTAAGCACAGCAGTGCATCTCCTGTGCTCTTGAGAAGGTCGAGTGGAGCTGTGACTGATGCCATGCAATGGTGAATAATACAATCTCTCTGGTAGCTGGCAGAATTGAAACCAGCTGTTGGAACTTGTACCCACACAGCCCCTGAGTTTGCAAGTAGAGAAAAAGGAAACAGTTCAATGCAACAATCAACAACAAGGCCATCAGCCTTTTCCTCTAGACTCACTTTGCACAAGTGCTGTCAATTAGAATTTGAGTTTCTCAGCCAAGGTGCTTCCTGCAGAGGGAGGCAGGAGGAGCTCGGCTGATCAGGGGCATGGATGTAATTCTCAGTAACAAATGAGCTGTGGCATTGCTTGGGCTGAGAGAAGAGTTTTACCAGTGCTGGTGGTGGATTATTTGTGATTTAAATTCTGTTGCAAGTTAAACAGACATGGAAACCTCTTAGGATATTCATGTTTCCACACTAGGTGTAGTAGTTATGTAGCAAATGTATTAACTGCAGGTTTGCACCAAACATGCAAAAACAAATTAGAAATAGGGAAATACAAACACATTTTCTCATTAAGGGATATAAGTATGTGCTGACTGTAGTACAAATATAATTTTTATTCCATTTGTATAACCTTTGGTATTTTAATGAAGTCCTGTTCCTGTGTACAGCGTATGGTTCACTGTCAGATAATTTAACACTAAGAAAATCTGTCTTGAATAAATTAGAATATATTTGCAAATTAATTGGTTAATTAGATTTTAGACATCTCTTGAGGACAGGAGAGAAACAGATGTGTGCAAAAGCCACACAGATAGTTTGGGGATGAGTGTTTCTTGTAGGGTTTTATCACTCAGTTTTGTGAAAAACAGCCTTTCACAAGTGCCAAAGATTAAAAATCTCTCGGCTTCAAATACAGAACATTAAACTCCAATTTCCGTGGTACTGCTTATTTTTTTGGGGCACAGGCAGAGCCGTTTGGACCTGTTTGCTGAATGACTGCACTCAGTATGTGCAAGGTACCTCTTGAGCTGCTTTTTTTTTTCTAGGAGTATCCGTGAAGCCGTCTGGAAATCCTCTGAACTAGACACTGGCAGATCAGCAGAGAGATGCCAGCTGGCATCACGGTGAAGTTAGGCAACTCATAAGAAGAAGCAGGTCTAAGATGGAGCCCAGGATTTAGAAGAACAGTCACCGAAGAAGGAAAACTGACAGGGCAGGTTTTTTTCTCAGCTACATCGGTGTAAATCCAGAGCAACTCCACTGAGATTCACACCAGAGTAACTGAGAGCAGAATCTGGCCAACATCATCCACCTGACCTCAGGAGAGGGCTCGGATGGAGAAAATTCCCTTACCTTCCTCTTACAAGCCTTTTGCGCCTGATTTTTAGAGAGGCACAAATTCAGTTTTACTCAGTTTGGGGACAAGCATAGTACAGTCATATGGTAACCACTGATTTATTTTATTGATTGGTAAAAGTAGAGGTTCTGCTTAAAAATGTGTACACTTGTGAATTCATTATTGACTTAGACCCTTTCAAAAACTAATTCTGAGTAAATCTTCTTTGGAAACTGAGGAAGTTCAAATTTTAAGGGCTCGAGTTGGTCCAGAAGCTGAGTAGGAAAGGATTTTCATCATAAAAGCAGTTCAGCAGCTCCCTGCAATCTGGGGTGATCCTAAGAGCAGCAGAGGTGGGTAGCTGGTGCGACTTGCACCCGCCTTTCAGCTCTGCCGAAACAGTACTGCAGTCTAAGCCCAAACCAGAGCACATTGATCAGTCCCTCTTGGAAAGCAGCCGGTGATCACGTTACTTTGTTTTTGCAGTTTTATCTCCAGGATCCAGTTTTGGGTGTGTTCAGAACCATTGGCAAAAACCTCGTCATTGAAAGCAATATTTGCAGTGTACAGTAAGACAAACAAGAGGCCGTTTGCGTGCGTCATGGATCATTTTACAAACAGTCCTCGGGCTACGCACAGAACTCGCCCGGTGCCGGCTGTTCGGGGTCACAATACAGACGTCAGAGGCAGCAGCGCTTTTCCTGCTGGCCTAACCTCTGTTAGGCATCAAGGCCCTGATGCTGCTCGGAAGAACCTTCAAGTCATACGTTCTTTCTTTGACCTTGGTGTGTTTTTCTAAGTAGCAGACAGAGCAAAGTAAAAGCCTTGGTGCTGTCGATGTGTGAAAGCTACAGCCGGATTTTTCAAACTCTAGAGGCTGAAGCTCCCAGGCTGAGGTTGCAGGGGATGCCCACAGCTGCACTGTGGCTCTGCAGGAGGCACCAGAGGAGGCCATGGGGCCACTGGGCACAAGCACCATGTGTCCTTGGCCTGGGACTGCTGTCAGCAGTGTCTTCAGGAAGAGAGAACAGTTTTTAAAGGGTTGTTGTAGACTGGGATGTGCAAAAACCTGGCCGTGATGACCTCAGTGCGCTAATTTATGAGAGCATCTGGGCTGGCCCCTGAGGGCAACATGACTGCAGTGTGTGGGTAAGAACCTCGTGTGGCTGGATCCTGCCAGCAGGCTGCTGTTCCATCCTTTGGAGACCCAGCCACTGCTGCATCTCAGGCAGCCTGCGGGGATGTCTCTGCCTTTCAGTCCTGGTTAACCCCAGAGCCCAGCTCTCCTTTGGCAGGCAAGGAGCTCCTGTTCCTACACAGCCTCTGGCTGTCTCCTGAGCCTGCTCCCTTCTGGCCTCGGCACTTCTTTCCTCTTCTGTGCAGCAGGGCTACCAAGACAGGATGAGACAGGTACCTGCTTTTAGTGGGATCTGGTTTGTGTCGCTGAGAAGGCAGCACTACACCACCCTCCATGCCTGGGGTCCTGTGGAACAGTGTATCTTCCAGCCCAGCCAGAGCTGCCCTTCCCTCCATGTGTAGCATATGCAGAGTAGTGATGTTCCTGCAAATAAGTAAGAGTGTAGATGCGTTAAAACCCGAGGCTAAGAGACTGCTGGTCTGCAGCTGTGATGAGTATAAACAGCTACAGAAGATGCCCATGGACATTTCCCTGCAGCATTCACCTGAATGCACAGTGTGCTGGTTCCTTGGGCAAAATGTATTTGCACATCTGTCAGGAGTCTGGGGTTGAGGAGAGACCCAAAAATTGCCAGCTGTAATAGAATTCACAGAGTAATGGGTTAATATCATCTGCCATAACTTCTGTATAGGGCTTTTGTCATATCTCTGATTCAAGCAGTGTTTTCTGAGGTTTTTTGACATTTGTGGCAGCACTGGGACAGACAGTAAGGTCGTGTGTCACTTTAAAGGCTTAATTTTTTCCAGATTCCTCACAAAACTGGAGCTGAAAGCTCTCTCATGAATTTCTTGGGGAATTTGCTGAGGTAGCAATTATGTTATCCTTCAAAACTCCATGGAAAAGGTCGCCACAGAACCATGCCAGACCTGTCAGGCTGAAAGAGAAGGGGCTGAGAGGCTGCTTTCTGTGCTGGCTGAGAGCTGGGAGACACCTGTGAAACCACAGCCAGCTCAAGATGCCATGGTGTGGGCAAAACACAAACCGCACATCTCCTTGCGTGGTCAGGTTTCTGCCAGAGATGTATTTATTCAGCAGAGCAAGAAAGCCCAAAGCAGAGGAAGATATAAACCAAAAAAACTGTATTTGAGAGGTGTGACTGCAGTGCTCAGACCTTCCTCCTCTCTGAACACAAACTAACCTGGGAGATGATAAAACAAGCAAGGAGCTGCCTTCGAATTTATTTCTCAGTCTCTCTCCATTTCTGCAAACCTCCCATGGCAGAATATTAATTTGTGATGAGAAGCTAGTTTTAAACAGGACGTTTCAGTGCAAAAGATAACAAATGCTGATGCTCCCAACTAAATTACAAAGGTAGGTTTTGGATAAGAACTGGCTGCATTATGAGACAGAGATCATAAACCTTTGAAAAGCAGAGGGAGGAGAGAAGAACATATTCCGCATAGGGAAAATGTGATTGTGTTAATGACTTTGCTAATCCCTAGGCTTCCAGTTTTATCCATTCATGCTTCCAGCATCTGCAGATGAAATCAGGAGGGCTTCAGTAATCCATTAAAACTAGATCATTTTAACATTTCCATCTAGGCATAGTAATTTATTGGTTTGGGGTTTTTCCCCCTTCTACTCTGATAGTTTATGAATGCCTCTCTTAAGTTTGCCAAAATGATAATCAACCTTTATACTTTATTTGGGATGATAATCCTTGTGGAAAAGTCTTGGGGAGAATTTTATAGGAATGAAACCAGCTGAGATCTATAGAAATATAATACTGATCTTAGTTAAAAAAAAAAAAGATATATTTGTAACTGTCCATCCATCAGATGAATAAGTCTTGAGTAAGTTGAATGTGTTGGTCTGAAGCAGAAAAATCCTGAAGGTTATTTGTTATGACGTGCAGGCTGTTGTTATTTAGTCTTACAGAATTTGTTGTACCTCCAGTAAGGTGATCTAAGTAGTGCCTGGGCTGCTTATCCGAAGATACCCCCAGGCATTTCAGTACTAATGTAATTGGATGAAGTTTACATGACGGAATATTGGAGCTAGAGGTTTTGTGCTCAGGACTGTGGAAAAGCACCAGATACTAGTAGCTTTTACAGAAAATGGAGGGCCAGATGGACCAGGAGATTACTGTGTCTGATCTCCTGCGCAGCCCGTTGTGTGTCACCCGCTTTACCCTGTGCTGCATCCAGTAAAGCGGGATGAGTTACAGCGTGTGCTCTGGCTAAGCACTTCCTTCCGATTTCAAGACATCACTTAATGGAGGAGACACCATCTCTCCTGGCAGTTCGGTTCAGTGCTTAAAATACCTTCAGTGCCGGGCATTACTACAGATTTCTATTGATGTTTGTTTCACTTTTAACTTCCATCTCTTGATTCTTGTTATGCCCTTTTTCAGCAAGTTGAAGAACTCTTGCTTCCTTTTATTTTTCTCCCTGTAGAGCCACTTATATGCTGTAATCAAGCCACTTCTTCCTCTTCTCACTGATAAGCTGAACAAGCTGAGGTCTTTCAGTCTCTCTCAGAAGGGTATTTACTACAGTCCTTTAAATAACTTCTATGTCCCTTTTCTCTGTCTTCAATTATTCACCATCTTTATAAAATGTGGAGATGTTAGCACAGCGTATTTTCTGGTGTCTGCCTCGCTGACTCCAGGTACAAAGGGACAATTTCTTCTCTGTGTGTACATAGTTGATGTGTCTAAGGATTCATTTGCTCTTCTGTAACAGCCTTGAGCTGCTCGTCCACAATGATCCTCTAATCCTATACAGAATTGTTCCTTTCTAAGGTAAAAAGTCTTGTTTCAGATGCCAAGCATTATATTTTGGTTTACTGCATTTTATAGTCTCTTAAACAGTATGTGAAAGATGTCTGTGCTGCATAAGGATGCTCCAGAACCCTGCTCCAGGTCTGCACCTTTTTAGCCTCCAATGTTGGCAAAAAGTGCTGACACATGATTTGAGGCATGATTTGAGGCACTGCTGTAGGAAAAGGCCTGTATCACAGCCCATCTGGAGTCTGAGAAGGGCAGCTGGGGGAGAACAGCTGCTCGGAAGTTTGTAGGGAGAGCTCGAGGTCTTGTTTATACCCCCTGGGGACTCAACACACAAAACCCAGACTCAGCTGGGAACTGTGCAGCCTGTTCTCCCACTAGCACAGGGACTGCACTTGTGGTTTTTGAGAGGTACGAAGTTGAAGGTACCCTGATAGAGAAGCCTCTTTTACAGATGTCTTTTCACCTGCTCTGTGCTTATCACTTATTATTTAAAAAATAATATTAAATATTTTTAAACTAATGCCAGCATTAACACACCTGTATAAAAAAGTGGTCCAGTTGCATGTTGCATTGCATCATTGCGTGGCCTCTGTTACAGTCAAAACTTTTCCCATCCATCTGTTGGCTGTTAGCATTTGGCTAAAGAGCTGTTGTTCCTCTGACTAATCTCATCACTGCTGGCATCCTCTCGTTAGCCCTTTTGTCTGGACAGTCATGTTTTCCTTGGCAATCTGCAAAGCACACCAGATCATAGGTCCCTCTGAGCACTTGCATGCTGATGCCTTTCCCTTTCCATTTGTCCTTGCACCTTCACAGCCGGAGGAGATACTAAAGGCAGGGCAGGGAGTAGGGAGAGAGCAAAGGGCTTTTTTTGGCAGGCAGTGTCATTCTGACCCTGTACACTTCCCTGTGAGGCTGGAGGAGGTATCTGGCAGTGTTCCAGGGATGGGGCTGGTAGAGTTGCTCCCTGGTGTAAGTGTGGTGTAGGTGTGCTTCAGCTACTGGTGCTAGAGCAGAGTTGCAAATACATTTAGGATTTCCCTGCTCTCCTACAGCTCATGTGAAGTGTTTCATTGTGTGGCAGATCGCAGGAGAAGGGGCTAACCTCATTGGGGTTCTGGCTACAAAACCTACTAGCTTTAGATTTCCTTGCTGAGGTATAAAATTTCTCATGGTTAAAGCTTTATTTGGAGTAGAGATGCCTCTCTGCAAAAGAAGGAGTCCTTTTAAGTCTGCCCAAACTAGAAACTAATTCTGAGACAACTGAATTTGTTGGTTTCTTTAAAGAAACATAATTATTTTAAAATGACAAACTGTTCCTTTTGTTGATAAATGTTTTATATCTTTGCCGCTATGCCTGAATAGTTTGTGTAAATAATTTATTAGCTTGCAAACAGACGTAGCATGTTCAGGCAAACACTGCCCAGCAGGGCAGGAATGCTAAAAAGGGGAAACAGGGTTGTGAGCAGTGCTGAGCACCGAGCAGGAGTGGGCATGAGTAGGGACAGAGAAGCACCATCTGCAGCTCTTAGGCTCAGGCCCAGCATAGCTCTGATGCCTGACACTGTGGTGAGGCACTGGAGGTACAGATGTGAGCAGTCAGGCAATCACCATCAGCAGGTATGTCCGTGGGACACTTAGGAGCAAAGTGACGTGACAGTAGTGTTCAGAGCTATGAAATGGTCTGGTTTAGATAGTGTTTGGCGTTTAACATTTTCAGACTGATTTTCTTGCTCTGCATGCTTAAGAAGAGCTCTCCTTCAGTTTGCTGTGGTTGATTATTTGTCTAACTTTGTTCTCAAAATGGGCCTTGTTTTTTGAAGAAGTAATTTTACAAAAATCATATGTGAGGTTCTTTTATATGTCAGGGCAGGGTCAGGCAGGAGAAGGCTAAGCACATGTATCAGCAGTTTCCAGATGAAAGTCCTTTGTATATAGTGTGGAAGTGTGTGCACAGAAGTATGCATGGATGCAAAACATGCCTTTGGGGGTTTTTAGACAGCAATTTTGTCTAAAAATCCTATATATCTCAATGGGGACTTATAGAACCATAGGAAAGTTTGGATTGGATCATAAAATATCATCTAGTCCTTTCCCCTGCTCTGGACAGGCCATCTTTTAACAAATCAGATTGCTCAAAACTCCAGCCGGTCTGAACTTGAACACTTCCAGTGACATGGCATCCTAAACTTCCCTGGGCGATCTATTCCAGTGTCTCAGCACCCTCAAAGTGAAAAATTTCTTCCTTGTATCCAGTCTAAACTTAGCTTTGTTCAGTTTGAAGCGATTATCCCTTGTGCCTTTGAAAGAGGATAAAACTCTTTCCAGTCTTACTGAATGTAGTATAGACACCCTGCTCTGGTTCAATATCTACTGAAGACCACTGGAGTTGCCTCAACAACACTGTGGAAGGTAAGAAAAACCTAATAAAAGCCATATACAGTTCTAAACTGATGCTTAATTGCATGCAGCTCACTCTGGCTGAGGAGGAGAGGAGAGTGGCTCCAAAGGGTGCTTGGTGATGCAGAAATTAAGAGGACCAGTGCACTAGTTATAGATGCCTTTTTTGCTGAGAAAAACTAATAAGCAAAAACTTGGATTTTACTTTAGTCAGCAAAAGTGAGTAAGCACAGAGAAGGAACAGATCTGCAGAGTGACAGATTCCATTTTACCTGGCCACTCAGTGAAGCACAGTCCTGGTTATCAAACCACACATGGCGTGGCCTTGATGTAACTTTATCTTAGCAAAACTGTGAATGGGTATAGGAGACATCACCAAAAAACATTTATCAGTGCATTTTTTCCTGCTATATTATCTTTTCTCACTCTCTTAGAAAATCAAAATTATTTCAATGTTGGCTGTATTTTAATGTCAGCTGACTGCAATAAGGAAAAAACATTGCTGTTTCCTGCCCTTCCAGAGTCCACACTCCTGCTCTGCTTTATTGCAGAAGATCAGCACCTGCTGGAAACCACCCTGGACTGTTAACAGTACTGGGATTTTGCCCTAAAATTCAGAGCTTCAAAACCAAAATACACAGAACTAGGGTTGTTCCCCTCCTCCCCACTTTGTGTCCTAATCCTATTTTTGAGGTAGCTTTGTCTCATTTATCGAAAGGAGAAAGAAAATACTTGGAGGTCCTGAGATGAAGGCAAGTAGAAGCATTAGTAATCGGCCAAAAGAACAAAGTATCTAGATGTGTTGTGGCGTACTGCTCCTGGGGACTAAGCTGCGGCTGACTCTGTATGAGTAGAAAATCACTTCTCTGTTTCATTCAAAGTTGTTCCTTGGATTTGCTGAACTAATTTCTCCTCCAAGCATGGTCACATTTTAGGTCAGCATGCCTAGACAACATGGGGCTCTGCCAGCAGTTCCTGTGTAAAGTCCCTCTTTGTTTTTTTGGAAACAAATTCAGTCATTCATAGAAGTGAACTCCTGCATAATTAGAGCCAGCATTGCACATCATCTTTGCTTTCCATTTTTAGATGTTGCGTCTGGAGGACTATAACTTTTAAAGATGCCAACAAGCCACTTAGGAGCTCGATAGCCGTAATGGGAAAATCTGTGGAGCTGAGTAGAAAATGATAAGCTTCATAAGGGCTATTCTAAATCGTTTGGTAAAGAGCTCAGCCAGACATTCAAAGCAAGAATAGAAACTATAACCCCTTCTAATTTGATCTTCAGGGGGTTATACTTTCTCTACTGTCCTGCTGAAGCCCCAGTCCTAAAGGCAGCTTAATGGAGAGGATGGTATTCTTTATGATGGAGTCGTCTGGTCTCTGCTGGTCCAGTTATTGGACTGTTGCATAAATGGGTGCAGAACACTGATTTTATCCATATTTTAGCTTCCGAGGCCTGTAATCAACCTTTTTTTCTTTCTAGGTTATTTAAAACATTCAGTAGCCACAGATACTGAAGTGCGAAAGTCTGGAAAACTGATCCACTTCAGCATCTTTTAACGTCAAGTTTTTAATAAAGAGCTATTTAAAAATAATTAAGAAAGATTTGGAGGCCTGTATTTTTTTGGCAGGTAGGTAGCAGTCATCAGCTTCAGAGGCAACAGGTGTGTGACAGGTGAACACTCTCAATAAGTCTTTTATATCTCTGCATGCTGAGGCTTTCAGGTATGTCCTGTAATCTCAAAATTAGAATGGGTAGCAGATGAACTAGAATTTGTTTCTTTCTTCAGAAAATGCAGTATAGATTTTTCTTTGTTGGGATCTTTAATCCAAACTAATGCTTTAATAACTGAAATTCCAGTAGTGGTTTGTTTTTTCGGTTTGTTGGGTTTTCTTGGTTTTTTTAAGTTAGACAATAAATCAATAAGAAAATTGCCCTTGCAGTTGGAAATTACCCCAAAGATGTTCACTGCTGGACTGTCGCAGCATGTGAGTTCAGTTAATGGGAGTAGATGGAGCTATTTAGGACAAGTGTTTGACACTGCTTCGCTGCTAGGAAAGGGCTAAAGTCCAAAAAAGTCACTCTGTGAAGGACAGAATAGAATATCCCGAATCTTAAAAATAAGTAGCATGGAAGTACAGAATGATTTGTGTTGGAAGCATATTTTAAGATCATCTAGCGCAGCCTCTCTGCCCTGGGCAGGGACACCTCCCACTAGACCAGGTTGCTCAGAGCCCCATCCAAGCTGGCCTTGAACACTTCCAGGGGCGGGACATCCACAGCATCTCTGGACAATCTCTTCTGGTCCCTCACACTGGAAAAATTCTTCCTTATGTCTGATGTAAATCCAATCACTTTTAATTTAAAAGCATTACTCTTGCCGCTGCAGGATGTGGTAAAAAGTCTTCTTTCCATCTTTCATATAAGCCCCCTTTATATATTGAGAAACCACAGTAAGGACTCACTGGAGCATTTTCCAGGCTGAGCAGCCCAAACTCTCAGCCTTTCCTCATAGGAGAGGTGCTCCAGCCCTCTGATTGTCTCCTCTGGACCCGCTCTGACAGGTCAATGCCCTTCTTGTCCTGGGGACCCCAGAGCTGGACATGGTGCTCCAGGTGGGGTCTCACCAGAGTGGAGTAGAGGGGGAGAACCATCTCCATAACCTGCTGGTCATACTTCTTTTAATGCAGCCCAGTATATTAGTTCCCCATTGAAACACCAGAGCAGACTGTCAAGAGTTGGGTACTACTTTCAACTTACTCCTGCATTTTTCTGTGCAGAATACTGAGAAGCAAGGCTGAGTAGATGGAGCCCAAGTTCAGGCTGCATGGTGGTTTCGTCGGTGAAGTGGAGGTGCTGCTTTGTTCTCCTGCCAGCAGGCTGGGGTTCTTTATATTAAAATATTCTAAAAGGAGTTTGTGATCTCCAGAAAATGTCAAGGTAGAGGTACCATAATGATGCAAAGTGCTGGTGTAATTTATTGTTAGAACAGGCCTGTTAGAAAGTGGTTATCTGAGCCAATGAATTGTCTTAACTTTGCCACGTAAGGGTCCAGCTCCTTGGTGGTCAGTGAGTGCCATCAGGGCACTTTTCAGACAAAGAGCATTCATACATGCTTTTGTCACTTCAGAGGGCATGGCAGGGGAGGTGGGGCCAGGTAAAATCTTACCATGTGGCTCTGTGTGTGTGTGTTCCTGGGTGTGCATCCGCACGTGTGAGCATCAGTATCACTGCTTTCCCACTGACCTGGAGGGTATTTACAATATATGGGGCTGCATTTACATTCTTCACAAGATACAGGCGAGCACTGCATTTGCTTCTCCATGGATTTTTCGTGTTCAGGCATGATGTGAGTTTTCTTGCTGCCAGCACAGTGAGGTGCAGCTGTGAAACAGGTGCTTTTAGAGGACTTCAAAGCCTAGGAGCCGGTGTTTGGTTTTAGAAGAGACACTGCACGGTGCCATTAGCAGGTTGCTGGTAACTGAGGCGTAACACTGCCTAGAGAGGCATCTCTGCAAGGTTTGCCTCTGACATGGCACTTACAAACCCACTCTGGTACACTTGCTAAATAAGCAGTTATCTTTAAATATCAAATTATGTCGGTGAGACTACATTTGCTGTGTAAGGTTACTTGTTCTGGGTGGTCTAGCTGCTACACCGGGAGTCAGTTGGATAGCATTTTGCAATCCAAGTGTTGTGCATGCCTTGCATGCATCATATAGATTTACAGGACATTATGTGTAAATATTTAGACAGAAATCTTTAGAGCATTTTTATTTGTTGGAATGCACATTGACTTTAACGGCTTGTGTATCCAAATGTTTTTCTGCATAATATTGAAGTGAACTGAATCCAACATTGATGTCACTGAAGACTTTAAAGATACTTTCAGTTTTAATTGTTATTGTCCATCTTAACTATAAAATAAAGTTTCTTTTTCAGTGTGTTAAAGTGAAAAGTCTACTTCCCTGTTTTTCTTTGTTAATGCAACCTTTCAAACTAAAGGAAGATGCTGGCATGGAGTGGAGAAAACAGTTGTGCTTCGCTGTTAGTTGCTGCCTGCTTACAGAGTTTCATTTCCAGTGCAGGGTCTAGTAGAATTATGCAGATTTTTCAGACTGGGCTCGTGCTCATTCTCATACTTGGCTGTTACCAGTGTTGTGAAATGTTGTTCACACTGCTGCTGTAGTTAGACAGTAGCATCCCTTGGAGTCCAGCAGCCAGGGCAGTGTGGTGACAGTGGCTGCAGTAATGAGCTAGACTGAAAGAAATACTCCAATGGCTGCCTTTCAGCACTTGGCAAGAAAATCCTTTTTATGTTAGTTTCAAGGTCGTCAGATGTCATTATAGCCAAGTATTAAAAATTTCAAAGAAAGGAGGCAGTGTGTTTGATTTATAGAATAATTATCTAGCTTTCGCTCTAACTTGGCTTTGGCAATGGTTTTGCAAGCACTCGAAAATTAAATCCATTTTTTATGGCACTACAAGGTATTATCTCACAGCAAATGATAATTAAACACCTGTGAAATCAATTAGCCTTTTAAACAGGGAAAAAAAAGTTTTCCAATTATGTTTTTGCACCTCCAAACTTTCTAATTCCAGAACCAGCACTTGCAGAGCAGGAGATGATCTGCTAGTAGCCAGTTAACTGGCATTCAGATCACCCCAAAGCACCGCGGAGCCGTAAATGCAGAAGCAAGCAGGTCTCAGTGACGGCACCCTTCCAAGCAGGATGCCTGAGCCTTCCCAGCTCAGTCTTGGGCAGCTACCTATCTGACACAGCCGAGCTGTCAGCTCTTCTACAGAGGCAGTTACTCACTTGGTGTTTTCAAAGCCAAGTTTTACTTGACAGTTCATTTGAAAGCCAGCATACCTTAGTGGAAACCAAGCAACGAGACACTCCATGTGACTAAGTGGGGTTTCTTCTCAGGCTCTCTAGTCAGCAGTTCAGAGCCATCTGTATTAAGCATTCACACATGGAAAAATGGCCAATTGGTTAATAGCTGAAAATGAATATACTGGAAAACCGGGAAACACGTCTCTATTTACCCTTGTGTTACAGATATTTGCTGTCTGTCTTTGTTGTAGTACTTTATATGTTACAGAAACTTCTGGAAGATGCAGTGTGCATTCATGGGCTTGCACATTCAGAGAGGGAGCCCTGGACATAGTTGGTTAAGTGCCATCACAATTTTTTGGCTCTGGAAGTAAAAAAGCAGCTCTAGTCACATCTGACATCTACAGCGGAATGTGCTGATAGTCCCTGCCAAAGATGAGCTCCAGCATCTTCCAGAAGATGGATTATGTGTGGCACTGTTAAAATATGTACTGCTGGGTTAAACCCATTGCATTTGATTAGAGTTAAACCTGTTGTATTTGGCTTGGGTTCTGCTTCTGTATTTCCATCTGAATTTTAATAGCCATTACATGCCGCTGGATTTCAGTGAATGCTGCATCACCAGAGAGGGAGAAGTAAGGTCAGGATGCTGTGGTTAGCATTCTCAAGGTCCCTCTGGCTGCTGGAGAAGCCACCAGTCATTTCTCAGTGTCTCAGGTTTTCCATCTATGAAATGGGAATGGTGATTGCATCCTGTTAAAAAAACACATTGTCTACATGACAGGTGACATATAACTAGATAAAATGTTATGATAATCACTGCATCTAGACATATCTGCTAGTCTAAACAGTCTTTTTAGATTTTAGACTTTTCTTTAGTCAGTGGTGATGAAGATGTGGTTTTCAAAAAAAATAGTTTATTCTAAAATTGGTAGTGAAAATATTTCCCAGGCTAGTTTATAATCTCTACAGTTTAGTGACATGGGGAAATACTTAAGCTGTAGGAAGGAATGTATGGCATGGCTGATTAGTCACTGCAGAGCTTCTGCAGCCTGCCGGGGCTGCTTGGGATAATGGAGAACCAGGAATCCCAAACTGCCTTCTAATCCATGTGCTGATTGACATGGTTGGCACATCAGAAGAAAAAAAAAGAAAAAAAGGGGGATGGGAGAAGACAGACACTGTGTGTTGGATCAAGGAGTTAAAATGGTAGGAGCATTTGGCCAGGCATTGTTTCTCCTTTGGATAATTGCCCACACGGCATTGCAGTGTTTACACCTCTGTGATCGATGGGGCCAAACATATTTCCTCAACTATGGGTGGTGGCAGGGAGGGAATAATTCAATTAAGTTGTGAATAAATTAGAATTGATTGCAAATAGAGCTATTCTTTTATGCTGCCTAAAAAGGTACTAGCTGTGAACAAGGTACACTTAATCATTACAAGAAGAAGCCTGGAAGTTAATAAAACATGCCTCTAATACTTACAGAGGGATGCCAGCTTTGGATTAAATCTGTAGCTATTTTAGTTTTGAAGACCCAACTGTCATTTTTAAGGCATATGCCTTTTGGATTTTAACATGTTTGAATGCTGCAGCTGAGACCCAGGCCAAACCGACCCTGAAATTGGCAGTAAAATGTTACCTCTGTGCAAGCGTGCAGAATGAAGAAATCAGGAATGCATGAGCAATGAGCATGTGCCCCCACTCCCTGCCAGTCTTCTAATGTGGAAACCTGGAGCTTTCTTGAAGTAAATACTTTCTGAGTAAAGCAGAGGACTCCTCTAAAAGCCTTTCTGCAATAAATGCTAGGGAAGATAAACTGCCAGAAGGAAAGGAAAGTGCGAGAAGTAGTGCAACACCGAAGCAGCACAAGTAAGGAAGAAGTGCCCAGCCAGCCCCTGCTCAGTGCTGTTCAGTGCTGGTCTTTGCTCTGATTTTCTGGAGCCTGAAAAACCTCCACAGCTGGTAAATAAAGAGGATCTCAATAGGCAGGTAAAGGAGAGCTGTCCACACATGCTGGCAGCTCCAATTTTGCAGAAACTGCAGCAATGCAAGCTGGAAGACCATAACAAATGTCCCTGCCATCTGCAGATGTTACCAGCTAATGGTAATAAGTAGTTCTGGAAGCAGATCTAACGCCCGTTGCTGGAAGAAGAACAAGAGGAAACCCTGGACGAACCTCTTCTAAACACTTGACTATTTTCTCTATAGCTTAAGACGCCTCCTCCAGTTGTGAGTGGAGGTTCTCATACTTGATTTGTCTCCCTGAGATTTTGCTGAGATTAGTCAGTGGAGATAGTGGGAAATAAAGCCTGTTGTTGATGCGGTACTGATGTTTGCATTAAATGTCAGATTGGTACTTAATGTACAACATCACTACTCTAACTGAGAGGGTGCTCCTGGAAGTCTGTGCAAGCTCTTGATTTCTCTGCTGGACAAGTGAAGGAGAAATTTCAAGTCCAGCAAACACTTAACTCAGATATTTACCTTTAATCATAAACATTATTTCACTCACTTCATTGAAAGTATTTTAAGTCTGAGTTAAGGGAAATGCAGAGATGCTTTCTGGTGTAACGCTGTATACTTTCTACTGTGTGGAAAAAAATGTTCATAAACATTTTGCAGTCCCTGACAAATGCTGGCAAAACTCAAACCTGCTGCTGTGTGCTTGGTTCTGTCTGGGCTGAATGGGAAGGAGTCTGAAAATGAAAGTTGCCCTGAACCTTCTGTCCTCACCATGGCCTGTGGGTTGGAGCTTCATTTACCAAGTGATGATTTTGTCGCCAAGGTCTCCTCCAAATTCTGCCTGGCAGTCTGAAAAAAGACCTCTGAAATACTGTTTGGTACATGGACATTATTTCCTCTGTAAGCGATGCTTCCAATTAGAAAGCTATGCTTGCAACCTGACAGAAATGTTTGTGTATTTGGGGCTGGTTACATGTGTTGCACAAAAGCTGTTCCCAAATTTGTATTTAAACATATTGGGCCATCTTCTGTCTTCCAGCTAAGGCAGAGTGCTCCCATTGCTTGCCGTGCTACCCATAAACCTGTAGGAGTAAAAATAGCACCTCATGTGTGCAGATTTCAAATAGATGCTTGATCCTGGAGTAGTCTCTGAGGGGTTTAAAGTGGACATGGGTCCCTTATCACTATGCTCCAAGATCCCATTGAGTCACCCTAAAGCATTTCGGTTGAAATTGCAGGGAAATTTGTTCAATAAATTTTCTGGTGCGGTTCATTCACTTCAGCAGCTCTTGATGGATATTACTTTACTCTGGATCTGTTCTTTCTGTATTTGTGGGTCCTCCCTGAAGCAAGTAGGTATTTTGTGCCCATACATCAAGGTTAGGATGGGGCTTTCTGTGTACATATGATGCAGATAAATTGCTTGATGACCATGAACTGTGCTATTACAAACCTCCACAATAAATCACATGTTAAGTTTTAAAAGGCTCAAAAATAGGAGCAAGATGCTAACTGTTTTTGAGGTGGAAAATGGTCAACAAAATTATCTTCCTTTTCTTTCCCTTTGTGAATCTATCCTGATACCAGCAAGTTAGATATGAAAGAAAAGGTGCCCAGTAGAGGATGTCACTGGGATATGGAAGATGCAGTGGCCTTGCTCTCTGCTTTCCTTTGTGTTCTGGTTTTGCCAGATCAATGTTTTGTGGATAATGTTGCATTCCAAGGTATTCACAGGATTTTACATTTTTAGATAGCTAATGATGAGGAACTTCTGACTGGTATATTCTAGCCCTACAGGGTATTCTGTTTTTGGTATTTATTAACATTTGCTGTCCTACAATACACAGTAAAAACAATGAGCCTCAGACCTCTCAATATGTAAAAAAGGAGTGCTTAAAAATGGCAACTTTTTAAAAAAGTTGTTTTTTTGGTATTCCAGTCCTAATATTTTCCCCTGTATGCTGTGTCAGTGCTGACTGGTGAGCTGGGACATGGCTGCCCATCTCCGTCCCACACAGAGACAAATGAATAGCTGCCACTCAGATGGAATATATATGTATGTATTTTAACCAAAGTTGAGATAGGATTCAACAGAAAAAAAGGGACTTTGAAGTCTGTTTTGTAGTTTTAATTAATGCAATGAGGGGTTTTATTTTACTCTCAGTGGAGATAATCTTAATCCATTCACAGTGACCTTTTCTTGTGCAAATTAGCTATACACGCTTGTTTAAGCAAATGGGCCTTTGCAAGATGTCTCTTCCTAAAGACAGAGCTTATAATTGAAAATTGGCTTACTCCCATCTGTCTGGCCTGTGTGAGAATACAAACAGAGATCCTGACTTCTTTGTACATAAAATACAATCATATATATATGAGTATATATATACATAGTCACACATACAAAAAATTTGCTCTGCCTGCAGGACGTGGTAAAATTAGTCTATTGATGTCAAAAATTTTCAGTGCTACAAGTTGCTGTCAAAATAGCATCTGTATGCAGAGTCCAGGACGCTGGAGAATGGAAGGTGTTCAGTCTGGATCCTTTAACTCAGACAGAGTCAATGCCATTCACAGTTTCATGAGCTTGTCAGAATTTGCTAATAACAGGCAGGAAACTGTTGGGATTTGATGTGTGGTTTTTGGTGAACAATTTTGTGGTGATTGATGTAATTGGAAAAAAAAAAACCAGAAGTGTCTATCAGCACCTTCATTCAGAGGAGCACAGATCATTGCAGCAGTGTGATTAATTGCCAAAATCTGGTCATATATTCCTCTCTCCACTCTTAACAATAACCACCAAGTGAGTCATTGTATCCCCCCATCCCTTTTTAGTGCCTGCTTGATAAGGATATATTTCTTTGGTATAGTTTTAATATTTTTTGCTTTATACAAACCTCTTGTGAACACAGTTATGCATGGCTTTGACTAAACCTGAATAGAAATCAGGGTCACAGAAGTACTGCAACAATGCTTTGAGTATCAAAATATTTAATGTGAATTTGTTCTTGGAAGTCATGCACTGTTTATACAGAACTGGCTAATTACTGCAAAGGCAAAATGACTTCCTTCCTTATCAGTCTCATTACCACTCTCTCCAGCTCTCTCCCATGGTGGTTGCTCCTGAGGATGAACAAAAAGGAGCCAGAGAGGCTGACGCATATGCATGGAGGGAGTTAGTTAACCTGGTACTGAACAGTCTTGCCTGTGGATGATTTTATCCAGATGTGTCTCAACAGCTGTTTGCATTTTCACGCCCAGTTTCTCTAGGACTCACCACTAATTGAATTTCTCTTTTCTCCCCTGTTCTTGTTAGGTATGATTACCGTGAAATGCTGCACAATGCCACTTTCTGTCTGGTTCCCCGTGGCCGCAGGCTTGGCTCTTTCAGGTTTTTGGAAGCCTTGCAGGTAAGAGCTGCAGTTACAAGCAGTGACTACGCTGGCTGCGATGCAGTGTGCAATAGCAGGGAGGTGGGGAGGAGGGAAATGTGTTTCATTTCCCTAGTGGACAGTAATCCACTTTGCAAAAGCCTCTATTCATACTTCTGGAGCAATTGGCAGCTTCTTCCCAGGAGGGGCTGAGGCACTGAACTCATCTCAAGGTTGGATTGCTTTATCTCCAGGAAAAGGGTTTCCCTGGATGTGGTGAGGCTGGGAGATTGGACCGGTTTAGAGCAGTATTTTGTCAAGCTGTGAGACTTCCCCTGGGAGACACTGGCCTCTACATGTAAGCCCTGGGGCAGTAAAAATAGCTTTTTCTTTTTGCTTAGCCAAAACAGACCTGCTTATGCGTTGCCAGTTTTGAGATGTTGCTTGCTGAACCTACAGAAGGTAGCCTGGAGGTAGTAAAGCTCCAGATGCAAGCTTCACATGAAGGTGGATATAAGCTGGTCTCAGGGAGTTTGCATGCTGTCTGGGACAGCACCTGGATATCCTTCACCTTTTAAAAAATGTTTTGGTTAGTGGTCCCCTTTTTACTGTGGGCCAGCAGCAGAAGGCAATACAAAAGGGCTCCGGAGTCCCTGTGGCCAGGTAGCACAGCGTCAAGCCTGACACCTGCCTACTCTACCTTCTGCCTGTCTGGTGGGGTTTTTTTTCTGTTTTGGCAAACATCAGCCTAATCATGGGGTCCTGGATCTTCAGTCAAGCATAGAGAGCATTTTGTGAGATGCTGCAACTCCCACTCCCCTGTAGGTCTGGCATGGGGGGAAGTCTCCCCTGGGGGCTGGAATGGAGACAAGGAGCTGCTTGGTTTCAGTGAAATGGCAGACGAGTACAACGTACAGGGTCCTGTCTCCAGGAGTTGTTTTGCCATTTGGAAAGTGTAACAGCATTGAGAGTAAAGCTGTTAGTGAATGGCATCCCATCCCTTTTCATCATCAACCAGAAAACATCCCAGCCACTGTTAGAGAGTATTGTTCCCTGCAGTGTTGAGCTGGATTCAGGTACCTAAGTGTGGGTATATTATGTCATTTTAGAAGCCCAGGGTACCCAGAAACCCTTCTGGCTTTCTTCTGCTTCTCCAGAAGGACTCCAGTAGATCCTGGGTCATATCTGCCCGCCTTTGATAGGTTTTTTGGATACCCTACATGCTCTGGACACATAGGTGTAACCACTGAACCCTGCACCTGCAATCAAATTTGAGATCTAAGTTCTGGACTGTCACTTTCCTCCTTCTCCTACTAAAGAGAAGATTAATAGCCTGAAAAGTGCTGTTCTCTCTCCAGTCTCTTCAGAGGAAGAAGTGAGACTGGCTTATATGAGATGACAAGTCACTTCAGATCCTCCTGAAGAGCACTCCTCAGCTCTTCTCTCATCTGGGCCCAAAGTCATGCAGCTTCTGTTAGATACATAATCTCCAGAGGAGAAAGCAGGGAGTGTGCCTCACTGCACAGAACTTGTGGGCTCCAGGTCAATGATATAATGTAGGCAACTGAGGATTTTGCTATCATGTTAGCAGCAGTATTCACCAATAATGATGTATTCCCAGCTTCTGTCTGGATCCAGGTAATGTTGGAAGTCCTAATGCACATTAGTGGAATGTTTTAAACATGAAAGCACATTACCAAGTGTTTCCTGGTTGGCTTTTTTCATACACTGATGTAATTCCTTACAGAAGATCGCAGTTCTTTACACATAATAATCACTGCTGTAATGTAGGCTTGACTGTGTGCATGATACATCTTACCAAGGAAGGTACAGCAGTCTGAAAGATTCCTCTTTATGCCATCTTTTGGGAGGCCTGAACCCTAATCAGGACCAAACTCAGAGCACTTAAGCTTGGTTTGATCCAAAAGAAAGTGAACCAGAGGACAGGTTTGATAAAAATCCTCTGTTATTGGGTTATCTCGTCACATCTGACGGTTTTGGGTTTGGATCTTATGTTATGATGGAGCTGACCAGAACACAGTGGTGATAATTTTTTAATGGAAATACTGACCTATTTGCTAAGTATTCATAAACTGTCTATGCAGAAGAACTTGTAAAACTCATAAAAGTTTAATTAGTTTAGACTAATCATACTAGTAAGTAATAGATACTAAATGTGTATGCTTTTTGTTTGTTTTAGGACATAAGACAATTCTTATTTTTGTAGACAGCTGATGACAGACATTGTATTTGTGCAGTTGCTGATGTTTGGAGAGTTGATACCAAACAGGATAGTGAATTTACTCCTTCATGGAAAAGGTGGTCAGGAGTTAAATGCGCTCTGTATTTTCTGTAGGGTTATCAGCAACATACTATAAAAATTAGGGGAGTTGCTCCCTGCTGAGCGGTTCACAAAGCAGCAAGGAAGGCCATCATTTTGTATTAAATTCTCCAGTCTTCCATCTGCTGCATTGCACAGTTCTGCCCTTATCTGGCAGCGTAGTACCAGCCTGCAAATGCCACTGTCCATGCAAACCCCACCTCTCAGCGCACGGGAACAAGCCCAGAATGGAAAACTGTCAACACTTGGGTTTGCCCGCCTGTGGCTTCTGGTGTTGTTTGCCGTGTTGCCTCTCCTGAGCTTGTGCAGAGAGCGGGGCCGTGGTACTGGGGGGAAGCTGAAGCTGCCCTGCTGGGACAGCTGCTGACGGTGGCCGTGCCTCTGTGCCCACAGGCTGCCTGCGTCCCGGTCATGCTCAGCAACGGATGGGAGCTGCCGTTCTCGGAAGTGATTGACTGGAACCAAGCTGCCATCATAGGCGATGAGAGATTGTTATTGCAGGTAAGAACGAGACCGCGGCCTTCAGCAGAGCGGTTGGTTATTGCTGCCGCCGTCTAAATGGACGGGGAAGATGAATCCAAAAGGTCAGGGCTGTAAAAGATTTTTTTATCATGAAGGGATTGTCTGTGTCAGACTGGCTGTGAACTCATTTAATATGACATCATTCGTTCTTTGACCTGAAGGTCATTGCAGCCACCAGGCCACATTCTTAAGTGCAGGAGACTTTTATTTTTGCAAAGGGCACGAAATCTCTTCTGGTGTGGAGCACTGGGATGCCAATCTGAGGTAGACCTGTCCAGGTACTGTGATGAAAGGGAAAACTTTTGAGGGTGGATTCTGCTCCAGTCCTTAAAAAATAGTTTATCCTCAGGGGTATTTTCAGGAAAGCAGGTACTTTCTCAGGCAGGAGTTATCATCTAACAATTTGGTGGGAAGCAGAATCTGTCCCTTTTCCTATGTGTGGACCGTGTAGCATTACTTTCTGAAGCACTGTTCATGTCACTTACTCTTAATCTTGAGGTTGTAGAACAAAAGTGGGCTTAGAAGTTACTAATTCCCTGCTACTTTCAGCATCTACTTTGGTTTTAAACACACTCTGATTCTTTTGGTTTTTTTCAGCTATAAATTCTGCAGAGAAGTTCATGTTAGGAGAAGTTCTTGAAAAATTGGTTTTTCCAAAGTGCCATTGCCCAGCATAAGGCTGAGATCCACAGGATCTCAAATAAACACAAAGTAGCCACTAAGAGCTTTTTTTTTTTTTTTTTGATCCTTGAATTTAGTGTCCTCCACAGAGAGAAGCCTTCAAAGGTACAGGTGTGGTGGCACCCCAAAACAAATTATCTTTGCAACGGCATCACATGGCTGGTAACTTGTCTAACAAAGTAAATATTTGTGAAGAGCTGGCCTAGCAAGCCAATGTGCTGCCTATTCTACTTAATGTCATACAAGCTGCAACTATAAAAGGGCCATTTGATTTTTGCTTCTGTGGACAGCACATTTTTTCTGAGCAAAATTATGTCTCTCTTTAAATAATAATAATTTGCTGATCTTCATGTTTTCCGGTAACGTGCCATTCGCTCACTTCACACAGCTGCTTCCATATTGAACAGCTACTGCACTGTTATTAACAGTGTTTTTAAAGAGCTGGCAGAGGGCCTGAATGTCTGCTCTGGGAAATGTTTTTGTTATGTTACAGTTTTTCATTTCCTGTTTGAGAGCAACTCGGATGTTTTTATTTGCATATTCTCCTCATCACAGCGCTGGGAGAGCTTAATCCAGCCTTCCTGCATTTATTTGTGCAGGGTGGTTTTTCCCTCCCCTCTAATCATTGCTGAAATGACCTTTTATTAAAGTTCTAATAATTCCAATGTAATCATGTCGGATTAGTATTAATACATCATTTTCCCCACCTGTCTTTCTGGACAAGTAGATTAATAGGCAAATGCATTTAAAATGGGAGCTCTGATTTTTCTTTCCAGCTGTTGTAACAGAGCCCCGATCAAGGCTCTCTTTAACCTTGACACTTTGTTTGCTGGCACTCATAGGCATGGTATGGTGTGTAAAATCATAACTTCATGCAGTAACCTTCATAGGCAGAGCAGCATTCCCTTTCAAAAGCTGTAGTGGGGATTGATATTGATTTTGTGCGTTACTTACACACGTATGCACACACTGCACAAGCTTGCACTTATTGCAGTTAAATGTTTATTGAGAAAATGTTGTATCACCACTACAAAGTGACTTAAATCTTGTCTTTGCTGCTGATAATGTTTCTGGGTGTGATTAATACACATCTGTGCAGCCAGTACAGGTAATGTTGATTATCCTTCTACTTATTGGAACTCATTACGAATAGTGATGTGATCTCTTAGGAAGACATGAGCCAATACATGTTTTCAGGTGCTGTCTTTCCTACTACTTTTGCAAGGAGTATTTTACCTAAACACCTGTGTTTTACTTGAAGGGCCTCTAGGGAAGGGAGATAAAGTAGCATCTTGGGCAATCTGACCATTTTCTTCTGCTCCACCTTGCTGCAGTGCTAACTCTCCCATAAGCCCAAAGTCTGTATTATATTAGCAGTGTCTGTAAGATGATGGTGTAAGAGTTGAAGATTGGCCCATCTGACATTGCACCCAGAGGAGTCTTGGGCAAAGTGTCCAGACCTGGTTGCAAACTCTGCAAGTAAAGGATTTGCTGGTTCTTGTGAATTTTTTTTACATGTAAATTCTTAAAATCACAAATTTTCTTCAGGAAAGAGGTTTCATGGGAAATCATTTGATTTGGGAACACGTGAAAGCAAATAATGATCACCACCTCTTCTCAGAATATTTTAGGAATAAGCAGAGTGTGTTTAGGTCAGGAAAGGGTTGAATGTGGTGGGATGCAGGCAAACTCCAGAGTAAGCTGGAATGAGCAAAGACCAAATACACAGCCCAGGTATTTGCTTTTAAAACTAATGACCCAGATAAAAGATTTATGAGAAACCAATATTTAAGAAAAAGTTGGCCTAATTTAGTGGTTGGACTTGATGAGCTTAGAGGTCTTTTCCAACTTAAATAATTCTGTGATTACAGTTAGGAATCACAACAATGTAGGTGCAACAACACAACTGTTCATTTCTAGAAAAAGATGAGCACAAAGCAGCAACATATCCTAAATGCCTTTCTAGTGCTGTGACTTGCCCTCATCACTGAAGCAAATTTGAGTTAAATCCCCTCAATAATGTCACTTTGCATTGTCCAAGTTGTACTGGAGGCCTTAGTCAATGTCCTAAGTTAAAAATGGCATGTACACACCTTAGTTTCAAGAAGGACATGGGGATGGTGAAAGATGTAGACATGAAGCCCTTCCCTTCTGATCTGGTGAGCAGTCACATTTTTTAATGGAAAAGTGCTGCAGCAGGACAATTTAAGGTTTATTAGTAAGGCAATTTATACAACAATTAATGTGTAGATTTAATGGAAAGAGGGTAAAAATAAGCACTGTTGTCCCTTGCGAATAACAGATATTGTGGAAGATGTTATTCTTTCCACCTAAGATAATTAGTAAAATGCAATTTGATCCACAGGGTCCCAAAAAGTGGAGTCTTACTTAAGGTGTTGCTATGTTTTCCTTAGGGCACTTAGTGTTGCCATGCTGTGGTAAATGCAATTCCAGATCTTGTTAATGTACTTGGAATGGGGGGATTATTGTTGAACTCTCAACTCCTGCAGGTAGTAGGTTGTTAAAATACTAGTCCATGAAGAGTTTTGTGGGGCTGCATGGAGGAGCTCCTTACTATGCCACACCACAAGGCTGCAGGGGGTAGCTTTGTTACCATAAAACAATAAAAAACTAAAAGAAAGCAGATTAAGAAAAATTAGTATATTCAATATCAGAGGTTATAAAGGGTTGAGTCTCAGTTGTTTAACATCAAGGCTTTAACTGTTGACACACATCTCTGTTGGACAGGAGTGCTGAAGCTGTACAACTTGCTAATGGAGGAGAGGGCTTGTCAGCAGCATATTAATTTTATGAGATTGTGTTGTTTCTAAAGCTTCTGACTATATTACATCTTGTATTACAGATTCCTTCTACAATCAGGTCTATCCATCAGGATAAAATCCTAGCACTTAGACAGCAGACACAGTTCTTGTGGGAGGCTTATTTTTCTTCAGTTGAGAAGATTGTATTGACTACACTAGAGGTGAGTAAAAATTGTCTGGGACCTTGCCAAGGAGCGAGATTTCCGTACATGTCCAACTGCTCCTGTCCTCAGCTGGCGTCAGACCTTGGTTTTCATGACATGCAATTGGTCACTGGGAAAAAAGGCTCAGAATCTTGATGAGTTTTCCCCCCTAAGGAAATACTTTCTTCATTATCGGAATCCACATTAGAAAACTGACACGGTGAAAAATGGGAGCTACCCAACACATGGAAAAGTTGTCATGTGTGATCTTGACTTTGCAGGGCTTTATGGCTTATGAATCACTATCCTTGTCATTGGTAGTAAATATATTTCTTAAGAAACCCTTCTGGAATTCTTTTTGGAAAGAAATGCTGCTGTAGAGCTCCTCCTTGACCATTCCTTAACATTTTGATGCCTTGTGACAGGGCTATTGATCTGGCTCAAGGAAAAGGGGAGGGCTTGTAGACGCTATGTCTTATCTTCACACACAGGAGAAGGGAAAGGCCTGATCATTCTTTTAAATTATTAATAGATAATTGTAATTAGACTGCTATTAAAAGGGGAGATAGATGATCTCAAATGTGGAGAGAATCCTTTCTGAATTCAGAGACAGAGGAAAGATGAAAGGCTCTTCAGAAGTAGGGCCCAGGCTGCAATTTCAAAAGCAGGTTTCTTTTCTAACTGTTTTGCAATTTTTCACGTACATTTTTAACGCGTTTGTACCACTGAAAGTGGCTCACTTTGTAGGTGCAAATGCATTCGTCTTATGCTAATGCTTCTGCAATTGCACCTGTCTTTGTGCACAGTTGTAATGCACACTTGTTAAAGCTCCACATTTCCTGCTGTGCCTGCTTCCTCCTGAAAACTGCAAATGAGTGCCCATGGCTGATCAACCTCCAGCTGCTGCAAGGCAGTCCCTTAGGTTTTTCCATGCCAGTGAAGAAAACCAGGCAGGGAACATTTGCAGAGCCCCTGGCCTGGCTATCCTCACAATACTCCCATTGCCCTCAGAAGAGCATGTCTTCATCTCTGCTGCCTGTTGGGAACTGCTCTTCATCCTCAGACTCCTCATAAGCAGTGATGAGGTAGTGATAATTACTACAGCCCACACCAGGATCAGACTCACAAAGGTGGAAGACCATGTGCCGTTGCTCACAGTTTAATTAACCCTTACAGGAGTGCTCCCAGGAACCATCAGGTGCCTCACACATCATCTGCCTTCCCTGCATGTGCCCTGTTCTTGTTAGGGACTGCTAAAAGGACAGGGGCACAGGGCTCTCCCCACTGGCCCTCTCCTGCCTCTGCTGGGGCTGGATTCCAGGGCACACAACCTGCAGCTCTCACAGCCTTGGTGTCCGTCACATCAAGCTCCAGTGCTCACACATGCCTTTAGTGCTGCTTTGGGACACATTGGCCCATGTGGTTTCAGGAGCCCAAGGGACAGCAAAACCTCTAAAGCTGAAGCAGATGGGTAAACAAGCTGGAGTTTCTGCTCAGAGCAGAAAAAACAGAGTGAAGACAAAAGTCTTCCTGGAAGATGTAGTTTAATGAAACCAATTAATGTATGGCTGGTGTTGAAGTTATATTCTGGGTTTTTTCATTTGTTTGGGAGACTGATTTTTGTTAGAGATATTTTTGTTGTTGTTTTTTTAATTCAGGAGTCTCAATCTTTTGAGACATCTAAGAGGGGTTCTTTTCTTTTCACTCATTTCACATTTTGACTTGCCTAAATAAAGTCTCAAGTTAACTTTCCTTAGGAAAGGATTAAAACAGTTGAGAGTGCATTCTGTTGTCTGAAACCTGCAAACAGATAACCTCTTCTTAAAATCTAATGCCTGGAAGTAAATTCCTAGCAGGATTTTTTTTTTTTTTTTTGGTGGATGTGATCCATCTTCTCTTGTAATACTGTTGTGTCAGAGTGCTCTGATGATTCTAGATATCATCAGAATAATCACTTGGTCACTATCTGCAGTGCCAGTGTATGTCCCTTTCTGAGGATATCAGCTCAGAAAAAATCTTCACCAAATCAGATGTCTGCAAGGACATCACAGCCCTTTATTCTGCACACCTCTGGAAACCTTAAATCACATTTTAAGTTCCTTGATCATCTCACAGCATTCAGTGGCTGTTGTGGTTTAACCCCAGCAGCAGCCAAGCCCCAGGCAGCTGCTCATTCACTCTCCCACCAATAGGGTCAGGGAGAGAATCAGGACGGTAAGAGCCAGAACACTCATGGGCTGAGATAAATACAGTTTAATAGGGAAAGCAAAAGCTGCATACAAAAGTGAAGCAAAACAAGGATCAGTTCACTGCTTCCCACTGGCAGGCAGGTGTTCAGCCATCTCCAGGAGAGCAGGGCCCTATCACATGTAATGGTGACTTGAGAAAACAAATACCATCACTCCAAATGTCTTCCTCTTCCTCCTTCCTCCCCTCACTTTATATCCTGAGCATGATGTCATTTGGTCTGGAATTTCCCTTAGACCAGTTTGGGTCACCTCTCTTGGCTGTTCGTCCTCCCAGCCTCCCAAGCACCCCCAATTTCCTCATCACCATGGCCGTATGAAAAGAGGAAAAGGCCCTGGCTCTGTGCAAGCCCTGCTCAGCAATAACAAAAACATTTTTATATTGTCAACTTTTGTGTTCAGCACAAATCCAAAACACAGCCCCATAGCAGCCACTGTGGAGAAAATTAACTCCTCCAGCACAGTGCCTTAAGCCAAACAACTCATAGTCCAAAATAAAATTTTTGAATCATTTGGCCAGCAACCCCGTGTGGCAGGCACAGAGGAACTGCCCAGTGCCTTGGGCAAGGTGTGGTTAGGCAGTGATGCTCACGAGTGTGTGCTGCAGGCTGGTGAGTGGGAGCACTGGCGGTGCAGCAGTGGGCTGCTGCTGGCTCCATCGGACGTGCTCCCGCGCGTCTGCTCTTCTTCAGCCTCGGCTTCTCTTGAAGCAAACCCAAAACATCCCTGCACAGCGTGCCCAGTCCTCCACTCGGGAAGAGAAGGGGAGAGGGACAGCATGAAGTACAGACAAGAAATGCTGGATGCCTGGCTAGGGCCTGTTGAAAAGCAGCAATGATTTAGGCAATATATGAACTTGCTGAAATGTGAGGATGACGGAGACAAAAATATCAGACTATTAATGCATTCCAAAAATAAAAAGAAGATCTTGCCAGAGATCCTAACCCCTTTCTTCTCTTATCAAACTTCCTGTTGTGCCTCACCATTAGAGAGACCAGGTCGATGCTGTCTCTGCAATATGTGCAACACTGTACACTCTGCATTTTAATTCCTTGGTGCCCTCCATATTAACTTTTTTTACACTTTTTAGTTCTCTTTCTGCTGAGTTTCCCCCCTCTATCCTGACAGACAGCTAGGTTTCTTATGTAGGTCCAGGAGATGATGAATTAGTGATCCATTGTTTAACTGTGGTGAAGCACGTCCCCAGCCCCGGAGGATGCAGGACCACGGCTGAGTTTGTGTGGCTGACGTGCTCCCAGGGCAGCCCATGCCCGTGGAGCTCCCAGGGCAGCCC
>VXBQ01009084.1:0-59340 GCA_013400175.1 Phainopepla nitens | reverse complement strand
CCCGTGGAGCTCCCAGGACAGCCCGTGCCGTGGAGCTCCCAGGACAGCCCGAGCCCGTGGAGCTGCCAGGGCAGCCCATGCCCGTGGAGCTCCCAGGACAGCCCGTGCCGTGGAGCTGGGCCCTGCCCCGGGCGGGAGCTGCGCTGGCTGCGGGCGCGCTGAGGCGCGTTGAACGCGGGCCCTGTGTTTCCCCTGCAGCCTTGTTGGCGGCCGGCGCCCCGGAAAGCTCCACCTCCTGTGCAAGCCTCCTGGCCGTGTAAATTTACAGACTTCTGCTTATCCGATTGTGCCCCAGTTCTGAGAAAGCAAGAGGGAGGAGCTGTAGTATTCATGCTTTGTGGTACGCACTCAAAAATAAATTCTTTCCAGGTTCTCTCTTGTTTAGTGGCATAACTTGCAGTTGGGTAAACAGCAGTCATTGTCTGTGTTTTTTTCCTGTCCCCACTGCCATGTGGGAGATCTGACAACTGATACATCTAACTTTTCAACTAAAAATATTCAGATTTATTCTTGTCAGTGATGGCATTACAGTCCTAAGTCTGTTATTCAAAAAAAAAAAAAGTTAACTTACTCATGTGAGTGAATTACCGCATATTAGCTATGGTAATTGGCTGTAGGCAAAATTCAGAAAAGCCTGCGTTTAACATCTGCCCCAGTTTAGCAGTACATGTATTGCCACCAGCAGTGGATTGTCTAACACAATGTAACTGGTGTTTTAATATTTTCTTGTCATGGCAGTCAAAAATTCCAGGAAGACCGCTGCTTGTGGCAATACTTATTCATGTATTGACCAAATGTCCCTGAACTTAGCAGCCTACAGAGATTTTAGCCTGTTTAGACTACAGCAGCTGCTTTTGTTCTTCTTGTGGTGTGTCTTTTTGCTTGTTTTTTGGTTTTCCTACACTTCAGTCCAGATTCAGAGTCATGAAGCTTCACCCATGTACATCTTTGTTAAGGCCAGAGACATTGGGCTAGAACAACCAGTATGTTCTTGGCACTCAAGCCCTGTGCACTGCATAAACTGCCAGTTACGTGAAAATCTCCTTGGAAGATAACAAAAGATGAGCTGCAGAAGAAGGCAAGGCATTCTTGCTTAGCCAGCTTGGGGGAAAATTCATCCTTCACCACCCACTGGCCCTTTGCAGCATTCCATCTCCAGACCTGCTAACTTCTGAGGCTCCAAGGGAAGGCAAATCTGTAAGAACATGTGGCTCAAGAGTGTATTGCACTTAGAAAGTTGTGCCTTCTTTGGAGCTGAATTTGTCCTGTTAGAGATTCCCACCACTGCATCTTGTTATGCCTTTGCAGAAAGTTAAAAGAAATTCCCATCAGTGTAAGAACCACTCTTCTTCCTGCAATCAGGCATCCAGTGTGAAGCAACTGTAATTTCTTAAATACATACAAATTATATGGCCTGGTATCTTTTTTCTTCATTTGCTTGTGTTATTCTAGATGAAAAAGAAGATAACCTAGCAATCTGTTCTGACCTTAAAAATCTAAGAATCTCTGGTTTTGGCCCCCTACAGAGTCAGACAGTAGTTTCAAAAGATCATCTGTTTCATCCCACAAGGAACTGTTTCAGAACTGAGATGTGGAATCAGTGGTATCTGAATGCTAATATCCCTTTACAATTAAGAAAAAATTAATAATTAGTGCAGCCTGATTTGCTGAGAGTCTGTTTGGTTATGAATACTCTCATTATCTCCTAATATTACCTAGCTTTTTAATGCCATCTTCAAATAATTATCTTCTGTGAGTTCTGGATAGTGAAGCTGACAATGAACTAATCAGGCTTACAACTGCTAAGATACTCAAATAGACAAAATATTTGACTTGAGATATAAAATGCAATAAATTGTATGGTCCCCATGTCCAGAGAGACTAATGAGGTGCTCTAAACCTATGGCACAAAACCTGAGCTGCTGAAGTGGTGTCAGAGTGTGCAGGTTCTGAGTCCTTTTAAGAGAGATCAGGGAGGAATGTCTACTGTAAATTTGTGTGCCTCAGCTTTTTGCAAAATGGGTGATGATTCCAATCAGCTGGAGTTCCTGAAGCTTCTGTAAATGACTATGACAGTTTATTTAAAAATCATTACTTCTCTTGTTTTCCAGATTATTCAGGACAGAATATTTAAGCACATATCACGTAACAGCTTAATATGGAACAAACATCCTGGAGGGTTATTTGTACTGCCACAGTATTCCTCATATCTGGGAGATTTTCCTTACTACTATGCTAATCTTGGTGAGTGAATCCTTGCTATAATATAGTAGCATCTGGAATGTCTAGTGGAATTTTGAATTTTGTCTTTGAGTAGCATGTGCCAAGTGACACACCATCCATTTCTAGTTAATGATGCCTTTCATTTATCCTGTCTCAATCTTTGCTGCCCACTGTAGACTGGAACATCTCTGACTCATCAACATGCATCATGTACCTCTTGCTTGCAAAGATTGTTTAAAAAAAAAAATCTATGTTCCTTCATACTTTTCAGTTGCTGGTAATTAATGCCTGAGTTGCTGACCCATTAATGGCCTGAGGGAACATAAGAGGAATAGCTTTTTCCTTTCTTTGTTTATTTGTGCTTGGCAAATTGGAAAAATGTATTTACCCATGACGCTTTTTATTGGATTGCACGCTCAGTATGGATTTACTCTGCATACTATGTGTCTTCATATGGATCCCACTAGAAGGAATGAATAGGGCTTAGGTTCATGGCTTTTTCCTGAAGCAGTGCTTGAACAATTGAGTTCTGCAGGCGAATGTGCCTTCAGGATAAAGGGATCCTGCTTGCCAAACTGCTGCTACTTTTGGCTCAGCCTGTGCTACTTGTGTGGATCTGTACTGCTCACCTGCTAAAAATTCACAGTTACTGTGTTAAAAAAGGGAGAAGAAGGTTTCTAATTCTAATGAAAAACGACTGTGACCCCACACTGATGAATTTAGATGAGGTTGAGAGCAGTAATGAAGGGTAGGTGCCAGTAGGATGTGTTATTCCAGGCAAAAAAGGAAATCATAGCAAGATAAAAATTTAAAAATGGAAGGCAAGGATGCAAGCAGAATTATCAGCTCAGGATGTAATTGAAGATGCATGTGGATAGGAATCAACCCAGAAAGAGCAAAAATCTGACAGAGGCTGTAATGGAACTGAGAAAAATGAATAAGCTTCTGGAATTTGTGGAGATAATCTGTAAAAAACATCAAGCATCCAGAGCCAGACAGCAAAACAGAGCCTATGTCAAGAAAGACATTTGGCTGAACAAACTAGATGTCAATATTGTGGGACAAACTGGATGAAAGAAAGAGATTACAGGACATCTGTGGAAACAGTGAGTAAGAAAAGGAAATAATTGTCTTGGAGTCCGGTATTTCAGAGTGGAAGTTAAAGGCACAGAGTGGGAGTTAAAGGGAAGTGTGATCTCCTCTGAAGCATCTGGTATCTGAGAGGAAGGGAGATGACCTAAAAAAACCTGGCAAGGTTTGCATTAAGTGCAGATTGTTTTTTCCATCCCCAAAGTCCTTTAATCTGTAGTAACTGGGGCGATTTTGTCTTTACTGAACGCGTCTCTCTTCACTTCAGGTCTGAAGCCTCTCCCCACATTCACTGCCGTTATCCATGCAGTAACTCCCCTGGTTTCCCAATCTCAGCCTGTGCTGAAACTCCTGGTTGCTGTAGCCAAGTCCCAGTACTGTGCACAGGTAAGCAGCACTGTTTGGCTGTCAGTCACAGTGGAGACAAGCCACTCTGCCAGGAACATGGAGCCTAGTGACTCAGCCCTGTTTCAACCCCCTGTTTCAATTCTGATGTTTCTTTCCTCTGAGACTTCTGCTGTCTATGACCTACATGCATGGGAAATAAAAATTCTGAGTATAATGGGAGTGGAATAGAGATAGTAATTAAACCCATTGTTACATGCGACAGGTAAAATAATGAGTGCACTTTAAAGATCAGCGTTGTGTGTGCTGCAAACTGCACAAGGATGTCTGTGCCTCAAGAGCCGTTACGTGATCTTCCTTCCTCCCTCCCACTACTGTGACTTTTAGTCTCATCAATGCCAGGATTTTGGCTTCTCTAAAAAAAACCCCTGGGGAGTTCAGTAGGAGCACCCTTTTGCAGTGGAGTGTCACAACCAGTTTTGCCTTTAATGAGAGCCACAGTAAATCAGTCACATCTGTATCATGGCTGCGATAGAGATTTCCCAAGTTCCTGTCTGGCCTATATTTGCCTGAGAGGATATGTATTGTAGGTAGTCGGCTTGGGGGAAATCAATGTAGGAAGTGTTATTTTTATGCAGATTTATTTCATTGCTTTTGATTTTGAAATTTCTAACTTGAATTTAACATGTCTGTCTGATAATCTGAGACTTTAGAATATGGACAGCATTGCCACAAAGGTCTTTGATCATGGTCCAATATTCTCTTTCAGATTATTGTTTTATGGAATTGTGATAAACCCCTCCCAGCCAAACACCGCTGGCCTGCCACTTCTGTGCCTGTCATAGTCATTGAAGGAGAAAGCAAGGTGGGTGAAGAGGAGCATGGTAAAAGGTTGCCTGCATTCTCTGACAGGATGGGAATTTATTTTTCCAGTGGCTTCAGTGAAAGCTTTGTAGTTCCCAGCAAAATGACAGCTCCCTTCTATTCCTTGGCCTTTTGTACCAGCTTAGTTGAAGATTTGTGTTTCATGCATGGGCCCTGTGCACTCAGAAATCATCAACATGGCAATTAATGCCTTGAATCTGAGATTCACAGGTGGAACCCAGTTTTGAAATGTGACCCCACCAGTTGATAGTGCTGACCCTATCACTGGAGATTCCATCTCTTTGCAGGTGCATGAAAGTCGTGATGCAGCTGCACTCATTGAGTCTGAGAGGTCACATGCGAGACTTGGGGGTCAGCTTTAGACTCAAAAGCAGAGTTAAAAATGAGAACTTGCCTTTGAAAAATATCTTCTTTTATGGCCTTGTGAGGTATTGCTGCCATCAAAAAAAAGGAAGGGACATGGGACTTCTGTGGGAACAAAATCACCATGTCATCTCTTCCTGTGCAACACACATGTCTTGTTTGTACTTTCACAAAGTCAAAACAGATGCATGCCATCAGATGAGAAAAGAGGTTTTTTTTTTTAATTCACACTGAAGTGAATGATTCCTTTCCAAGTGCAGGCCTGAGAGAAGAAAGACCTTCTTGCGTCTAGAATCTGAAACAGATTTGAGCTGAACCTCTCTGCAGTCTCTATCAGCTGGCTCCAGAGCTCTACATTGGCAAAAGGGAACTTTTAGTTGCTTTGCCAGTACAATCCTATTTTGAATTTGTAATCTTGTTTTTGGTGTTGTCTCCTTGTCACCTTGAGGGGACAGAGAGCCCTGCAAGGCTGGCAGCTAAAGGCTCTGGCCTTAGCTAGCCATGTAAACAGTATCAGGAGAATTCCTGCAGGGCCAAGAAAGGTTGTAGAGACTTCTGAGCCTTTTTAATGTTCTGGGTGTTTTTATTTTCTTTTTGTGAAACTAGCAGAAGTGAGATAGAGGAGAAATCTCTGACCAGTTCTATAGTGTTTGTAGAAATTGGCCCCAGGCACTGTTTAGATTACAGATGAGTCTCCTGAGTACACAAAGGTGTGTTTATAGTGGACAGTCTCTTCCCTCTAATATCCTAACGTATGCCAAATGGCTTCTTGTGTGGAAAGCTGTTTTTTTGGAGCAAGCTTGCAGAGCCAGAGCAGCACAGTTCAAAGGTTGCACAAAGGAGCTGCTTTTCATCTCCAAACTTGGCCAAGGCCTGCTGGCAGGCACCAGTACTCCATGCAGCTGATCACAATAGTCTGCCTTTACCAAACCTTCACTCTTCCCTTGAAATCAAATATTATAACACCCATTTTACAAATCAAATTATAACACCCATTTACAAAATGGTATACTTGAACTATTAAAAAAATATATGACAAGTCATGACTGTTGTACTATTTGAAAATTTTGCACAGTCTGTAAAAGATTTGGGATGTGAACATGGGTCTCCTGCTGGCTGCTTAGTGTCAGTGTAAGCAAAGCACAACCCTCGGCCCCAGCCCCAGATCCCCTTCCATCAGAGCCCTGCCTCCCTGAATTGAGGCCACCATAAGTGATGAAGGGGTGCTCTCCAGACAGACATTGTGAACATCCTGATTATGGAGATAGATCTTTCTCAGAATCAAGGCATAGTTTACAAAGACTTGTTCCCAATCAAGTTGCAGGGGATGTAGAACTGACCATGTCAATTAGGAGGGTTGTGTAAAACTTCTCCATGTCCTTGTTTCCATACAGTGGATTCCTCTTACTGGGCTTGACCTTTGAAATGTTTTCTTGGCATGGTAAATTGGTAAATAAAGAAGTAACTAACCAGGCTGTTTTTCCTAGCCAATGAGGGAAACAAACTGTGTTGTATCCTTGTTATTCTTCATCAGTTCTCAAAAGGTGCTGTTTAGTCTGATAAAGAAACCATATGGATTTTCATTTCTTGCTGCTATCTTTTTGATACAGCTTTCCCATCTATCGCCTACTACTTTGAGCACTGTCCTGCTATATCTTTAAAAAGCTTATTCTGCATATAGGTTTTTTTATATATAGAATGCTTTGAGTTGGAAGGGACGTTAAAGATTATCTAGTTCCAACCCCCCTGGCATGGACCTCCCACTAAACCTCCCACTAAACCAGGTTGCTCAGAGCCCTGTGCAGCCTGGCCTTGAACGCTCCCAGGGATAGGGCATCCACAGTTTCTCTGGGCAACCTGTTGCAGTGCCTCAACCACCCTCACAGTAAAGAATTTTTTCCTAATACCTTATCTAAATCTACTCTTTGTCAGTTTGAATCCATTTCCCCTTGTCCTGTCACTACATGCTCTTATAAAATGTCCCTCTCCATCTTTCTTTCAGGCTCCCTTCAGGTACTGGAAGGCCATTTAAGAATATGACTTTTTAAAATGCGACAATACCTATATAATTCTGCATGCAGATAAAGCTCAGTTTAGGTTCTTTACCTTATTCTCCTTTTCTGATGGAGAATGTTGCACCATCCTGGTAGTATTACATCCTTCACACACAGCCTGGGCTGCTTGGTTTCCCAGCTCTGTAAGCTTATGAAGGCTGCAAAGTCCTTCTCAGCGTTCATTACCTTTGATCCTCACACCCTGTAGGAGACCAGAGGGACAGTCCTAGCTACCAGGAAAAATGTCCTTCTCAAAGAAGCTGTAGGTACAGCTAATTATCACTACAGACCGATGCAGTTTGTCACTAAAGGAAAGCCTGCTGCAAAGAGGAAGGTCTATTCAGAAATTACTCCTCAGATGAAAGGTGTAGGCTGACTGCTGGGGTGACAAAAATGATGCTCCTTCACTTTTGAGCTGAAGGGTCCTTTCCATCAGATAGAAATATGCCACATACTTCAGACCAGAGGAAATAAGAGTGAGGAATAAAATTAAGTATTTGCCTTGGAAATGAGTCCTTCAAGTGATTTTTATTTCCTCCCCTTCCTGCCTTGGATACCCACAGGTTATGAGCAGTCGCTTCCTGCCCTACGACAACATAGTGACAGATGCTGTGCTAAGCCTGGATGAGGACACCGTGCTTTCCACCACTGAGGTAAGGGTCTTGGGAGTCTGCTTGGCTCCTGGGCTCAGCCTGAGCACAGCAGATACGCTCTTCTCTTGACTCTGCCGGTGAGCAAATGTTACAAGATTTCCTGCTACCCTCCTCAGATTCAACGTGTTGCCCTTGTTTCAGCAACCCTGCCACTGCCTGCCATCAGAGGAGCTTTTCACCCTTGTTAATTGGCTCATCATTAGCATATGATTCTTCCGTTCTTTATTATTTTAGTACCATAGCTGCAGGCGGGTGTAGGCAGCCAAGAGCAGTCAGCTTTAATATTCTGCTCTCACTTTTCTGATTGGGGTAGCTTCTCCCTCCACGTTTTCAGTAGGGTGTAGGTGGAGAAGGAAGGCTTGTCAGTAGAGGGGGACTGCTATCACTCCAAAAGACAGTATTGCCATCCTAGTGCAGGATTTCACTGAGGAATGCTCCTTACCCATTGTGTCAGCCCATAAAATTGGAGATCGCTGCTAGTTTAGGGGCTTGAGTGTCTGTGCCAAGAGCAAGATAGCACTAAGAAAAGAAAAATACTGTAGAAAACCAATTTTTACAACTGGGATGAGTATTGATTTCTAGAACTTCTTCCTGAGAACCGCAAGGGAAACCGATGACAGTTTATATAGAGTGCAATATTTGGGAAATACATTATTAATGATGGCCAGGGAATAGCTTGAAAAACTCGATTTTCTTTTGTTTTCCCTTTTTTTTCTCCATGTTCATGGTCATTCTGCTCTCTCCACTTCACCTTCATAAAAATGCATTTCTGTCAGTGATGGGGATCTTTCACTGATGCTGCCACTACTTATATGTCAGTGAAGAAATGTGTAACATTAGTCTTCAGTCGCTGCTATATACCCTAAGATGTCACTGGATTTGTTCTAAATGGATGAGATTGCAACTGCTCTTCTCCTCTGTACAGATGTGCTGTGGTTAGACTGCTCAAGAAACTGCCTTGGTAGCCCTCTTTCACTTCAAAAATGAAATAAATAGTTCACATTGAACCTGTTTGATACCAGTGTTACACATTGGTAGTTCCTGCTAGATGGGGAAGAATATGGCTGGCGCCAAAGCGCTTGTGTGCAAAGCCCTGCACAGCCCAAAGAAACCCCAAAGGAATAAAAGGCATTTCTCCTTGGGCTGGATTTCCTAAGCAGGTTGTTGCTCAGGATGAAGGGTCCCATCTCGGCTGCCCTGGGAATCATGGTAATGCCTCTTAGGGACTTCATTGCACTGATGGGTATTTACAGCAATCCAGTCTGTGGATTCCATGAGGATTTGAGGCTTTTTTTTTAATTGGTATTTAGTCATCCTCCAAACTTCAGTCATACAGGCTTCTGGAATATATATGAAATAAAGAATGTTTCTCATTCAACTTGGCCATGTTTTAGCCTAAACATTTTGAAGCACAAATACTTGTTGTTGTGTGAGACAACCTACACTTTTCTTTGTGGCTTTGTTGCTTTGCTTTGTTTTCTTTGTTGCTCCTGTCAACACCTTGCAGCTGATCCTGTGTGTTTGCACAGTGGGTATTTGCTCTACAAGCCCCCTGGTCCCTATGCTGCAGACAGAACCTGCAGGCCAGCTCTTGCTAGAATCCACCTTGCAGCTCTGCTTGGTGGCCCTCCATGAGGAGCTGGGGGACCTCCCTGTTGCTTCACTTCCCCCACAGTACAACTTAGGCAAATGTGATGTGTCATTTCCTTTGAACCTAGCTGCTCATGGAGGGTTGTGGTGGCACAGCTACAAGGCCCAGAAAAGGCAATTTAGAAACACGGTCAAAGACAATCTCATTCCCATTGAGAGCAGCAGGCACCAGCACATCCTCCAGACTGTCTGACCCTGGCGTAGTGAAGGTTTTCCATTCTCAGCAGAATGGCGCGTAATTGTTCTGTGAGAGGAGCTGCTCCACAGGCACGGAGGCCTGTGTGCATGGGAAGTCATTAGAAATCAGCTTGGGTCATGATCCAGAGGCTTAAGAGACTGCCAGCTTGGTTGGATTTTGGTGATCAGCTAAGAGTGGCAGTGCTGCTGGAAATTACTTAGGATGAGACCTGAGGGGCTTTTTTAATAAAGGGAGTTTTCTCTTAGGGTGGTTGCTTTAGTGCATCTCCCTAGCACAAGGGTAGATAGTTGAAAGCACAAGAGAGGGCTCTGGGTACAGCAGTTTTATTATTTATTTAAGTTTGAGATTCTCAGACTTTTCTAAAGAAAGCAGATGTCACGTTTTATGTGAAAGGCCTTTATAGGGAAAAAAACCCTTCAGCTCTTTCATGTGGTATTGATTTGGATGAGATCAGAACTATCACAACGGTTACTGGTTTGTGCACATTGTCTTTCTGCTTGGCCTCAGATTCCTTGAAACAACTTTAAAGAAAATAACCAGGCCCTAACTTTGTATTTCAGCCCATGTGCGACTCTTCTGTTTCATAAAAACACTTGTAAATGTGAGAAGTCTGACAGTAATCAACACAAAATGGGACTGTTCTCAGAGCAGCTATTCTTTATCTAACCTCTACACCCTTAAATTTGACTGCATTCCTGGAAGGCTTTTCAAACATTTTTGAGGAAAGTTTTAGGTCCCTCTGGTACTGAGTGGAACCTAATGTGCAGTGCAGAAACAAAACTTTCCTTTTTGGAGGTTTGACTAGGACAATTAGAATTGTGTATAACTCTTACAAAATTTCAGTCTAGCTTGAGCTCCAAAATCTAAGTTGAAGGGGAGAGACTGCCAACCGTTGATAAAATCTTTCTATATGTATTTTTACCAAACTCTTCTCAAATATAATGCTGACCATTCTTTTGCAAACTACCCTGATCATCCCTTTCCTAATCTCACTAGATTTTGTTCAGTAGGATCATGGGGTAGCAATGTCCTCTCACATCTCAATTCTCAGAGATTTGAGTTACTAAAATAGTTACAGCAAGACAATAAAGTAAGAAAATGCCAATGACAGCATCTGACATGCCTTTGTGGCTCATACAATATAATGCATTTTTCTTAAAGTTTAGGTTCCTTATGCCATTTAACTAAATGGGATTTTTATCTTCCTCTTTATTAAGCTGTATGTTGAACCTTTTTGGTCATATTGACAATCTTGAAAGTGTGACTGACATGGTTTTCAGAAAGCTCAAAACAGTGTGGAAAATGTGAAAGGACTCCACACTGACTGTTTTATTCTCACTGAGCCATCTTTACAATTTAAAGTGTTTGACTCCTGATTTTCCAAACTGTGTGTTAACAGTGATAAAATGGTAGGTATAATGATGAAATGCACAAAGATGTGCAAAAATTTCAGTTTACCGCATGGCTATTACCTGTTAGTGTTGCATCGAGGTAGAAATACATGCACCTACACCCATTCTTTCTGTAACTTGAAAAGGTTTGATATGTAAAGGGCAAGCTTGAAAATGTTAATGTAATGCTGTGATGCTCTAGACTCCCTTTAACAGGAACCATTAAAATGTGCATAATTATAGGGCAAAATGTCAAGCAGTCAGTTCAATTTAGTGATGAATACACAGAATTAATGTTTTGCAACAGTTCCAAGATTTTGAATTGCGAATTAGTGGCAAGGTAGTATTTTGTTTTGTTGACATTTGTTGAAACAGTTTTGGTATTCATTTGGCCTGTACCTTTGTCCACAGGTGGATTTTGCCTTTACGGTTTGGCAGAGCTTTCCAGAGAGGATTGTAGGGTATCCTGCACGCAGTCACTTCTGGGATAACACTAAGGAAAGGTGGGGGTACACTTCCAAATGGACTAATGACTATTCCATGGTATTGACAGGAGCTGCTATTTACCACAAGTAAGAATCCAGAGCATCTGCTATCCTTCTTCTGTATGAAACAAAACAGTAAAGAGGGGGTGGGGGTGGGGTGTGAAGAACATTCTTCCGGGGAGGGGAAAAAGTGGAAAGATAGTAAGTGGATCTACTTTTTATGGGGTAATAATTTAAGTTCTTGGTTTAGCTCTGGGGGTCTGGTAATCATTATTGCACTTGTTGGGTCTCTTTGAAGTCACTTGTGTTTTGAGGCAGTCGGACTGCTCTTTTTCATCAAGAATTACACACTTCAAAGAATTGCCGAATTCATTAAGCTGCTTGGCTGAATGGCCTGTAGCATAGCAGAAAGGAGGTTACTTCCAGACCAGCTCTCTGGGTATGTGTTGGCTGACAGCTGCAGACTGCAAAGTCTTCTGGCTACTCTAGAAATGCAGTACAGCGGGCATGTGACAGCTCAGCATATTGCAGCATGTTGGAGAAAACCTATGTTGTTAGAACTTCAGCAGGCCAAAGTCCTCTCTACATTCAAAGAAAAAGAAAATTCTGGAGTCTCTAATCCACACCCCACAAAGGAGAAGACAGACCATAGGGCATGACACAGACCAAAAGGAGAATAATTTCAACAATAAGAACAGTAGAAGGGCAGTTTTTATGAGAGTTCTTTCCAACAGAACAGTTTGGAAAGAAAATATGGAGGATGAATTCATCAGTGTTGTCTATCACATTATAGTACTGTGGGGCTCTCCTTCCTACATGTCCATTATCTTAATACTTAGGCCCACATTGTTTCAACCTGCTTGCAAAAAAGGCATATGTTCTCTTTCTCCTTTAGCACTGTTTACTGTCTTGATGAGAAACTGATTTGTTTTCCCTTCTTGTTGGAGGGTGAGACCAAAGACAGGAAGTGCCATAATGGGAGTTGAGTACAAAACTTGGGTCTCATCTGAGGTAGAAATGTCTTGGATACCTGAAAGCCCAGTGACTTGTATTAATAACAGTGCTGTTGGTTTTCAGATATTATCACTACCTGTACACTCATTACCTGCCTGCCAGCCTAAAGAATATGGTGGACCAACTGGCCAATTGTGAGGACATTCTAATGAATTTTTTGGTGTCAGCCGTGACAAAATTGCCTCCAATCAAAGTAACACAGAAAAAACAATATAAGGAGACCATGATGGGACAGGTATGTAATCACAGCACGTTTTAGCAGTTGGGATGCATTGATAATGTAACAGGTTCACTTCTAGGTTAGGCTTACAGAGTGATACAATTCTGTCAAATAGTTTTGCAGTTTTTAGTTTAGCATAACTGTAAACAGACTTTAGATTTGCTTATTACAATGAAGAAAAAGGAAAAATGGCAAACAGCTACTGTGGATGCTGCTTCCCTTCATAGTTTTCTGACATGGTGTTATTCATGGTGATCCCAAACTCCTAGACATGATTGTGGTGACTGAATTTCAGTTAAACTCTAATTTTCTAATTAAGTATTCTAGACCCAAGACCTAGTAATGGAATGCTAGAAGCATAAGTAAATTCTAGAAAGATTTTCTATTTTTTTATTATTGTTAATTAATATAATGTACCAGGCTGTCCCTGTGCTATTTTAAATTACATAGTGTGATTCAAGCACTGACACTGAACTGTCACAACAGAGATAATTTGTGATATGCAAGTGTTTTTTCCCTAGAGGGAACATTTCATCCCACAGTCATGCCATCACTCACTAGCAGTCATGAAGTGCTTGCTTTAGGTCCTCTTCCAGCTACTGGAGAAGCTGTCTGTCATTGCAGAAGTACCTCTATTAACAGGGAGACGTGGTAGTGTGGGACACTTGTCCTCCTACCCTGCAGGACAGAACAATGAGGGGAATAGCAAGTCCTGCAAAACCTGCAAGTCCTGAACAGCCTCCCATCTGTGCTGCCACAGTGTCTGGGATCTCAGTGCAAGCAGAAGCATGATTACTAGGGGACTGGTGAAAGAGGGGCCCTCGATTTTCCCCTCACATTTTCTCCTGGTAGCATTACTTGGATCTGTGACTGGCGAGTTGTCCTGCCAGTTTGTAAACTCCCTTATCTCTGTGTCACTGCGCTTGCACCTGAGGTATCAGTAGCATTGGTAGCATTCAGCAATTCTGACTCATCTAGGTGCCCAGGAGACCTTCTGTGAACAAGAAGGTGCCATCCAGAAGGTACCTATTGCTTCCAGTTTCAGCTTCACCTCCCCACAGAGCTGTGCTTTGGCTGTTTGGCAAAGCCTGAGCATTCATTTTTCATCTTACAGCACGGGTGACTCGAGTCAGCCATGAACTATAACTCTCTCCTAAAGACAAGTTGTTCCTGCTGCTTTGGGAAATGTAATGGACCATGTTCATAATTCCTTGAAAGACAAATAAAAAATTAACATAACTTCAGTGTTGTGACAGAGATAAATAGTCATATGGAAATTCAGTGTTAATGGCCAAAATATCTGCTATAATCCTCTAGCAACAAGCTTTTACTTGCTCTTTAGTGGCTCTGTATAATCAGGAGGCTGTAATCAATGCACATTATAACCTACCACGTGAGCTAAACCGGACAGGCCTTGGACCAAGATCAAGTCTGGTACCACAGTCATTTGGCAAGTCCCTGACTTCATCTGTTTCTTCATGTTTTAATTTGCGTCCTTTGACTTTATGAATTTATATTTGTTTTTAAAGTATAGTGGAAACATAAGTGCTATAGAGACATGCATGGGAAGTGGCACGAAAAACCCCTAGGTTCTCAACATTCATACTTTATCTTAAATAATAGTTTTATTATGTTTATAAATGTTGTATAGGCACAGACAAAGAATAATAGCAGCTTTAAAGCTCCTAGGGCCTTTTTTTTCCAGAGCTGCTGAGTTTCAGTGGACTTCCACAGGCATTACAGCTGCCCTTAACTTTGGAAAATCATGCCAGAATATCTTGCATGTATGCAGTCAAAAACCACGGTGTTTTCCTTGGGTCAGAGTTTAACATGATGTACTGTGAGACTCCCGTTCATTTTTTGTGTCTGTGAGACAGTGCTGTCTGATGCACTGGACTTGGCCAGTGGGATTCCTGGAAGCACCTTGTTTTTCACTGCAGGGCACCTACACACATGAGTAATGCCAAGCACATAAGGACATTACTCAGGTACAAGCTGGTTGAAATTACTTGTGTATAAATTTCTGAAGATCTGTACTGCAAAAGTTCAGGTTTGATACTGAATAATTGTTTTCCTCCTATGGCTGAAGGCCATGGGCAGCAACTGGCCTGGGCTTGGGTGTGCACCTCTGCTGGAAAGCAGTGGTCTTATTTTTTCCCTGGTGGTTTTTAAGAAGTTGTTGGATCTCTGAAGTAGCTGGAGGGTTTGAAGAAAGGAAGAGTGAGGGATAGGGTGAAATAGAGTGCTGGCAAGATTTGGGAGGGCTACTTGTGGGTGTTTGGTGCCACAGGCTGGCTTGAGGTTGAACTCATGTCTCCGTGCTGCCCTGTCCCCTGCCCTGTTTGGGAAGTCAGGGGTGTCCAGCTCACCAGCGCTGGATCTGCTGTGCAGGGTGTTCTCTTGGAGCCCCCCGAGCAGGATCCAGCCGCCAGAGAGCCCCCTGCCCCTGGGCCCTGGAGCAGCCGGGCACCACGGTGTCCGCCTGGCCCAGCTCCCGCCGTTCCCAAAGCATCCCGTGCGCCAAGGCCGACTGATCTCTGCTCTGCTCTCCCCACAGACCTCCCGGGCCTCGCGCTGGGCCGACCCCGACCACTTCGCCCAGCGGCAGAGCTGCATGAACACTTTTGCCAGCTGGTTTGGCTATATGCCGCTGATCCACTCGCAGATGAGGCTCGACCCTGTCCTCTTTAAAGACCAGGTCTCCATCCTGAGGAAGAAGTACCGAGACATCGAACGACTCTGAGGACGCTGCTGAGGGGGCCGAGCCGCCCTCGCCCGTGTGGGAGCCGGACCCCGCCAGCCGCGGCCCGGCGCCGGGCCCGCTGCTCCGGACCGCGCCCAACCGCCGGCACGCTGCTGCCGCTGGGACTAGGTCATGTACAGTTTCATTATGGAACATTAAATAATTATTTTTGAAATGATTGCTATGCAGGTTTAAACTTTTTTAATGATCAAAAAAAAAAAACCCTATTAAAAACAGAGTTCTTTCTTTAATCAAAATTGTGTTGGTTGTGAGTATTTCAGAGCTGCCATTTCTTTCTTTTATGCATTTGATTGTCAATGCAATTTTCATTCCTTTTTCCCTGCACAGTTAAACGCTAGAATCTCACTGGGAGAAAATGCAGCAGGTTCAGAAACCAACTGAGCACAAACAGGACAGAACTGAAGTATTAATATTTCTCATTTACTACCGACTTTTTTCTCCTGTTTTCCCCAAGCCAGTAGCAGCCCCTATGGCTAAACTCCTTTGGACAGCTGGAAAACTGGAGAATCACTGAGGAGCCAAATGAGAGGGTAGATTCTTCTAGTTGGGGACCTCTGTTTTAAAGCCTTGCCTTGAAGGGAGAGAGGAGCATTACTGTGGAGGAGCGTGACATGGAGCACAGGGACACACATGCAGAGCAGGGCTGCGGGGCCCTGTGTTGTGCTCAGAGAGGCACATCCTGAGTGTCCCTGCCCATGGATGGCAGAGCCCCCCAGGGCAGTCGGCATGGTGGTCCTGTGGGACACCCAGAGCCTGTGCACGTCCCTGCTGTGGGCAGTGGTGCCACTTGGCAGCTGAACATCCAGAAGTAGCTTTGTCCTGAGGGTAGAAGGAGTGTTGGTGAAAAGCAAGAAAGCATGTTGAAGCTTGCAGTGCAGGAATTTAGCTTGTAACTGGCTTATTTGAAATCAAAGCATAGGCTTCTCTTTTCCTTTTTTTTGTTTTTTTTTTTTTTTTTTTCTGGAAGTGCAAATATAAAGAGAAATTCCCTCATGGAGGTCTGACACCTGAAGTAAAGCATGTGGTCAGACACTGGGTCCTGGCTGCAGTGATGTTCCCAGGCATGTTTGGGGCAGGGTAACTCACACAGAAAACCTGCTTCTGAAAGACAAGTGTTGCTCATGGTCCAAAATGGTTTTAGCATTTCAAATATAAGTATTTTTAAATTAAAATATTCCAGTTGTTTATTTCTTTGTAATCCTTTGCTTATTTATGTGTTTCTTTACATTGAAGAATGAAAACAGAAGCAGTGATTTGGGTCAGGAAGATGCCATTCCAGTTTGCTAAGAAAATAAGCACTTTAAAAATGTTTCAGACTCTCACATTTTGGGGTGCTCTGTAATTATCTCCACCCCAATAGGAGCTCTGTTAAGTCACAGCAAGAGGATTTAGTTCCAATGCCTAGAAGACCAGCAAGCCTTTCTATACCTCACTTCTTTGTAAGCAGGCAATGTGGTAGCAGGGATGAAGAGTAGTGACTCTTCAGTCACTACCAGTCCCATCGAGTAGGGATGAAGAGTAATTGGACCAGAATGACCACCTGTTTCATTCAGGCTCAGGCACCAATTTAATATGCAGCTTTAAGCAACTCACATAACCAGGGCATGCCTCAGTTTCCTCTTTGTAAAAGTAATAGTTACTGGTTGTAGAGAGAATGCTGTGAAGCTTAAATAATTCCTCTTGCTGGTAAGATCATTATCCCTTAACGGAAAGTTGCTCTAAAGGTGAAAAGTACATGTTACTAAATGTTGAATGCAACCTGATGTAAAGACTTGCAGAGAGTGCTTTGCTTTGCATGTGTATTGCAATATTTGAACAGAGCACATCAAGTTAGGACTGGACTGTCAGGTCCCTGACATTTTGTTTTAGAATCATGGAATGGCTTGGGTTGGAAATGATCTTGAAAATCATCTAGTTCCAACCCCCATGCCACGGGCAGGGACATCTTCCACTAGATGAGGTTGCTCAGAGCCCCATCCAGCCTGGCGTTGAACACCCCCAGTGTGTTCTGGGCAACCTGTTCCAGTGCCTCACCACCCTCACAGTAAAAAATTTCTTCCTAATGTCTGATCTAAATCTACCTTCTTTTAGTTTAAAATCATTACCCCTTGTCCTATCACTACATGCCCTTGTAAATCTGAACCAAATCTTCAAAGGAATCTGCCAAAACATGTGAGACCGCAGCTAGTGACTTAAGCTGCTGAAAGGAAAAGGTGTTTTCTCTCAATTCCTATTGCTCTCCCAGTCCCCGGCCATCCAGTCTCACCTGACACCTTCTGCCATGGTGGTGGTCACCACATGCTTCTATGAGCCCATTCAGCTCTCTTAAACTCATGGAAAACTGTCCAGTGAGTTACTGGATTTTTTCTAATACCCTTTTAGAGAGTTAAATCAGCATTTGGAGAGAAATGTAAAGAGGGAGCAGTAGGTAGGCAAGGCCAGGGAAGGAAGGGGAGCAGGATATATTTCAGTCTGTGTTCATGTGAGCTGCTAATTCAGCTGCCCACATCTTGTCAGAATCTGAACCTCACTTCCCTGTGCTCTCAGCTCTGTGTTTGGTGATCTGCATGGGAAGGTGAAATCCAGTGATTTGATTTGCCAGAGTGGCTCAGTGGCTCCTTTGATTTGGAGATCAGATAGCTCATTCAAGAACCGGAATAGACCTTCTCCTTAGACTTGCTTTTTGGAGAATGTGCCAAACCCTGGATAAGGCTTGCAGGGCTCACATTTTGCTCATGTGCCCTGAGTGAGCACCCATGACCACAAGAGCATCTGCACCTCTGGGAAGCAGTCACTGGTCTGTAGCCAGCAAGAGAGACCCGTACTAAAACAAAACTACGATTCTACTTGGTTTTAGTAAATGCTATTTGGGGGCACATGGGTTGGAGTTTCACTTAGAAAGGGAGTAACTATTTTTGGAGTGCAGCAAGTCAGGCCAAGCTTTTAAGCTGTTTGACATTCTGTTACCATCACCTTTTGGGGTGGCTGAAAGAGACTGAGCTAAAGCTCGCTCTCAGCGTGATTCGAGGTCCCTTGTGTTTAGTGATTGCTAATTAAACAAGTAACAATGGAAGGCTTAGCTCCAGAAGGGATGTGGATAGGTGGGAGCATTTCTGTGTGCCCTGCGTTTCCCGGGTGTAGTCGTCTTGCCGGGGAGGAATGTCCCTCACGAGCGGCCGTGGGTCTGAGCCCCGGCCCCAGACCCAGGGGAGGAGCTGGACACAGACCCAGCTCAGAGGCTCGGGGTGTTACACTCACTGTGGCCATCAATGACCAGTGCTCCTAAGGACAGCAGGCAAAGCCTCCCACGTCTGCCTGTGTTGGACAGAGCTGTGTTGTTTCCTTAGTGAATGAAATCGCTTTTCTGTCGTGTCCTAGGTGCAAGTTAATGGTTCTTTATTCTTTTTTTTCTCCTCTCCCAATTCAGATGGTGCTGAAACAAGGTTCATTCCTTGTTGCTCCTTTTGTAGGTTTTTTTTATTATTATTTTTCATTAACAGCAGGCTATGTTAGCCTTTACTTTACAGGTACTTGAATGCCTGATGACTTGACTGAGTGTTACGCATGTGGCCTTTTGTAAAGGTTACTGACCTTAATTTAATCAGGGGTGAGATGGGTGGATGAATGTGAATAGATCCATGCCATTAAAACAGAATAGAAGTAGGGATTAGAGTTTGAGAGAACTGATGAATTTTTAATTGAATTTATTGAAGGAAAAAAAAAAAAAAGAAAGGAACCCTTCCCAGTTATAATTTGAATGAGATCTATTGCTGGAGAAAGGTTTCATGAGAAAAATGCGACACAAAAATAGGGGCAAGCATCCAAGATAGAAAGTGCCTGGCACTTCTTGCAGTCCCTTGGGCCTGCACATGATTTTATTTGCCCTCTTTCTATTTTGTGAGAATCTCTAATTATTACCATACCTTTTTCTAGATGTGAATGTTTAAGCTTTGTAATAATTTCATAGTGAACACACTGGTGTGCTAATGCATGGTTATCGAGCACTTTGATCTTTTCCATTGGAAAACTTCATGGATTTGATCAATTTCAGGTTGCAATTTTTCTTTTAGAGCGAATTTTGGCAAAGAAATTAATCTTTCACCAGTGAGCGCCTTTTAAAATAGCTCATTTACCAAAATATGTCATTTGGAGAATGGAAGTCATCATTTGAAGCAATGAAAGAAAGACCTAGATGTAGACTCAGATTTTTTAAAAATCTTTGCAAGCCCAGTTGTAAAATGTTGTGTCCTCCTCTTTTGCACTCCCCTACTGAAACTAAAAGAATACTCAGTGTTTGCCATGACGTCTGTTTTTAATTGACACCAATTCGTTAATTCCTCCATTTAAACATCCTCTTACAGCAGAGGGTGGTTTGGTTGTCTGCCTTCTTTTTTTTTTCTTTTCTTTTTTTTTTTTTCCTGGGTGGGCTCTGATGTCTGTTCTGGAATGTGGCCTTCAAGGGCATCAGCCTGGCAGAGCCATTTCCCTGGGCGTTAGTGGGATTTCACGGGATGCACCTGTGGTCTTCCAAGAAGGGACCTGCCCCACGCAGGGTCTTAGCTGGTGTCTGCTGGAAATAAAATTGCATCTTCCAAAACTCTGTACATCTCACCCTTGTTTAAAACTAAGTCAAGCTGGCCTTTATACCACTATTTTTACCATCTTCACACATATTTTTTAAGTTGGAATTAAATTAGAGGGAGTTAAATTAGGCAAGGGTTAAACTGGGCGGGGGGGTATAGGATCATCAGATACTTAGAGATGCTCCCTCTCACTCTTTCACAATGTTTTTAGTGATTATTTCACAGTGGGTTAGTGATGATCCAATGGGCCTTGCGACCTTGTACATAATACTGTATATTTATTTTGAGAGGAAATATGTATAGTGTTTGGATTATGAGAATGGAAACCTGAAATGGGAATTCTTAGGTTGGCAAATGTAAAGCAAAAAAGCAAACAAAAATACAATCTTATTTTGTATAAAATGTACATTTTTGAGAAAAATTTTCTAATGCATTACCAATGTTTTCATAGTGCTGCCACATCTTTTTTAAAGTGTTTCTCCCTCTTTGTTTGACTATTGACAACATGGTGCAATTAAACCTAAAGCAAATGTGTGAGTGAGAGAAAAAGAGAGAATGAGAAATTTAAAAGCCATATAATTTGGTTTACTTCATTAACCTGTATACCATCATAAGTTTGCCATCTAAGATAGGTTGGTTTTATAGATAGTGTCACCAAAGACTTTTTTTCTTCAGATTTATTTTGAAAAGTTGTTAATAAAGGACGTACATTTCTGTTGCAGTGTGTTCTTATTTTTCAGGTAGAATAACAAATCTTGCTTTGGTTCTTGAGAATGCAAATTTGGGAGCACAATTGCCACGTGTCTCAAGTCTGAGGTAGTTAAATGAAAGGCTCTTTATCTGCTTTCTGCTCAGCCTGACCGGAGCATTTGCTCTGTGTATATCCTGTGTCTCTGTTGTGTTGACAAACGTGGTGTAGCATGTATACACAGTCCTAATCCAGCAGCACTGACAGGTGTTTGCTGTCTTACCTGAGGGCAGAACTTTCCTGCTGTGTCACTTGTGTAAAGCAGGACAGTATCCCTGCACTGTGACACAGTCACTGGTAGGAATGGTGACTTTTAGAAGGAGTCACTGTAATGTGTACGTGCAAAAATAATCGCTCCACCAGCTTGGAGGCCTTTGAAGACTGATCCCTGCAGGCTGAGGATAAATTGATTTGTGACCCATATTTATTGTTAGGAGGGTATCAGAAGCCTGTCACAGTCACAGGAGTTTGCATTCAGCCCACCTGACTCTATGTGTGCACAAAGCATCCTCTCTCTCTGTCAGAGCTTGGCCTTGCTGTCTCCCTGCATAGCTGAGAAACAGAACAAAGAACTGCTGGGGATTATTCTCCTCACCTGTTTCCAACATGGGCTGTAGCATGAGATAAGTTGTGCCTCACATGTGCTGGTTTCTGTCTCCTGATGGTACAAACACACTGATTGCAGGGTGAAGCACAGATGACAATATCTGGTTGGATGGATCCCACCCTGGGAAAGCTCCTGATGATGGTAGTGGGCCCAGATCATGGCCTGTACATTTGAGGGCTTAGTCACTGGTTTGCTCTCATCAGAGATGTTCAGGCTGACCTCGTCCCTTCTGAGGTCAGACTGCCAGGACATGAAGAGGTACTTACACTGTCAACCCATCTGATCTGCCAGTCATGGAAGACTGATGTATCTTGGGAAGAGGCTGAAAAACATGAGTCTGCTCTTCTGGTTTTCAGTGCCACTACAGATTCCTTCAAAACAGTGTCCCAGCAGTCACTGGTGTTTGATACTGGCTAGGGGCTTCTCCCTGCCAGAAAACGAACACAAAATGTTTCCCTGAAAATGATTTGACAACACTGCTTCAGCGCTTGAATTCTGTGGTTTTGCACAAAACAACTTGGAGTGGAATTAATTTGATTAAATGCAAGTAACTACAGTGTAGAAGCCACCAGAAGACTGTTGTCTCCATTGGCATTTAGCATGGACTGACTGGTGTGGAGCTGAAGTCTGAAACCTGACTTTCATGCTGTATTTACCTTGGAGGTGGGGATTTAAATGTGGGGGTAGCGTGTGTCAGGTCCACATCTGCCCCTTCCAGCTTTATTTCATCTGAAAAGGATCCAGTTTGTGTGCTCCATTGTGGCCCTGTGGTGTGAACCAAAATGAGGTAAAGGAGGAGACTGGGATAGTCATCTCAGGAGTGCAATGTTGACCTCAGCCAAACCCCTGCTGTCGCAGTGCGCCCCTCGGTAGGCTGCAGAGGCAGTGGAGATCAAATCCAAAACCAGTCAGGTGAGTAGGATCCTTGGAGACTTGTGCTCGCTTCATCTCTGCTGTATAGAAAAGTGGTCCATAAAGGAAGAAAAACCTGCACTGGAGATCTCTGTGTTGTCATGTTAAGTGAGGGAATCCCACCTGGTGTCAGTTTTGCCTGCTAGCCTGGCACACTGGGAATGAAAACTATTCTTAGCTGGAATACACCAAAGCCAGGTCTGCAAAGTCCCTGGGACCTTGCCTCCTTACATGAAGTGAGGATCTGCCCCAAAATATTTAGCACATAATCAGTTTGACTTTGAATGCACTCTTGAGAGCTTTTTTTGAACAACCTCACTGGAGCCCATTGTGCTGTCACTTGCATGGAGGTAGATAAGAGAGTTGACACTGATCAACACTGTAGTTTATTTTAGTTTTTAAATTATTAGCAGAGGGAAAAGAAACAAGTGTCTGCTTTCCCTTTCTAAAGCTGTTAGCTAATCGTATCCACAATGCTATCAGAGAGAAACAGATTTTACTCAAGATTTTGAGCAGTGTGAAGTGACATTCTAGTCACTGCATGAGGTGGTTTGTTCCACACTTCATTTCCCTGCATGACTTCCAGGGCTGTGTGCAGGTTTTATGATCTGCCAGCTCTAGGTACTGCTAGTCGTGGGAAGCTGAATTTGCACATCACCTGCATTTCTATTGCACATTAAGGCTGGATGGGCGCCCCATGCTGCAGTGGCTGCTCTGTGCAGCTTGGGCTCTTACCTCTCTCCTTACTGTGATTAACTATTGTCTTGCTGGTGGTGGTGAAGCAAATTAAGGAACAGCTATATTTCTTTCCAGAAAACATAAGGTAAAGCCATTTCTGAGATTTCAGAAGAAGAATGTAATGTTAACACAAACTGCTGAGGTAATGACTAAAAAAAGAAAGATATAACACTTTCTCAAAGTTGGGGCAGAAATGAGAATTTTAAGCCTGTAAAATATTTTCCCTCAAGTTTGTCCCTTGCACTCTACACAGAATCATCGTCCATTCACAGTCACAACCACGAATCAGTTGCTGGCAATTGAGATACATTTCGAGTTTTCTTTGTTTCTAAAATGGACCCGCAGTCAGTTCCTCCTTGGATTAAGCATCCTGAGGTCTGTGGCAGCCCCAGGAGGATTTCATTTGGTAGTGCTGTAGATGACTGAAAAGGTCCTACATTTTTAGGAAGAATTTTGGATCTGTTATGACATCTTCACAGAATCATAGAATGGTTTGGGTTGGAAGAGACATTAAAAATCATCTAGTTCATTTAGGCCATCTTGACTTTGAGAGATACCTGCAGTAACTCTAGTCACATGTTTCAAAATGTTCAGCTTTTAGTTCCACCATGTCTGCTATGTGGATACTTAGCTGGGTTTGGGTTGGAAGATCTGCCTCATCACCTAAACACCTAAATCAGTCTCATCACCTAAACTTCTGTGGAGCTGTACAATGCAGTAGATAAGGTGTGCATGACTGTCAAATCCACACTATTGCTACCACTGATAGAGCATCAGGGAGCTGGGAAGACAATATGAAAGTTAAGAGTGCCTGAAAGTGTATTCGAAAACCACGAATTTAAAACACAGTAATGGAGGTCAATATATCAGGAAAAAAGATGGATTTTCCTCTTGCTTTGATTGGTGTGAATCCCTCTTGTTTATGTTGAAGACAATGGATTGTTTTCAGCCCAAGAAAGGGCAGAATTAGACTCTCAAAGCATGAAGCTGAAATACCTTTTTATCCAGTGATGTCTTGATACTGCTAGATAACAAAGCACATTTACAGCAGCACCATGAGTAAGGCTGCCAGGAAAATACAGTCCTCTGCTTTCCCTGAAACAGGCAGTTTGAGTACTTTGTTAATGCCAGCCAGTGACTACATTAAGATTATTTTTAATATCCAGGAAATCCTCAAGAGAAGCTAAAATAAAACATTTGTCACATTATAATTTTTAAGGAAAATGTATACCAGTTCATTGCAATTCCATTTCCCTCACAGCCTTAATAGAATTGTTGCTACTAGGACTAAAACTGACTCTAGCTCAGGAAGATCTAAAATCTGGGAATTGTTTATGATACCAAGCAATAATATTGTTTTCAATATCCATGGATGATTTAAATGCAATCCCTTTAAGTGCTGAAATCTGTCTAGTTCACTCCAAAGGCAAATAAGTCAAATGTATATTTTTGTCTCCCTCTCTTAGAGCAGGGGCAAATTTTGCTTTCAGCAACACTGGAGTGAATCCAAAATTATGACAGTGTTCCTCATGCCTTCCCTGAGCCCCAAGCTGGGGCCTCACAGGACATTAGTGACCTTCCTTAGCTGTGAGCATTGGGGTGAGCATGGCTTGGGCCTGACACTTCCCCTCAAAGTGGCTTTGCTGTGCTCATTGTGCTGTTGTGCAACACATGTTCAAAAGTGGGACGTGATCACAGGTGGGGATGGGGCTTAGCCTCCCTAAATTCCATTTTATGGCCCTAGAAACAGAATTCAAGTCTGATACATTTAGAGGGGCAATGTCAGTCAGAACTGAAGTCTTGAGGAAGATGTTTTTCATGTAATGAGATCAAGGACTGGTTGATAGGATTCTTGGTCTTTGGGTAGGACTCTTGCTCCACTTCTCAACCCTTCTAATGATTTCGTCTGAGTAAAAAAAATTTAACCTCTCTGCACCTCACTCTTCCTAAATAGCAAGACCTAAATCATAGATACTCTCATTTTGAAATTAAGAATGTGAACTTTAGGGGTTCATAGCTAGTGCTTTCTGGTCCTCAGATGAAACATTCAATCTAAGGGTAAATTTTTATTGCATCCTGCAGAAGCCCTGGAACTGAATAGGGGGGCTGCCTGGGTATGGCTGCTTCTAACCCCTTCTGTTGCATGTGTGGTTGTAGTTTCCACTCATTTATTCTATTTAAACTCTAATTGAAGAGAAGGTTTGGAAAAACATAATGATTTATGGTGACAGGCAGGAACAACAATATCACAGTCACAGCCACTTACAAAAATGGTTGAAAGTCATTAATCCTGTATAACAAAGGGGCAGACTTTTGAGGCCCAGTCTTGTAAGGCATGGCTGCCCCAGCCTGTTGAGTCCCAGCTCACTGTGGTTATGGGTACACACAGTCTGCAAGTCCAGCTGCTCTGGAGGCTATCCATGTCCTCGTGTTACACATGTCCATGTGGGAGCAAGGGAAAAAAAGGCCAATCAATGTCAGGACAAGAAGAAGAGCCCAGCTTTGACAACAACTAGCATCTTTCTAGAACTGTGTTGTCTTTTTATATCTCCGCAGCTCTGACATTGTATATTCCCCCAGGTGTCAGGTAAATGAAGAAATCTGAGCCTTCATATAGCCCTTGGATTTGAACTTTCTGAGGACAGCTTGCCTAGTTTGTGTGTTTGGACTGATGCCATGTGAATGAGTGAAGTCCTGCTGTATTTTGCAGCTGGCACACGTCATCACTTCTTTAATTGTCCAAGTTTTCTTGGATTTTTGGTTAAAAAAAAAAAGAAAGGCAGCTGTGCTGTTTCAGTCAAACCAAACTAAGGAAATTATCAGAATTTATTTATGAGCCCTAACTGCTCATCCTGACAAGGTAAACTCAGTGGGAATGTGGAGTCAGTGCCAAGTTGACCTCTGGAAGGTGCTGCCAAATCCAGTGTGCCGGCAGGAAAGGGTGTGTACACGAGTGTGTGTGCGTGCAAAAATGATGGAAAAAATACAGAGGTGCCTGGACAATTTGTTTTGCATCCTGAGATTTTCCAGTAATAGCTTCTAGTGCTTTTCATGTGTTATGCATCAAATGTGATCAGCCACATGGCACAGTGTGGTGAAGTAAATGCATTGGGTCACTAAAGTGCATTAAGTGCCATTTACTGCATCGATTTAATTCTGTCCCTAGTCAAACTTATAATAACTGTCTCTCTGCCTTACTGCTGCTTTCCCTTTTCCCTTTACTGCTGAGCAGGCAATAGCATCTGTTTTCTTGCCCAACAGAGTAACTCAGCCTAGGTGATAGCCCGAGCCTGCTGCCATCCATCCTGCCTTGAGCAATGCAATAGATCAGAGCCTGTGATACTCCAGGCTGTCAGCCTTCATGGGCTTAGTGTGAGTTTGGTGAGCCTGAAAAGCCAAAGGCTTCTTTGACTGCCAGAGCATGGCAGCTCTGGTGCTAGAGAAATTCAAACCTGGCCACAATGAGTTTTTTCTCTTGTAAGTTACACTTTTTCTGTGGGAGCTTTCCATTAGCAGAGCAGGAGCTGTGCGGGACAAAAGATGCAAGTGTTGCAAGATGGTTGGGATTGAGTCTGGAGAATGGATGTCTCTGTCAGAAGAGTTTCTTCTGCAGGAATTTGTTTATGTCATTGGCACTATGTCCCCATTTCCCCCTGTGCCACTGTGTAAGTGCCAGAACAGATTGGAGGTCAGTGTTCAGATTAATTCTCCATGTAGAAAAAAGCTTTTTCTTTCTTTCTTTCTTTTTTTCCCTCTCAAGTGCTTACACAACCTCCCTTTTTCCTAAGGAGTGCTGACTCTTTCCTTTTTCACTTTAAATTTCCAAAATACTGGTTTAAATGTGCTCTGTCTTGCACTCCTCTGCAATTATCCCTTTTAATCTGGTTACAAGGTTATGCTACTTCAAATTTAAATCACATCATATTAGGGGGTTTTGCAAACCTAGTGTGAACAATGAACTTTTCACATGTAATTCCAGAATCTCCTTGAATCTAAAACAATCTCTTTGACTCTATGATAGAAAGTTAGTGAACGAATACTCAGAAGTAAGGCAGCACCCACAGCATTTCAACCCACAGCATAATTAATTTCAATGCTCCAGCATCGGTTGGACAGTGAGGAAGGTGCTGCTGGATAAGATCTTTGCAGCACTGCTGCTTCTGGAAGCTTCAGTTCTCTCCTCTGTGCTACAAAGCAGCCAACTTCAAAAGGATCCCTGTAAAATACGCTATGGTGCCATTTTGCACACAGAGTACATCATTGTTTTTAACTGATTTTATTGTATTTCTATTCAGGATCCACAGCTCCTGTCTTTGCCATCTGAAGTGTCTTCATAAAAGGAGGCTGATGGGGACCCAGGAATAGGGCCAGTTCTACTGGTGAGCTCCAGCTGTTTTGTGCCAATTTACTGACAAAGCAGCTGTAAACCCAGTTTTGCGGGGTTTATATTTCCTCTGCTGCATCAGAATGGCTCTCAGCAGCTGGGGCATAGCAGAAAACGGGGACCTTGATGTTTAATATCTACTATGCATCCTCTATCGGGGGTGTAGATCTTGCCCTTGCACAGAGATGTGTAGCACATTTTTCATCTATGGCTATTGTATTTGTATATTCAGTGAGGGCATCTGGAAGTGTCCCTCTGGGGCACCAGCACACTGTAGCTTTGCTATTGACAGGGGTGCAGGCCTGAGATTTTCCTCACTAAGTGTCTAGTATATTTAAAAATACTTAATGGAAGGAAAGGGACAACCTCATAATGCTGCAGGTACCAATAAAACCATAAAGCTGCCCCTGGACCAGCTGAAGAGTGAGAACATCCAAGAGCTGGCTGAGCCTGAGGGAGCTGGGGTTGTGAGATGGGCCCAGTCTGGACCATGGTCTGGGTGGTGGGGCCTGACAGGGCAGTGGCTGTTGTGTACTTTGGGAAGCCAGATCTGCTACTTCAGAGGGGCTTTCTGTGCAGACAGAGGAGGAGGAAAGGGTAGGGACAAAGGCACTTCACCTTCCAGAGAAGCTGTGAGGTGAGAGCGAAGGTAAAGGAGACTTCCAAGCTTTGGCTTCCCATTACCACATTCACTGCTCCATTGCAGAGCCTATTTCTTTCTCTGCTTCTTCCTCTTCACTCTCTCTTTTTTTTTTTTTAAGAGATTCACATTTTATGACTAATTAATAATTAATTTGGCTAGAGAGCAAGTGAACAGAAAGGTGTGGTAGAACATATGGAGGAACACACTGTGCTTGGTCCCTGCAGATCTGAACTGAGAAGCAAGGTCCAGGAATAATCAGTTTATGAGCAGAATTGGCTGGAAATAAACTTTGGAAGAGGAAGAGAAGATAAATGGGAACTGAGTTCCTTGTCACTTTTCCCTGAAAATTAAAGACAAGGTGAAGAAAGGCCCTAAGGAATCATTAAAAAGATATGAGAGCAATCAGAAAAAGTGGCAAAGGTTTCCAAACGGAAAAGGAAAGGGAAGACAAACTGGGACAGATCTTTTTTAAACAGCAAAAGCATCTAAATTGTATTTCACAGAATCACCAAATGCAATAGGTTAGAAGCGACCTTTGAGATCATCAAGTCCAACCTGTGACCTAACATGACCTTGCAACCAGACCATGGAGCTAAGTGCCACATCCAGTCTTTTCTTAAACACCTCAAGGGACAGTGACTCTACCACCTCCCCGGGCAACCCATTCCAATGCCCGATTCCCCTTTCTGTGAGGAACTTCTTCCTAATATCCAACCTAAACCTCCCCTGGCACAGTTTAAGACTCTATATAGCCATGAGAGAACAGTGGATGTTCTGTCCTGGGGGATTTCAGGGACTAAAGGGAGAAAACCTCAACCTGCTGATGGAGGTGAGAGGAGTGTGAGAAGGAAGTGAGCTGCAGCAGAAGGTCACTTGTTATTTGTTTGGTTTCTTTTGCAAGAAATCCCTGGAGAAAAAAGTTGTATGGGACAAGGTGAGGATTTAGAGAGTGGGAGAAAAAAGTCTGCCTGAGTCTGGGTTGGGTCATATCAGAAACTGGTTGTTTAGCAAAGACAGCAGATAAGAGCTGTCTCTGAGGCATAGATATTTGACTGGCTCATGTGATTTCCATTGTCAATATTCTGTAATGTGCTAATAAAGGCATCAATTCCTGCTGCTGGACTAAGGCATGCTGGCCCCAGACCCATGACTTCAGTGTTTGGTCCAAAGAAAGGGAATGGAGGGTACAGAGGAGAGCAGGGAGAGCTTGCACTTACCCCGGACTGAAAATGGGGAAAGGCCAGGAAATTACTCCAGCTATGAAGCTAGAACAGCACAGGGTCTATTCTCCAGGCCTGAGGCTGAATGTCACAGCTTGGCTTGCATCCACTCACCCTTCTTCTTTCCCTTCCCTCTCTTTCCACCCTCAAACCCAATATGCGTGGGGTCAGATGCTGGTAGGGACAGTTCTGAACCTGTGCCATCCCTAAAATGGTGTGTGGGTGATGTCTGGGGGACAGGGAGCTGCCACAGGCCAGATCTACACCAGGCAGTCTGACAGTGGGCAGGAGCACAGGCAGCTGGGTGCTCTGAGCCTGCAGAAACACTGCCAGGATGTTCATGGACTCAGACAGGGGATCTAGAATACAAAGCCAATGCTTGGTGATGCCGGAGGAGCTCGAACAGCCAGAAAAACCACCAGAGCAGAGTACATGTTGTACAGATGGCTTAGTGCAGTTCTTTGATTTGATAGATCCTGATTTTGCTTTTTATGTGTGTTGGTGGTGTTGGCCAAGGACAAGAGGTATCTCCATACCAGCAGGAGAAGGGGTTCTCCCTGAGGTGCTGTGGCTGCTGGACCCCTGCCCTTCCTCCCTCCACTCAGGGCTGCCGCCTCCTGGGCTGGGAGTGTTCTGGAGGTCAGACTGCTCTCACTGCCCCTGACTTGGGCTAGACTGGATCTCAGCCATGATCTCCCGACGACGAGGGAACAGCTCCCTGCTGCCCTCACTGACACTCACTGGGCTATTCAGAGGCATGATTTTTTCCCCAGAGCTCAGCTCGCATTTAAGCACCTGCAGATAAGGGTCAAATTTCCTGAAGTGCTCATCAGGCAGCTGCCTCCCCTGGGACACTTAATCATAGACTTAATCATAGCTTAACACAAAAAAAAAACCCAAAAAAAACCAAAAAAAAACCCACAAAAACCAAAAACAACCCAAAAAACTCACTAAAAAAACCACAAAAAAAACCCCCCAAACAACAAAAAAACCCACAAAAAACCCAAACCAAACCAAACCAAAAACAACAAAAAACCCAAACAAAACCAAATCAAACCAAACCAAAACAAAAAACCCAAAAAGCCAAAAAACCCAAACACCCCCAAAAAACAAACAAAAAACCCCCCCAAACCCAAAAAACAAACAAACAAAAAGAAGTATGCTGAACTGTTCAGAAAGATCCAGCCATTTGTAAGCCCATAGGACCAATGACTGTTCTTTATTTTACATCCTTAGTGTTGGGCCCATGTCTTGTTAATTCCTATAAAATTAAGTCCTTAGTTTCCCCCTTGGAAGAACAGATAACAATTTTCTTTTTGTTTTCTTTGGAAGCTGAAGATGCTGATGGAAGATGAAGGATTCAGATTCCCTCCCTGTCTTGGTGCACGGAGAAACTGTTTGCTCAATTGACACTACAGGCAAAAATTGAATTCTTGTTTTGGTCCATGTTAACAGATAGGTACCAGATGAAGAAGTGTTAATTTTTAAACATATATAAGAAAGACCGAAGTCCACCTAGAACAAACCCATTTATATTTTAAAGGCAGGTTAACATTTTCTTTTGGGCTGTTTGCTATCAGGGTGAGAAAAACATTAGTTCTAATAACTAGGTTGCTGCTGAGCCACAAAACGATGAGTCTTTCTGTCTTAGAAAGCAGCATTCAATGACAAAAGCAAGGATTAAATGCCCTAAAGCAGTTGTGTCCTGTCTTTCAACCAAGAGATCACACAACATAAAGGCACCTGAGCGCTGCACTCCTTCCTAAAGCAGGGTTGGATGACTCTATGTTGCATGAGCAAAAATACTGTTGCCCTTGATCACACAATGGAAGAGGTTGTTGCAACCTTCAGAGATGTAGGCAGGGAGTTTGCTGTGGTCAAAATGGACCATTCAGTCTGACTGTACCTGCTTGAAGTGGTAGATTTGTACTGTACTGTCAGGACTTTTCTCCTTTTGGGCACAACTTGAGAGGACACGGGGGAGGGATATGATACCGCAGGGCCACATTCCCTCCCTTGGTCTATTACTGAGATGCTGCAAGAATTTGGCCACTTCTCAATTTCTGGCATCAGTTTCTCTGCCAATAAAACAGGAATGATGCCATCAGCTCCAAGATGGAGGTTAGAAAGCACTAATGAAGAGCTGGCTGCAATTACATCCAAATTTAGAAGGAAAATGGGCTCTTGTTCCCTCGGACCTAATGTAATAAATAAATAAATGGAGCAATCCTGGTTTTATTGCCAATTCTATTTGATTAGAGGGAACTTAATTTCTGACATTTTTTCCTGCTGGTGGCTGTATTATAAAGGCACCCCACAGAACCAGCTTGACCTCTGGGTTCCTCATAATTTTCCTGGATATGAAGTTACTCTCTTACAGAATTAGTTTCCTCAGCATGCCTTTGTGGGGCTGGTGCTTTAAATCAGGCAGACACAAGCAGCTGTAGCCCTGACACGGTCATTTTACAGCTGGCTGCTGTTTGTCGCCTCCCCCTCTTTCCCAGCTGCCAAGTACTGTTTTACCTTTCTTATAGCTGTGGAGATGACTTTATCTCACACTGGAGAATTTCCCTGCCATAGAGTTGCTCTGGATAATGTTTGTGTACAGATGATGTTTATGAAAGCCAGGGGGCAATTTACTTACTGCAGTGGGCACCACTGCAATGTGTAAAATCATCGTACACAAATACCATTGACTAAATGGCTCCCTTCCTTCTCCTAATTCATTATCAGAACAGGTTACCTGGGGATGGGAGGGAATCTCCATCACTTGGTGACTAAATCAGCCTGACTGTCTTTCCAAGGAGCGTGCTCCTGCCGAATTGCACAGCACTGGGCTGGATGGGGGCGTTGCCAGGGGAAACTGATGGGCTCCCTTTGGCAGGTGGGCAGATGAGACAGCCATGGTGAGCTCACTGGCCTTAAAGCCTGAAAATCTACTGCTGCAATGCTGGCTGTTCCAACACAGAAATCAAAAACTGATGGATAAAACATGTCCCTCTTTCTTTCTGAAATCTGTCCAAAGGCCAGGCCTGTGATATGGATTGGGCACATCAGTCTGCTCCAGAAAGGGTAGATCCAGCTCGCATGGAAAACTTAATTACTTTCCCTGCCTGGGCCTCTTGACTTATAGCTGTTTGTGGAAATCTGAGTAAATACTGTCTGGATCGATTACAGTCAGTGGAAAAGAGCTTTCTCCAGCCAAGAAGAAGGAAAGAGAGTGTTGAGCCAAAGTCCTTCCTCTGGATGCCTTGCTCTCCCAAATTCAGCTGCTGCTCATGGGACTGAGGAGAGGTTGAAATGCCTTACCATGAAACCTCTGCTTTGAAGTAGTTTCCCAAGCTCCTTTTCCATATTCATCATGCTGCTTCTTTATCCCAGCAGCCAGTTCTGACCACCTGTAACCACCCCTTATTTTTTTGTTGGATGATGATCATGCTTGGAAAGCTGATGTTAGCACCAAGATGGATGTTTGCATGAGCCAGGTGCTGCATGCAGGATGACAGGAAGATTCTTAGACCTCAGTGCTTGTGTGTGGCTCTAAAGATCAGGACTAGAAGTCAACAGCACCACTCAGCTTTTAAACATACAAACATACTGAAATTATTATGAGAGGTGTCCCCTTTTAGTTGATCTTGCACTTTAGCTGGGACTATAAAAGTGCCTGCTTGTGATAAGAAGTTGCTTTTATTGATCCATGTAAAGAGTAAGTTATACTGTTTTCTTAATGTTGTGCAAAGAACAATAAAAATATTTATGGTTGGGGATACTTGTTTTATGCTCTCCATGATGCCAGTAGCCACCCACTCTCCTTTGGTGCTGCCTTGTCAGTAAATTCACCAGGGCACGGGAATTCCTGATTAGCACTTACCGTAGCGAAACCCTGACCTCCTGACTCCCAGGGATGGATAAACTTGTCATCTCAGGTATAAAACCTCTTTACCTCTACACAGTGATAAAGAGGGTGTGTAAGAACTGAGGCAAACAGATGCCTCATCCCTGGAAACATTCAGGTCAGGTTCTGGGAAACTTGGTCTAGAGGAAAGTGCCCCTGGAGCTAGATGATCTTTAAAGGTCCCCTCCAACCCAAACTGTTCTATGTCTCTGTGATGATTCTCTGACAGTGATTTCAGGTTGGTACTGCATGTGGTGCAGGTGTCAGCAGCTGTGGCCCCACTCCAAGACTGCCTCAGCCCTGGTGCCTGAGGCTGGCAGAAGCTGGTGTCTTGTCCCATGACTCCTGGCAGCCTTCCTTGCTGGTGGGTGTAAGGGACACTTGTGCTCACCCTGGTGCTGACTCCTATGAGATGAACTTCTGCAGCCCAAGCCTATAGAGAGGTGACCAGAGAACCATTCCATGTGCCCCAGCTCACTCCAGGCTCTCTGAAATGTCCCTGTATTCAGTGGTTTCAAAAATACAGGCTAGTAGCAGAGAGTGTCCCTCACAGTAGCAGAAAAGTTCTGTGCTCTAACTGATAAAGACTCTGCAAAATCAGCCTCTTGGTCTCCACAAAGCTCTTGGCATGTGAGGAGAAATACAACTCCTACTTGCATAAGTTAGGAATTTGCCCATGCCTGGGCACAACTGGGAACTAGGAACATATCCATAAGACCAGCTCCACCATATTTTTGTGTCTGTCAGTACTCCCCTGTGTTGGATTGTGTAGATCATTAATAACTGTGTCATTGCCTTCCTGAGCAGCCAATATAAATTAGCATAATCCATTTTCACTTAACATAGCTCTGAGAAGACAAAGATTTCAGCAGTCATGTTTGTTATCCGCCCTTAGGCAAAATGCTAAAATCAAGCTTGAAATTGAAAAATTGAAAAATCACCTCCTGGAGCTTAACATGATGGTTACAACAACAGAATTGGTTGTAACCATGGATTATGGGTCAATTCCTTGTGCAGTGCAGGAGGATCTTCTGGTTTCTGGTAGCTGTCGCAGCTCATTCAACACATGTGGTTAGATCAGGCAAATGTTAGTTTTTCTCTAGGAGATTAGGAACAAATAACCTCAGGAACCAACCTCAAGTTGAGCCAGGGGAAGTTTAGAGTGGATATTAGGAAAAATTTCTTCACCAAAATGGTTGTCAAGCATTAGAACTGACTCCTCAAGGTGATGCCCGTGAGAGGCTGCCTGGAACAGGGGCTAGGCAGTGTTAAAGTAATAAAGTAGGTATTTATTAAAAAGGCCTTCAAAGGATACACCTTGGGCAGTACAGAAGCCTGGCCGAGGCTACACCCAAGATGGTTGACTGGTTATGAGTTTTCACACTTTTGTGAGTTTTGGTCAATTTACATATTGGGGTCAATTTTCCAGTTACAGCTTCACGTTATGAAGTCCCATCCTCCCAGACTGCTCTCCTCAATTTGCTGTTGTTTATACTTTTTGGGCCTGAAGCTGCAACGGTGTCCTTGGTTCTCAGGCTGGAAAAGGATTGTTTTGTCTAACTAAACTGTGAAGAGGTTCAGAGTCACACACCAATGCAGTACAGAATTGGAAAAATATAAAAGCTAAAACTTAAGCCATCAAAGGAAGTGGTGGAGTCACCATCCGTGGAGGTATTTAAAAGGTGTATAGATGTGTCAGCTAGGGACATGGTTTAGTGTTGGCCTGGGCAGTGCTGGGTTAATGCTTGGATTTGATAACCTTAAAGATCTTTTCAAAACTAAATAATTCTGTGATTCTACACATAGCAATTTCTGTCTAGTTCACACCCCCTATATTTCAGCTGCTTCCTTTTGCTGCTCAGAATCATCCACTGAAATGTGTATTTAGTTAAAAGACTTGTGGTGTCAGATGGGATACCAACCCTTCTTAACTAATGATACAGGCATGTCCTAAGTGGCATTGGACCAAATCTGTGTAGCTCTTTTGAGGATTGATTCTGTCTTACGAATTAGACCATCTGCTTGCATGATACCAATTTTTTGAGGTCCTTGACTGCCTACCTCTGCACTCCTAACTTGCAAGTCCCTGTCTGTCCAGCAGTAATTTTCCCTCTCTGCTGTCCTGTGCCAGCAAGTTATGAAGAAAATACAAAGCTTTCTGCAGTAACCCTGGGGTTAGGGCAAAATGTCCTGAAAACAAATATTCCTGTTGGCTCAGTAATCTTGGAATTAATAATATTAGTCTCCCTCATTTGTAGCACAGACTGTGGCTCAACACAGACCAATCATAGATCAACAAAGACCTGTGGTGCAATCCTTCTTTCAGTACCTGTCCTGCAGCATGTGTAGCTATCCCTTTTGTACAAGTGGCAGAAAGAATACGCAAGAAAGAGATCAGAGAGGCCACAGGTCTTGCTCACGAACTCAGTGGTCTGTAGCAGGTCTGTATGAATTCCCATCTCCCTTTGCCTTTCTCTTTTATTCTGTTCCTAGGTGACACAAGTGAAGTTGCTTTCCATAAGAAAATATATGAGTTTGAATGGCTGTGTCTGGTCTCCCCCACCTCAAACTTGTTTCTTTTGGATCTTGGCATTAACAAGCACCTCCCAAACTCTCTCCCACTGAGCATTTAATGCTTTTTGGTCTCTAAGGGTTATCCTTTTATCAGCAAAAGTAATCTGCAAACCCCACTTCAATCAGGTAGCGGAATCCAGCTGATTTAGAGAGCATTTTGTCAGGTGACAAAATGAGAATGACAGATGATGAAGATCACATGCAGCAGTATTGGGGAGCTCAGACTGGGGACTTCCCAAGAAATATCTTCTGTTATGAGATGTGTCACAGGACTTCTTCTGCCTAGGACTCTGATTTTCTTGGGATAGTTTGAAGAACAAGGCTGCTAAATGCTACAGAAAGAGCCTTTGTTTGTTTCTTTGTTCTTAAGCTATGGAAGGAAGATCAGGAAACTGAACTATCCTGACCCTTGACCAGGAGCTGAACACATGTTGCTGTGATTATTTTGCAATATTGATTGTGTGCTTGGCAGTACTAAATCTTCTGCTTGCACATAAACCTTCTCACCCTTGTTTTTGTGTCTTCATCCAAATCCCTCACTCTGCTCTGAGACTGCCAGATGTTGCCATCTAACTCAGTGAGGTCCAAACAGTAATGGACTCTGAAAATGCTTTATAAGCCAAAGCTTTATTGAGACAGTAAGAAAGATGAGCAGCGAAGTGCCCATACAGCGACTTATCCCATCACTGACAGCAAACACGAGATCACAGCGGTGCCGTGGCTGCTGTGCCCTGCCAGGAACACCCGGTGTCTCGTTGCCTGGCAGCAACAGCCAGTGCTGCACACACCTTTTGGAAGAGGTGAGAGCTGTGCTGTTCCTTGGCTCCACCGGAGCAGCTAGAGTAGCAAAGCACAGCTTACACTAACAGTGTTCTGCCCACACTGCTGCTGCCAAGCTGAGGACAGGGTGCTGGCCGTCTGTCCATCCCACCGCTGGCACTGGTCGAGGCAGGGCATCAGCAGTCTGCCTTTGTGCTAATATGGCCATGGGGCAGGGTGTCAGTAGGTAGAGTGTAGTCGGCCACTGCCTGGTGACTACAAGGATATTGTGAAGTGGCCTATTACTGTATTTGGCGCAGATATCTCTGAGTCCATCGTTCTCAGCTCATCTGGAATAATCATCAGCACTGATAACATCAACAGCAATAGCTCATCTCTACTCCAGCCCACCCCCTTCCCTTCCATCCCTCACGTAAACAGAGGAAGAAGGGTCAAACGCTCTTTAGTCTTGTGACTTGGCTGTCATTTATATTTACCCAGCACTTTACACTGCAGCATCTCAAAGCCCTTTCTGTCACTATAGTAAGCAGGTTTTTTCCTCCACTGTGCAAATGAGAACAGGAATGATAGGGACAGTCCTGGGCAGTAGTGGGGCCAGAGAGCTGAATGTGGCTCCATTCTAATCTTGCAGGAAGACAAAAACACCATCAGGTTCGAGTGGTCCAGTTGGCATCTGTGACATCCACCATGCAACATGTCACAGACAGAGGTGGGACTCCATTTCTGTGTCTCCTCTGAAACCTCATCCAGCCCCTTCCCCTGGGGTGCTCCCCAGTCCAATGTACTCACATATTTTCATCACTCAGCGTTTAGGGTATGTATGGAATACGCCTTGAGGCAGCAAGTCAAGCATGGTTTGTAAAGCACCACGTGTTCTTTGACATCTCCTGTGTCATGCCATGTGGCAGGAAACCCTTTCTCACAGCTGTAAGTATCCGCCCCATAAACAATATATGTGCTTAGTCAGGGCCTTATTTTACTTCAACTACTCCTTGGTCACGAGCAATATTCTTTTAATATTTACAGTGTTTTTCTGGTGCTAGCATTCATATCCCCTCAGAAGAAGAGCTGTCTTTACCAATGTACTGTACTAACATTCCTATCCTGAATCCTTCAAAAATATTGACTTTTCAGAATAAAGTGGAAGCAGTCCAGAATAGCATGAATCAATGATGTAGGCATATTTACTGAAATTCTCTTGGGCAAGGGTTGACACATCTAAAGATTTACTTAAAAAAAATTGTGGCACATTATGATCTTATTGAATAAAAATTAGTCTATCCAGGAAAACAGTACAATCCTGTTCAGTATTTTCAGATCCTATGGGACAAAGGTGTTCTACAAAAGTGAGATAGTATTTATTAGGACTGAGCTGGATTAAGATCATGGAGTGTGAATAGCTCACTAAATAGTTCATATGTTCAATAGTTCTCTGTCTCAAAAAGAGACAGAGAAATAGCAACCACAGTTTATGCTCTACAATATCAACCAGTGACAGAAAATACTTGTGCTGGCTTGGTATTACACTGAGAATAACCAATCCCTCAATAGAGACCAACTCGCTAAAGGCATGTGCAGTGCACATGGCAAACATCAGGAATGATGTTTTGAAGGTGCAGGGCTACAGCTTTCAGGTGTTTTAGTCCTTCCATCATTTCAGAGACTTGCTTGTAGGTCAGCAGTGCTCAGCACATGCAAGGTGCCCTGCACTGTTTTAGTGCTCTGAAAGTACCCAAAAAGTGTCCTATCCATAGGCCTATGGAACCATTTGATGTGGGGGTTTGAAGGCATATGGGAAATCCTGGAGACACCCCAAGGAAGTGATGTAACATGAGGATGAGGAAGAAGGAGGGAAGCACTGACAAGAGTGGGGAGGGAGCATCAGGACTATTCAGTGCCTTGCCCGTGGCCGAAGGAAGATCCTCCAAGGAAGAGGCTGCTGCTGACAGAGGGAAACAGCTCTGCTCTGTCCATGCTAAAGCACCATCCTTGCAACTGGGGGGATTGTAGTAGTCACAATGACATGTTAGTGCCTTTTGAAGTTTTTAGTGAAGAGGTCAAAGAACATTTTTGTTCTCCTTTCCGTCCTGCTTGCATGCAGGCTGGTTCTGGATCCAGATGCTGGCTCCCAAGGGTGTGGAAGGAGATGCCTGGGTTCACACCATCCCCTGCCCTAAGCACAGAAGTGTGTCCATGTTGATGGGAGGGCATTTGCCTGACAGGGCAGTAGGTGTAGTTTGAACAGCCATTTTCTGTCTTCTCCACCCAGTGTACAATTTACTTTATGAGCTTGCAGCCAGATCATGTGGATTAATTAACATATATTTAACAAACACAATAAACAGAAAGCCATTTACTCCTTAAAAACAATGTAGTTCTCTCCTCACTTGAAGAAGACCTCAATGTCTCTTGGTGTTCTTCCTGGTTTGTGCAGGTCTCTCTGAGCTAATATTCAGTCTCTACTTTCTTTTCATTCTTTAAAATCTTCATACTGCAATGTGCTGTATTCTTGACTCAAAAGCAATATCCACTATGCAAATTATTGGCAGAAATAGATCATTTTGTATCCAAGGTCAGCACACATTTACACTGAATTCATTATACAGCAATTGGCTTGGAAAGGCTTTTGAATGTTAAGATGGTTTATACAGTTTTTATTTCTTTATCTTACGTGGAGTTGGACTTACACCTAGAAAGATATTTTGATGTTTTAATGGAAATCTCTAGTCATTTTGCACAGAGAATTGGAAAGAAATAGGAGTGCTGGAATGGACTCTCTGTCCCTTGCTATTGCTCTCTCTGAATCTGCAAACAAACCAAGAGCAGCTGGCTGCACGTACAGCCCTGGCTTTTGCAGATGTACAGCAGGCAGGTGTAAAGGAAAGCCCCTGACTTTAAATGAGACCCTCTCCACTAATGGCTGCCAGTCACATGCCCTGGCCACTGTGATTCACTGTGTCAGGCAGGATCTGTCATGGCAATTAATATGAGTGATGCTGGCTGACACGTGTCATCTGAGGAATCTGGAAAATTGTAATGTGATTAAATTCCTTTTTTTTTTTTTATTAGTCTATCTTTTAAGGAGATCTTCCTGATAGTAATGCCTCCTGAGAAGTTTCTTTCTTTCATTTTTTTTTTCATTTTTAGGGAGAGAATTTTCATCTTATCAAAATGAGAAATTTCAATAGTGTCCCACTGAAAATTAAAAAAAACCCATCAAATCAAATCATTCCTAAAAGCCATTCAGTTTGAAAGTATTCAGCAATTTGTGCCACAAAACTCTTCCACTGGAAATATTGTTTACTGACTGTACATGAAACTTAGCTGAGCAAAAAGTTCCTTCCGTCTGAGGAGTTAGAAATCAGACTATGTAAGAAAAATGACTTCCTGGTCACACTTTTACGCAATCATTTCATGGAGTTTGACTGCCCCATAGCAGTCTATCTTTAGCAGGATCATTATGAGCTATTGGATACTGAATTAACAAAATGCCAGCTGTATTTTGAGGGTAGAAGGGAGTAAATCAATAGTAGCTGGAAATAAAGAGTGTTGTCCAATAGCTAGATGACGAAAATCAGAGCTCACATGTTTGTACGCTTCACTCAACCTGAGCTACTGATTCCCATTGTGACCTTGGGCAATCTTTCGACCTCCTTGCATTTTGTACAGTTGTACTGCATAATTGAGAAGCAGCAAGGCTTTGCCAAACCCAGATTTATGTATCAAAACCTTGTATATTTGGGGAAATTGATTTTCAGAAATATTTCCTACTTCTACAGTGGTCCTAAGCAAACAATTCTTTAGAGTGCTATCCAGTTTCTAAAATGGGAGTGGAGTGTAAAAGAAGGAAGATACCAAGAACCAATATTAGAGAAGATGAGCATATAAATAGCATAAGTTACCATGCTAAAAGAGCATTCCTCTCCTGGAAGGATGTCTCCCTGAATGGGTGCAGCCATGCAGAGTTGCATTAACTCCATCTGGTCTGGAATCTGCTTAATAAGTCAGTCATTTATTGTCATTCATTTTACATGAATCCCTGAGGGATAGAATTTAATAATACAGGCCCAGACGTGAGCAAAAGGGGCCTGACCTGCTTGTCCTGCCTGCACAGGAGCAACTCAGAGCAACAGCTTAGCTTCTACATGCTTCAGAGAAGTAGCAACCCCTTTTGATATCCTCTTGCCAGGATGCTTCATGCAGCATATTATAACTGAAAAACTGCTGGAGAAGAGTGAATGCAGGCCAGAACAGTTTACACTGAAAAACAACAGGGCAGAGAGGGGGAAAGAAACTGAAACGAGATATTCTTTGTCCTGGCTACAATCCATTATAAAAAAAGAGCACCAGGAAAACCTAGGATATATGGGTCTAAGAGTTGTGTTTATGCTTAAATTTAGTATTTCTAGTTTCTAAAAAAAAAAAAATCATTGGACAATACAGTATTACATGATTAATGGTTTATTCATTAATTTCTTAGCTTCTTGTTGACCAAGAAGTGTGTTACAGCTAATCTGAAGCAACTGTTTAGGGAAGGCCTGGGACAACACATGATATTTTCAATATTCAAATGAGGTAGACATTTTCAGTCCATAGCACCTAAAGGAGTTCAGTTATCCAAAACTTCTTTTGGAAAACAAGCAAGAGACTTGACTGCTCTTTCTGTGACTTACTCACTTCTCTGAATGTGGAAGATGTCAGCCATGACAATAGTTAGTAATTTATGTTAAAGTTGGATCATTTGCCTAAAAACACCAGGTGCTCTTGTGCTGTGACACAGAGCGGGCAAAACAAGCCTTCTTTTCCACACTCCAAAGTGGGGCTTTGGTGTTTGTGGTATAAGTCCTGCTGGGTGTCTGACAAAAAAAAGCTAAAATACTAATGCTGTTTGAGGGTCTCAGGTGTATTGCACAGGGCCCAAAGGAGATGTAGGTCCTGCTGATGTGCAGTCAGTATGGAAAGGGGACCTGGCTGGTGAGCTCCTGAGGCTGAACTGTGGCCTGCAATGGCTTTGCACTGCTGGCTCAGAGAGTCAGCAGCTATGGTGGAGGCTGCTAAAACAGTGCAGTAAGTCCCAAATGTCCTTTGTGCCTTTAGTGCTGCTGACTGCCCTGCATCTCACCTGGCTAGTCTGCATGGAAGCCTCAGAGCACACTGCTCTGCTGGAGCCTCTTGCAGGATCACTTTGTTTTGAGAGAGAAATGTGAATTTGAGAAGAGCCCTCTCATTGGCATTGCTGTAGGTTTTCCACTTATTTGACTGAGGCAGAAAGATGTTCCTTCAGTCTCCCAATATTTTAGAGTAACAACATCTATAAAAGGTCAAATGAAAAAGTAAGACTTTCAAGGAGTCAAAGACCAAGTTTGATCCAACAATTTATTCTTATGGGAGATCACACGCAGTGATGTGAAAGAAAAGTGGAAAAAAAAAGACCAAACCCTTGTATTTAAGTGGTCCCAGTAGCAGTGAGGATAGTGCCTTCAGACAGCAGAGGAGGATGCTGGAGCTCTGCAGGAGGAAGCTTCTCTGACTTCAATGTCTTATGACAAACAAGAGCCATTCAACATCAACAACACAAGCAAAGGACCTCTAGCTGCTCCACAGCTCAAACTGACTTGCAGGTGGCTACAGACCATGGCTATTCATACTTCTTGACCTGTAACACTTGGCAGTGGTGTCTGTTCAGAATAGCTGTATATAAAAAACAGGGTTTAGAAATATTTTATGCCTACTGCAGTCCAGATTCACTCTTGCCCTCAAAGTGCCATGAGAATAGTGAATAAGAGGAACTTACTACCTTGGGAATAATGTAGATTTTATAGTTGGATGATGCTTCCAGGTTAAATTAATCTAGTCGCCTGTATTACTCTGAGAAGTGCTAAGAGGAGGGGGCACCGAGATGGAAACTATGACAGCACTGGAAGCAGGGAATAGGTTTTAAACATGGAATCAGAGGGCTGTGTAAGGAGAATATGGTTTCCAGATCAATTTTCTGAAATGTCTGTGTTTCTATCATCTGACTCCTTACCACCATTTTGTGCAAATGGGAATTTGACTGTAGGAAAACGGTCATGTGTGTCTTTCCTCACCTCTTGTCCCGGACAGTGACTTGCATGGCTGTGACTAATTTGACACTTCCTCTTTGTTAAAGTAGGATCTCCTTAAGTTATTTTATGTCATTTTTAATTTTTGAAATTAGATTTCATAATTGCCTTCTTTTTTATTTTTAAGAGAAAAGAAAAATCCTATTTCAGTTTTTACCCACTTAATTCCATTTAACAAGAAGGCAGATGTAAATAAGCAATGCTGAGTGTTTGCCTAAGAGGAACACTTGATTATTTTTTTCCTTGTTCACCTCGTTGAAGGAGAGAAGATCATCACTGTCTTACACAAAATCAAATTTAGACTGGAACTTCTTTCTTTAGGAAATAATGCTCCCTCCTCTTTCCAACTTCATTATGCCTACCTACCCTTTATTTCACTCTTTCAAAGGAGAGAATTTACTAAATAAAACTTCTGGGTATTTTTGGATCCAGTTCTAATTTTTCATTCAGTAAAAGGATTTCCTTTTCATTTTTTTTTTTCAATTATTGGAGGTACAAAATAGATTCACCTTCAATATCTGATTTATTTTTCGTCTCAAAAGTCTGCCCATGATTATTTTTTTCTCTAATTCTATGCAATCTTTTCAGACTGAAATTCCTTACTTAAAAAAAAAAGGGAAAAAAAAAAAAAAGGAAAGCATTGCTGCACAATTACATTTACTTTGTGAGAATAAAAGATCTATCTGCGATACTAATGCTAAGATTTTATAGTAGTCCTCAGTGTGTGTTTTGAGAGAGTGGCTGCGAATACTTGACCTCTAAGGTAGGGTGTGTAGGCAAAAGGTGAGTGAGAATTGCCTTGGACAGAAGTTAAGCTCTCAGTATATATTACAGTGACAGTTCCCCTTCAGCTTCCCCTCTTGCATTGACTTTTGTACCCTTCTTGGGGTTACAAACCAAAAGCTGAGCAGTGCCAATTCCACCTATTCTTTCTCGATCTGTTCTGTTTCTGCTGCATCTTTTTTGAAATGAGGTGACCCAATGTAATTTTCACAACAATTTTAGGTTTTCTTTATTTTTAAGCTTTTTACTCTTTGTAATTCACCTCCAACTGGAAATTTTCAAAGCACATTAATGGTGTTTCCCATAGAAGAACTTTTCAGTGACTTTTCAGGAGTGTAATCTCTTTGGTAGACCACTGCAAAGCTGTTTGATTCTCCATGTAGTAATGTTCTACTCTATGACTTCATGGGTGATCTTTAACTCCTCTCTTCTTGTTTTCTTCATCTGTTCAATAAGGGTAGTGATTGCTTTTCACCTTTACTAGTGGGAATGTGAACCACTCCAGTAGAATTCAGCATCAGAATTCAGCATTGCCTATGACTTCATTTATCTGAAGTTTAGTCACTTTTACATGAATTTCTTAAAGCTTCCTTAGCTCATGATTTGCATTAGTTTTACAGATTGTTACCTCAGTAGTATATTTGCATTTTGTTCCTCCACATTATTACTATTGCTGTGAAACTGCAAACATGACACGGCCATGACAGGCCAGATGTTCAGCTCTCTTGCTCTGAGCCTGCCAGCATTGCTCTCCGTACATTTCACCCAAGGGTTTTCCCATTCAGCACAAACAGACAGAAAATACAAAGAAATAGTTTGTAACCTACACAATAAATGGCTCAAGGAATAAAAACCAGACAAAAACAGAGATGTAAAAAATGGGCACAGAAATTTGAACCCTGGCTGCAGCACTGGAGGTCCGGTCCTGCTCTTATTGAAACAGTGACTATGATTCCCCTGCAGCTAACCACTGATAAACCAATATATATAGATTTTTTGCCATGTATGTGGATGTCTATCCACAAATGAACCAAGGCATCTACTCACACTGCTTCCCTTTCAGCAGCCAAAGCAGGCCTATATTTTTCCTTTGCTTTCTTGTTCTTCTCTCTTTTCTCTCTGGTCCACAGGCAGAAATTCTTCATCCATTGTGAAGGACTGCAGCCCTCATCCAGACTTCATTTCAGCCCTTTGCTCTTTACTCGATTTGTGAACAGAGAACCAAATTTATCTCCCCTTGTTATTATTTAATTCTGCAATTTGATTGCATTGGTTTGCAAGGCACTTGACGTTGTAGATTCCAGGAGAGGTGGCATACAAAATAAATGTCTATTGACTTGGCAAGGCTGAGGATGTCTCATTGATTCCAGTGTTCTTTGTATTATTCTCTGTCTGTTCCATGCTCAATATCTCCTACCTTTTCATTCCTCTTTTTTTAAATTGCTGCTGCATGTTTAATACATGTCTTCATTGAGCTGTCCACAATAATGCCTGTATTTTTTTCCTCGGTGGTAACAACAAATTCAGAGCCCATAAATGTTTACAAGTAGTTTTAAACTGTTTCCCACAAACCACATGCCTAGGCTGAGTTTCATCTAGTATGCCACTCTCCAATTACCTAGTTTGGTTTAGTTCATTTGAAGTTCCTTAAAATCTCATGTCTTAGCTAGGCTGAACTATTTTTGTTTCATCAGCATGTTTTATTCCTTCCCTTTTCCTTTCTGCAGGTTAATGAATGTGTATTTTTATTACACGTTTGTGATGAATTGCAGTGAGATATATAGCTGTTTCTTTAAAAGAGAAATGAGACAGCTGTCTATTGAGAATTACTCCAGTGTTGGGTTATAATCTCTGGACAATGCTATTTGTTGATCTCCTTGGAATGGGTTTATTGACTTCTTTTTATGTCACTTTAAATTGCAATTATTTACAAGCATAAGAACACATGGTTTTTCTTGATCTGTATTTATCTGAAGATCAAACAGCCTCTTATTATTGTGAATATAGTCTGACGAAGTCCCTGCATTACTGGAATAAAAGGTTTCCCCCTATTTTATGGATAGAAATCAAAATCACTCAGGAAAAAAGATCAAAAATTAGAACAGGAAAGATCTACCCATTCCAGCTTCTTAGGCGTGGGACTGAAAAACAATAATACTTTTATGATACTTTTCCAGCCTTCAGCAACTTAGGTTTCTCAGGGATTTTCACAGGTACAATCAGTATTTGTTGTCTCTCCATGGCAAGCATTTAACCCAGGACAAAGAAAACTCTGGTAAAAAATAGTGGGCATTTTCTGAGTGGTTCCTGCTCTGGTGGTTGCTTCTGCTGGTGAAGTTCTCTGGGTAGTTTCTGCAGCAAAAAGGAAAATTGTTTTCAGGTCCGGTCTTGGACCACAGGTCTCTACTGGAGAGAATATGCTGTGAATGTATCTGTGTATCTTCAACACAGCCATCATCATCATACCCTTGGCTCCAGCACAGCTGTCTATGCATAGTAAGCATTCCCATGGCTGGATTGCTGGTTGTCCATATTTTTACATCAGACAGGGAGGAAATAATATGGCTTTAACCACTGCGGAGAAATTTCCCTGAGGCTTCTCCAAATCTGCACAGCAAGCCAAGGACAGTACTGGTAGAAGCAGCTTTTCTGCCTTTAGTTGTAGGCTCTAAACCCTTGCTCCTTTTTTCCTCACTTGCTGGTTCCTAATCTTGCCTTTAATTGGCATTGCTGCTATTTCACTTGCCAGAGCCTCTCAATGGGCTTATTCTTCATCATGTCTAAGTTTTTCTATGATTTAGCAGGGCCTTCCATTGCTCCCTTCTCAGCTGGCTTGCTCTTGACCCCTACAGATGATAGGATTGCAGGATAATTGATGCTGAAAGTAACCTCAGGAAGTTTCTGGTCTAAACTCAGCTCAAAGAAAGGCCAGAGTTGAGATCAGATTAAGTTTCTCAGGGCTTTATCTAGTTTAGTCTTGAAAACTTCCCAGAAGGGAGACAGCACAAGTTGTCTGGGTAACCTGCTCCAATATCTGCCTGTCCTCTTGGGGAAAAAGATTTTCCTGATATCCCAGTTAACCTTTCATGTTCAAATTTATTCCTGGTGTCTCTCATCTCCTCAGCATCACTGTGAAGACCTTAGTCATCTTCTTGATGGCCTCCTCGTTGGTGCTGGCAGGCTGCTATAGTGTCCAACTGAAGCCACCTCTTCTCCAAGCTGAACAAATCTAGTGCTCCAGCTCCTAACATTTTTCTTCTCCAATTTTTAATGTATTTCTTGTACTGAGGAGCTCAAAAGAATACAGTGTCTAGATGTGGCCCAGCAGGAGCTGAGTGGGAGGACAGTCCCTCTCCACAAGCTCCTGGCTGTGCTCCCACCAGCACAGCCCAGGATGCCACTGGCCACCTTCTCTGCCAGGCACTCCTGATGCACAGGCAGTGCTCTGTCTGCCAGGAGTCCTCAGAGTCTCTGCAGTAAAGCCAGTCAGCCCCAGCCTGCCTTGGACAGAGAACAACCCATTAATTACTCTCCTCTGAGCATAACCCTCCAACCAATTTTTACCCATGCCAGTTGGTTGCCCACCCATCCAGACCACAGTGTCCTCAGGTACAAATGTTGTTGGAGACACTGTCAAAAGCCCTGCTAAAGCTGACAGAAGCACTGTCCACTGATTATCCCTTGTACACAAACCCAGTTATTTGATCATAGAAAACAATAGGTTTGATCAGAGATTATTTACCTTTAGTAAATCCAAGATGACTTGATAATAAGGGATTCCTTACTGTGCTCTTCCTAATGAAGGGGATGGGACCTGTTGAGCCCCAGAGTCCTAGAAATGTTTTCAGAATCTAATCACTTTATCATTTTTCATAAGTTGACCTTGAGCTCACTGCTAAGTTTCATTTTTCTCATTCAGGAATGTGTATTTCTCTCTTTGACAACACTTCATCCTCTTCCCTCATGAACAGTGAAGGAAGTTCATTTAATTTTTCTGTAATGTCTTCCTCTTTTGGCATCCGGTCTTGTGTTTCTGGGAGACACAAATGATTCCTTTATTGACCTCATCTTCTTTATATATTTGAAAAAAGTTTTATTATTTACCTCAAGTTCTTATGTAGTCTTCATTTCACCCTTTCATTAGCTTTTTCTGTTTGTTTGGTGTAGATTTTTTTTGTTATAGCCATCACCGCATGTTACATGATTTCTCTGTCTTCCTTAGTACAGTACTTGCTGGGTTTAATGATTTATATTATTATCTTTGATTACTTTTTTGTTAAATCTGAATTTCCTGAAGTTCACCTAACAGGAACACAAAAATATTAGATTTTAATTTTTGTATCAGTTTTTTCTTTTCTGAGTTACTTTCTAATATTGCTGTTCTCTACAGTGCTGACTACTGGCAGTCCCATACCCATATGAGGAAACCTGCAAATACACAGGATTCCATTTTATTTTTAATCCTGCGCCTCCCTCTTGTTTGGGGATACAGGAGCAAAGAAGCAGCCCAGGACATGTGGGCCACAGTGAGAACCTTGTCAGGGTGCAGCACTGCAATCTGTTTTACATATATATATGCATCTCAGTCGGCAAAAGTCATGGCACTCTCTGTCCAATGCCTTCCTGCCAGGATAGCCCTCTGAGGAGGAAATAATTTCATCCACTCCGCAAACATCTGAGAAAGACAAGACTAAATAACATATCCAGGTGTTGGGAGACCAGAATAGCTGATTTAATGCTCTGTCTCCTTTGGGGCCTGCACAGTGTCCCTGAATCCATGGGATTCATCCCATAACAAAACCTTAGGTAACATGCAATAAAGTACCCAAATGTTCTTGCCAGAACGGAGCAAGTGGAGAAGCAAAGGCCTGGTGTCATTGCCTGATGGTAGATGGCCAGAAGGGCCGGTGGGCATTTTTGAAAGGGTGGGAGCAGTCCTGTTGCTTTGAGTTGTATATGGGATTTACAAGCATATGGTACAATGTTCTTCCTAGGAAAGAATCAGAGACAGATTTGCCCCTGGGATTGTTTGTTGCTTGGAGTTTTTTTAAAGAAATCTTTGGTATGCTTTTCACTTCCTTAGTTCTTGCACTTGGGTTGTGTTTATTGCACTTGGGTGCGATGTTTATTTCAGTCAAGACTTTGTTCTTAGAAGTTCTGGTTACAGTGTAGAAGGCTGCTCCTTTGCTTCAGCATAGAACATTTCATTATCTGAGTATTTCAAAACATATGATAAAGCTCCCTATAATTAATAATTTTACTCAATACCTGTGAATTAGTAGGTCTTTAAAGAAAAAAAGATCAAGATAATTAGGTAAAAAGTCTTAAAAAGAAGTAACTAGTCATAAATAAGAGACACAACTGTAGCAAGTTCTTTCTCCTGCTTTAATCAGAAACCCATCCTGGTCTTGGATCTCTAGTTTCATTCTTGTTCTCTTTCAAGGAAGGGCCTTTTTTTGCCCCCTCAGTTCAGTTTTTGCCAAGGAAGAGTAGTGATATAAAACAATACACAACAATTTTAAGTATTCCCAACTGTTAGTCCGTTTCGCTTCTTTAAACATTTTGCAACTAGGTGCATGCTTCAATATATACAATATGTAAACATAATATTTACAGAGATACAGTCTTCTAAAAGCAGACTGATGACATTAACCTCAGCTCCATACCCCTGTAGACTTGGGATGATTTCTAGATGCGTCAAGTGTCAGTAGCTCCTTCTTCACTGCTTGGAAGAGCTTATTGCTTTAAGAATTGCAATTAATGTCTTTATCCACCTAGTTCATCCTAACTAGGGAAGAAAGTGAGGGTTCAAGGAACTGCTTGAGGCCCTCCTTGAAACCTCATAAAAAAAATAAGAGATGGCACCTTACCAGACCAGCATCCTCTGATCTAGCCATCTAATTTGTGTTTAGGGATTGCTCATACATGCCTTTCTCATTTCATAAAGGAAGGCATTAATAATTCCTGGCAGGGGACAAGTATTTCCCTCTCCAGCTCTTTTACCACCCATGAAGATCACAGAATAAAGCCACAACTGAAGGACATTGTCTGACATTCAAATTGTGGAGATTTTTGACTGTGGCTCTACAGCAGTCAAGGGGCAAGTGTGAGAAGATGCCCAAGCCTGGCACTTCTCCTGCCTGTCCCCAATGGGACTCTGGCTGCCTCACTGTGCATTTCTTGTGGTGATATTTGGATGGCCAAAGGAGGTGACAAAACAACCTTGTAGGTGCTGGTGTCCCCTGAGGTCTGGGGACAGCACATGCTGGGGATCCTGCTGGATCCAGCAGAGCGGCTGGTGCATGGGCCACACTCCGTCTCCCAGGCTGAGGGCCTCTCCAGCAGCATGGAGTGGGCAGGACAGATGGCCCCTTCCTCACCCCAGCTGCAGGCAGTTCTGCTTCCAACCTCATGCTCATGTCAGATGTGTGAGTAGGCCAAGTCCTGCCTCCAGCCAGGGGTACTGGCTTAGGCTGGGATGGAGTCTCTGCTTTTGCACTGAACAATGCAACTGGATGTAGGTGGATTTCAGGGCAGGAGTTACCCTGTCTCCCACAGGCCTACGCTGGGCACGGATATCCCCTGCACATACACAGCATGCATGGTCATACACAGATCAAAACTCCAAACTCACCCTTGTCTTACCACTAGAAATGCTGCCCCAGCAGCCCTTTGTCCAAAGCCCTGGGGTGAGCAGCCGTGCCTTGCTGCTGCACTGTGTCTACCAAAAATGTGATTTCATCCAGTATTCCGTTACCTTATAACCCTGAATTCATTTATGGAGAATTATTGTGATTGCCAGCTCAGTAAAGATTGCTTTAATTTCTGAAGCAGAAAAGAAAGAGTGAACAGTGAGCTTGAAATGATCCACTGAAATTTCCAGTATGAAGCAGAAATCCCAGTTTGCCCATGTGGAAAGAAAAATAAAATGTTTTGTTGTTCATGGATTTGAAATAGAGATACTGCTCACCAGAATAATAGGAAAATCACCAGACCACTCTTCTGAGTTTGTCTGGTGACCTTTCTAGCCTGTCAAAAGTTAGTGAAGACATTTTAAAATAAAATTAAAAAAAAAAAAAAAAACAACCAAAAAACCCAAACAAACCCCTCCAAACAAATATTATAAGCTAAGAATTGGTGAAAACTAAAAGACAGCATCAGGATGAATTTCTTGGCATGAGAAAAGAATCAAAATTAATCAGCCCATATAATGTGTTGCATACACTTAGACTGACATGACAGGGAAATACAGACTCCCACCAGTCACACTTTTTGTGTTTTGCAGGAGATGATTTATATATATACATAGTGGCTACATCACTTCTTTTCTCTTGGTCTATGCTCTCTTCAGGAAATTATATGTGTCATTTTGGCTTACATAAAAATATTTTGTTGTAACAGAAACACAAACCTGCTGTGTTGCCTGTGGTTCCCTCTGTGAAATTTTAGATCATTAGTTTCAGTGTTTTAGAGCTTCAGGCACTGCTTTGCAGTGATGGTCTTAGCAAGCTGAGTTGCCCATTGCAATTAAAACATGTAAGACTGCTTTAAAAATGTAGTATTTGTGAGAAATGAAACAGTCATTCAAATCTGTTGGGAAATTTTTCTGACACAGCTACAGTATCTTCTCATCTGCTCTCTGTTTCCATTATTGATTGTAATGGAAAAGATGTATTCCATGGAAATAACTTACACTGGATGACTATAATTTCATAAGGAAAGGTCACAGAATGAATGAAAATTAGTTTTATATGATTTTGCTTTGTAATTTGAGACAGATCTTCAACTGGCAAAAAAATGGCAAGTTTCACTGAGATCAAGAGTGGTAAAGAAATTTACTTTGGCTTAGCAGCTCTGGAGAACAGAACTCAACCAGAAATTTAATACTTCTAAGTAAATATCTGAGTGAAATCTGAAATTTTCTGTTGATCAGATTTATTCAGCTATCTTTAAAACTAATTTTTTTTAAAGATTGGTTAGGTTGCATAGAAGAAATCCCTCCCTTACTGAAGCTGATGAAGAAAAAGACATCTTGCTGTTTTCACTGAAGCATATGCAAAATTAGTGCCTTCAGATGCTGCTAGCAAAAATGAAAGGAAAGGAGGGAGAAAACCGGGCAGTGGCTACACTACAGTTCTCAAGACAGAAAATTACTGTGCTGCACTCAGTATTTGCTCTTGCATAACATGGAGGCATCCTGGTCTCATCTGCACTCAACACTTCATTCTCACAGAATATGAAGGGGAGTTTAATAGTCCCAAAAGTCAGGGGCTTACATTGTGGCAGAACATCATGAAAGTTCAGGAAAGAGCAAAGGATATCCTGCTGAGGATATGGTGTTTTTAAGAGAAGAACAGATAAGTAAAGTAGTCAAAATGATATGAAGGAATACCACATCCAAGTGTGACTGCTGCATGCTTGGAAATGAGAATGAAAGGCAAAAAGCAATGCAGAGGAATTCATCAGTCAAGTCTGTCTTCATTCAGCACCAGTGCATGAAGCCATTGCAAGGTCATGTGAGTGCTCATACAAAATACTGTTACACAAGCTCCTTGAGATGAATTTTAATATTTTAGAAGAGTTTATGCACTTTGGAAGAATTTTTTTTTCCCTAATATGTACTGAATTGCTTTTTGGTGTACTGATCTCTAGAATTGTACAATAATTTTTCTAATGTGGCCTTGCAGATGGACTTGACCATAAATCTATGCATGGGATGTGCAAGGGTGTCATATAAACCTTTCAGCCTGGGAAATTATGTTATTCTACTAAAGGGAACTGCAGCTGCTGGTATCTGTGATTCAAATAAACCTCTGCCTTATTATCATATTGCTATTTAAAAATATGGAACAAACATGAGTCTTCAAATAATAATAGGAAAGTTGATCTGTGTCTTGGGGACATGAGTTTCTGAGGTCAGTAGGGACAGGAAAAAAAGTATTGAAATAAAGTGAAAATGTTGGAGGTTTTTGGGTATCTATGAAAAATAATTGAGCTTCAGTTTAATTTCAGGGGGGCCTGGGGATCTGGAAAATATTCTCGATCTACTAGACATTTGCAGAGTTAGTGCTCTTTAAAAAAAGCAATGTTTTCATATGATTTCTAATTATATTCTTTTCTAATGAATGGAGACAATTTCAGATGATTTGTGCCAGGAGATAGACATAAATGTTGAAAAATGAAATGGAAACAATGTGCGCTGATGACTTTTCTAGAGTCTCTGTAGGATGATTATTATTGCCTTTTACCAGACATAGAGAAGAAAGTGTACCAGTGAATTGGTAAAAGGTCATTCTACATTTCTTTCTCATTTCCCTAAGAATACAAAGGTTAATCTCTATTTAAGTCCTTTCTCTCTGAAGTAGATCCATTAGCAAGTCAAGGATCAAGCTATCATGATAGACATCCTCAGGGCAGTCACAGAGGGATGCTTTCCTTCCCATCCACTCATGGTCAGTAGAGAGCTGGTGGCATCCAGCACTGGCTCTTCTCGCACACCTAAAGCCGTGTAGAGCCCAGGGCTAGTCCACATGGTCATTCCTTATGCAGAGGCAATTTCCCATCTTTCCTTCCAGCACCTTGTATGACAAGTCTTACTGATACTGAGGTATTTATGTTTAACCTGGTCCTGTGCTGAAGCACAGGAGGCCATCAGGTACATATGACAGCCGCTCTAATCTCCTGCTCCGAACAGGGCAATCTTACTCCAGGTTTCTCAGAGCCTCATCCAGGCTGATTTTGAATACTTCCAAAGATGGAGGTGGCACTGTCTCTCCTGGGCCTCTGATCCCTAAGTGTAATCTTTCTTTCTTGTGCTAGTTTGAAGATTCCCTTGCTGGAACCTGTGACCTTTGCATTCTCCTTTTGCTGTGACCCTGAGCAGAGGGGTTTTGGGACCATCCTGGGGCTGCAGTGGGACAGGGCTGCGGTCCATGAACACTGCACTGGCTCTGACAGTACCTCTGGAAGGGTCCCATCCTTCTCCTAAAGGAAGATGTCAGAAGACCTCCAGTGACGAGAGCTACTGCTTTGGGCATCTTCCTCCTGCTACTCATTACAGATTGGCTCAAACAATGAGGCAAGACTTCAAAGTAAGCATGAGAAAGACTACTTCTCTAAGAGTCAAAACTGTGGCAATTTTCACTTATACCACTTTTAGCAAAGCAGTATTCACATCCAGTTCTTTCACCTTCTCATATTCTCACCATCAGCAGTGCCCTGCAGCATCAAGGTTCACAGGATAGGTCCATTTGTCAGGGAAGAATTTTCTCTTGTATTTGAATCAGTTTAGTGTTTAATTCCATTTGTATTCTCTTTTTACCACCTCCATTCTGCCTCCAGCTTGTGCCTTGTGACAGGAAAGGACAAATGACCCTTCTGCCTTCTCTTAAGGTCTTCACAGCCCAGAAGGGAGCTATCCCTAGCATTCTCCCTCCAGCTGCCCTGAGTCAGTGTCTCAGCAGTAACTCTACAACCACCTCCGATAGCACTGCTGCACAAATGGGATCTTCCAAGAAGGCAGAGCCAACATCTGGAGACTAGAAACCATGTCAAGTATCCTAAACTACCTGGTTCCTATTCCTAAACTGGGACTTTCAGGTAAATAACTCCAATCATCGCAATTCCTTCTCCTAGGAGAATGCTACCAAGACTTTTATTGTTTTTATTGACCTGCCTTGCTTTCCTGTAGCCCTGCAGCTCTGCAATATTCTCTCTGAAATAAGGGGACTCGTAATTCACAGTGTTTATTTGACAGCCTTTGTGTGGCCAGGGAAAGGAAAAACAATGCTGGGAAGGGACATTTCCGCTGTTCCACTTGCTGTAATGCCAGTATGTTTTGTCTCTTCTGCCCGAGCTAATGGGGTCACATAGTAGGCAAAGACTGGACAATGTCCTGTGGATGTAATGTTCAGCTCTTCAGAATGTTTCTGACTCAGAAACAAGTTTAACAATCAAGCCAGGGTGAATATTTTGTCAATGCAATATTTTTAGAATAATAAACAGATCAGTAATTTATTTAAAAGATGCTCTCATTTCATAAATATTTCCATAAAAGCTTGAGGAAGTTTAATTATATGACAAACCTTCACCCCATTGTGGAGGAGCAGAATTAAAACTAGCTTTACTTTCCCTGCTCAGCAGCTCCATGGTTTCCGATCATACCTCTAATTGTTCAGAAGATCTGCTTTAAATGATTGTTAAATGATTCAGGAATCATATTTATGTGGAGCAATTGTTCCACTGATCTTCACAAAAACCCATGATGGGAAAACCATCATTCTTTTTATAAAAGACAGTTCTTAAATCTGTTGTATTTCTTCCTTTCACCAAATGTGCATCTTCTCTAATACAGCTTTGGGTCATTTTTAATTTTTCTCTATAGAAAATCATGCTAATTACAGCTTGATTAGATAAGTAGTTAGTGAATCAGCAAGTTGCCTGCATAGCCTAGCAAAGCTGTTAGAAAAGGTTTCAGCAACTGAAGCTCACGGGAATATGCAGCTTAAACTTCTCAGAATGAGAGCAGGGATCCAATCAATATTTAAGCCTATTTCACAACCTTTTCTCCCTGTGATTTTAACTTGCTGCTCAGCTAACCAGAAGCCTGTGATATGACACTTTCTATTTTAGTATGTGGGGGTTTTTTGCAAAGATTGAGAGGGGAATTCTTAATACTGAAAATCATTAGAAGTAGTTCACCTCACGATTTCTTTGTTAGACTACAAACAGAATTATAGATGGATTCAGGAATATGGAGTCTGAATACTTCATATTGACAAGAGGTCAGACTCCATTCTAAGATATACCAATGCAAATCAAAAGATTTTTTTTTCCCCAAAATTCAGTGTAGTTACTTTAGTTTTAGCTGGTACAACTCTTGAGATTATTTTCAGGAAGGAAGTTCTTACAAAATAAGTAAGTAAAGTAAGTATATAAATTGCTATTGTTATCAATTTCCACCTTTGTTTTTCATGGAATAATCCTTTGCTGGTGAAGTTTAGGGATTCGGACATTTGTTAGCTCCAAAAAATGGAAAGTGTAAAATACAGTGAAGACTCCCTATAATTTCCTTTAATCTCAAACTGAGTTACTACCAGCATGACCCTGAAAGTAGTATTACTTCCTGAATACACAGCCTTGATGAACAATAAATTTTTCTTTCATGACAGGTTTATTGTTTTGTTGAGGAATTGCTTGAGAGGTATTTCATTGTATATAGTGAAGGAGTAATTGGGCTACGGTGGCGTATTCCTTTAATATGTTAGGCAATAATTTCATGTGACCTTTTTGTACACAGGGATTTCATTCTGTTAAACTGATTGATTACTTTATCAGGATTCATTTGCTGGCATTTGTATGAAGCAGTGTCTTGCTGAAGGGAGAAGTATAAAACTTCAGTCCTTTGCCCAGAGGGCAAGATCTGTGTGAGAGACGACAGCAAAGCAGTGTGTGATGCACAGGGAGGTCTGCAGGGCATTTGGACCAAGAAGTTGTCCAGTCTGTCTTTCTATCCAAGACAGACACAATTAAACCCATCACTTGCCTTCCCTGTCAGACATTTATGTAAATTGTTCTTAAAAGTCCTGGTCATCATTTGTGGCCTGAACCTGCAGATACACGAACCTCTCTCTTACGCCTCCTTCCACTGCCATTGGGGAAGCCCACAGAGGCAAAGATGTACTTTTGAAAATTGCACCCCACCATGACTGAGCAGTGCCTCACCATCCATGAAAAATAAATTGCCCCTCAGTTTTGAAATATATTTATCATTGGTTTCTCAAAAGCATCTGCTGCTGTTCTGACAATCATCTAAATTGGATTGTGCTGAGGAAAAGCTGACCTTCTCCTTTCTCCTTCTCCTGCTATGAGGAGAAGGCATTCCTATTGGAATTCGATAAATAAAATCAGTCAAAATCCCTTTAAATTTCCTCTTAGAATATTTCCCTAGACAGAAGCCAAAGTGAGGAATATTAGGCTAAATTCTCTCTTGACATAAATCCATTGAACCTAAATTAATCTACCTCTTGGAACAACCTGATTGTGGCATCAGGTGAAGTATCCATTTAGCGCAGCACCCAGCACCTAAACTAAATTACATCAGCAGAGAATTTGTTTTGCTATTGCTGCAGTCAGAGAACTCTGATTTTAGCATCACACTAATAAATGTTCCTTGCAATGCTTCATGATGAGATTTCAGCAATAAAACTTACTTGTGTTTCCTCACAATTTTAATTTACAAAATTGATCCAGACAAAAAACAAGAAGATTTTCTTTCAGAACTAACATGTGAAGTTTTGAAGAAAATCTATTAAACAGGTTTGAATCTCACTTCATTAAACATTCAGGCTGACTCACTGTTTTGATATTTGTTATAATGGCTTTTGTGTCTTGCTGAAAAACTTGTTGCACTGTTGCTCTCAGTCAGAATTGCCAGAGAGCTACAATGTTTTGGAAAGCAGAGTGCTAGTTATGTGTGAAGAAGCAGTCATAAATGAAAACACTGACGTAATTATATCTGCTTGAATATTTTTGCCGAATGTTATTTTGAGGAGCCCAAAGCACAGCCTGCAATAGTGAGGGTTCTCAGCCATTACCAAACCTAAATTCCCCTGGATGAAGCAAGACAGGCTCTTGCCTCTGTATTGTCCATCCCATCTCTATATTTGTCAGTGTAAGGTCTTCCCATTGAGGTGCAGTTTTCATGCACATTAGTCACCCTGAGCAGTCTGCACAAAGTTGATCCTTACCTGCACAGTGCGACTGCTTGCCAGCAGGCTTCACTGCTAATCTGCCATGAAGGATGCTTCATTTGCCGCCAGGTGGGTTGCACAGAGGGGCTGTGTTGTCCCACTTTTCTTGCTGCTGTCCAGAAAATTGCAATCATGCTTTAAAATGGACAAGTGGAAAAAGGCAGCCTCGCATGCCGTACACACATTCTGCCTCATTTAGCACCTACCTACAAAAAAAAAAAAAAGTTAATAGAGCTGCCAAACCAATTACATTAGATTAAATTAGATTAGTGAGCCAAAAAATTAAGACATCATGGCAGACAGGTCTAGGAATGCTGTGGCAAAGGGGAGTATGGGATACCCAGCTCTAGAAAAAAATGAATTTACTCAGTAAGCTACCATTGTAATAAAAATATTTTAAAAACATCAAATGGAACTAAAACATTTTAGACATATGGTGCATTAGCCAAAATTTTAAACATTTGCCTTGAGCTCCATAAATGTAAAACTGATGGAATATGTTTAGCATGCGATACAGATTACCTGCATTAAACTGCACATGTTCATTGTAATGCAGGCCAGTTATAAATGCAATACAGACCACATCTCTCTAATCTCATCTAATGATGACATCTATGCTGTTCTCTTACTTTGAAAAGTGTTGGTCATTTCTATCTTGGGGTATTATTTCTGTTGACTAAAAGTATGAATATTGAAATATTAGTGATCAACACTCCCCCAACACCCAAACCAATCAATGCTTTGATTTCTCTAATTAGGGTACTGGACTGGGTGTCAGAAAGGACATTTACTACACTTACTACCAATAACATTGGAAAACCACTGCTGTTCTCTGGATTTAGGTCCTGCACCAGATTGCAGAGATAAAGCAGAAGCCTCCCCTGTCAATTCCTGTCTGGGTTACACAGATGAACTAGGAGTTGTAGGGTTCTTTGACACTTATGACAATAACTGTAGAAAACATGCACGCAGTGGATGTTCTCAGATAAGATAGCCAGCCCTCCCAGAATGTGCAACACTTCCAAGGATTTCAGAAATATCCTCCAATTGTATAGAAAACAATGAGAGAGACAACCAAGCTCCCAATTGTTATGAGTAAATCTGTGAAGAGTCAACCTTTTCTGTACTACAAGAGTTACAATCTTCCTAAAAACTGTATTATTTAAAAAGTGCCAACACAATAAATTTTCTGGACTTTGAAAGTAGATGTCTTGATAATCCTTACTTCAATTGACCACGCAAGTTCCTCAGCAAAGTGACTGGGAGCTTTACAAATTGTATGCTTGAGATTATTTTGGGCAGGTTAGGATTCCTGCACCCTATTACCGAAACCTTCAGCCAGGCACACAGGTCTATTAGAAGGAAAAGGACAGGGGCTGGTAAGTCAAAGGGGAAAAATTGTGACTGCTGTGATACCAATTAGAAAGGGAGGAACTGGCGGCAGAGAGGGGAGAGGGTCTGAGTTCACCTGTGGTTAAACAGTGTATATCAAAATCACCTGTGTGTGCTGCAGTAATACTTGAGGAAGGCCACTGAGAAAAACATGGTAATAATTGATGGTCTAGGTCAGAAATACTGTTAAGTCTTGTTTTAAAATCAGACAGCATCAGAAAGCTGGTGACACTGTGTGGCAGTGATTGATAAACCCTTTGCTTGACTGGTGGCTGAATACAATGCTTCCTCAACCTGTTTGCCTGGGGACAAGAAGCAGAAATCTTGTCACATTGGCATAGCTGTGCTGGGGTACAAGCTCTGAGCAGGCACAGCATAGGCCCAGATGGAGCTGCTGGGGGACTTTGGGACCCTGTGTTCCAGCACAGCTATCCTCCTCCTCCTCCTCTTCCTCCTCCTCTTCCTCCTCCCTCCTCCTTCCTCCTCCTTCTCTCTGCTCTCCTCTAGAGTTTAAATACAGGTGCTTTTCTCTGTTGTCAGGACTGGCAGAGGGAAGTTTTGGATTTTGTTGCCAGTTTCCCTTTATCTTCTAGGCTTGCTAGGGGAGATCAGAGGAGGAGCTCTTCCTTCCATTTATCTCACACCATAACTCTCAACACCATATGGAGGATCTGCCTGCTCCAAAGAGCATATGCAGGTACGCCGTTCTGGCACGCACACGAGCTTCATGCGAGACTGCTTGATTCAACATGACTTCCACAGCAGAGCAGGACGCAGCACGCTCCATTCAAGTCGAACACGGCTGGCAGCCCTTCTGGTAGGCCGCGCTCTCACAGCCGTGTCGCGGCCGCGGGGGCTCGCTGGCCGGCAGGGGTGGGATGGCTGCTCGGC
>VXBQ01009082.1:0-18021 GCA_013400175.1 Phainopepla nitens | reverse complement strand
TTTGCTTTCAAACCAGCACAGGGTATTGTAGGATGGGGAACATCTGCTGTCCTGAGAGCTTTTGCTCCAACTCTGACCAGCACAGTGATGCAGAAGAGAAACAAAGCACCCACCTACCCTACCCTCCACCCAAGGGTAGTGAGGGAACTGGTGCAAACACTCACTGAACCTCTTTTCACCATAATTGTGGCTGACTGGCGAAGTCCCAGTTGACTGGAGGTTGGCAAATGTGTCACCCGCCTACAAGAAGGGCTAGAGAGAAGATCTAGAGCCACAAAGACGATCAGATTCCTGGAGGACAGGCTTATGAGGATAGGCTGGTGTTTGTTCAGCCTGGAGAAGAGAAGGCTCTAGGGAAGCCTTATTGCAGCCTTTCAGCCCAAAAGAGGCCTATACAAGAGAGATGGAGAAGGACTTTTCACAAGAGCATGTAGTGACAGGACCTGGGGGAGTGGATTTAAACGGAGGGTGGTAAGTTTAGACTAGAAGAAATTCTTTACTGTGAGGCTGGTGAGACATTGCAACAGGTTTACCAGAGAAGTTGTGGATACCCTAGCTGTGGCAGTGTTTATTGCCATGCTGGATGGGGCTCCAAGCAATCTGTCTAGAGAAAGCTGTCCCTGTCCATGGCAGGGGGGTTGAACTAGATGATCTTCAATGACCCTTCTGACCCAAGCCATTCTTTGATTCTATGGCTCTGTGATCTGGGGAACTACAGAGGTCTGTCAATCTGACCTTGATGCCAGGGATCGTCACAGAGCAGCTCATCCTGAGTGCCACCACATGGCACATACAGGATTAACCAAGTAATCAGGCCTAACCAGCAGGGGTTTGTTAAAGGCATGTCCTGCTTGACCAACAGGATCTCTTTCTCTCATCTCATCTCTCCAGCAGGATGGCTGGCCTAGTGGATGAAGAAAAGGCTAAGAATGTTTCTACCTGGACTTTAGTAATCATATGACACTGTTTCTCACAGCATTTTCCTGCCTGGCTGCTCATGACAGATGCCCTGTTCACTGGCTAAAAAAACTGGCTGTGTGGCTGGACTCAAAGATNGGCAGTGCCACAGGCTGGGGCACAGTGGCTGCAAAGCTGCCCCCAGGAAAAGGAGCTGGGGGTGCTGGTGACAGCAGCTGAACATGAGCCAGCAGTGCCCAGGTGGCCAAGAAGGTCAATGGCACCCTGGCCTGTACCAGCAATAGTGTGGCCAGCAGGAACAGGGATTGTTCCACTGTACTCAGCACTGGTGAGGCCACACCTCAAATCCTGTGTTCAGTTCTGGGCCTCTCTCTCACAGCAGGACATTGAGCTGCTGGACCTGGTGCAGAGTCTGGATCACAGGTCTTATGAGGAGCTCTTGAGAGAGTGGTTTAGCCGGGAGAAAAGGAGATTGATGGGGGACCTCACTGATCTCTGAAAGGAGGTTGTAGCAAGGTGGGTGTCAGCCTCTTACTCCAAGGAACAAGCAATAGCACAAGAAGAAACAGGCTCAGGTGGTAGCAGGGGAGGTTTAGATTAGATATTAGCAAAATTTCTACCCTGAAAGGGTTGATGAGCACTAGATTAGACTTTCCAAAGTCATCATCCCTTGAAGTGTTTAAAAGATGTGGATATGGTTTAGTGGTGCAGAGTTAATAGCTAAATTCTATGGTCTTAAGGGTCTTTTCTGATTCAAGTGATTCTGTGAATTTATTATTCTAAGATTATATCTGTTAAAATACAAAAGACAAAGCCATAACAAGGGAAAGCTGGTGTGAAAGTAAAACTACTATTCTAGGAAAGTCAAACGGCAATGTTAGGTCAACGCCAGAAAACATTAAACTCTTTTTTCCCTGTGTCCACTACTTTACATTGGTATTTCTGTGAGACATACCATGTTGAACAATCCATAGCGTGTATAAAACTTATTTTGAATTAAGTTTGTTTCTGATAGGTGTAGAAACAACCTCTGACATCAAAAACATCAGCCTTTGAGGGTACAATGCTACAAAAAAATGTATCTATGCAAGCAGTGAAATTATTTCACTATCCTGTTATATTTCAAGCAGTCAGCTGTATCTAAAAGACAAATTTTCCACTTGGATGCATATGGCAATATGTTCTCAAAACTCTTTCATTATATCTCACGTCTAATGTGCATGGAAGCACAACAGTATTGCAGCAATGCTTTCTGTGGAACTATTAATGATCTGCTTGAATTCATCGAGCTTTAATATGATAGTTTAGTTGCCATCAGGCAAAACATTGGGATAGGAGTGGAGTGGCAGCACTACCCTTCACAGACACCTTTGGGCTGAGCAGTTCAGCACTACTGAAGCATTTCCAGTTCAAAGATCTGACAGACCAGCTCTTGACAGCCTAAAATATTTTGGGGGAATATCTGTTTTCAGGGATTAGAAATTGTCTGGCTTCATGCTACTCTGCACCTCTAATGAATGGTGGGAAAGAGAGGATGATCCTACAAAAATTTGGTTTAACTCACACCTGATACAAAGTCCTGCAACACAAGGACAGTAGTACCTTAAAAATAATCTATGTCCACACTAACAAGATCAAGTTCTTCTGTCAAGCTACAGCTGTGCCTTATTCCTTTCATGTTCCTTTCACTTTTCTGTTTGTCTTGAATTCAGAAATCATGCTTCCAAGTACATCAACAGTACATACTAGTTTCCATAAGTAGCCTCTTCTTCCTATGGCACTCTATGTTACAATCCCTCCTCTCCTTTCTTCTTGCACAGCAGATCTCAGTAAAAAATGGGTGAGTTGCAGGTATAACAATACACATCAGTGCACCTTTAGGATACTGAAACTAAACTAATCTAAGTATGATAGAAGAAACAAACCCACTGATATTTCAACCAGATGTTTAACAAGGGATAAGAAAGAGGGATAAGCTTATGACCTCATCTTTGAACTTATCTTCAAATGATCTTGTTTCTCTAGCTTGTTCATAAGCAAGATAGTCCCTTGGGAATGTTATAGCAAACTCAGCCGCGATTACTGCAATTCCAGAGGGAGTCAGATGGATAGTTTCTATTAGCAACCACTAGATAGCTTAAAGGAATAGTGATAGCCCTTCACTCTGCCTCAGACCATCCAGAAAACCTAGATTTATTAGGAGCTACAAGCAAACAGAAAGAAACTATGTAAAGCAAGTATTTTAAATCATCAGTGTTCTGGGAAATATGTTCTTGTCTGATAAGAATAGATTTCTTATTAAAATAAACTGTATTGTTGTAAAATCAAACATTGGTTCGCCAAGACAGACTCACCAGGAGGTTAGCAGGTTGCTGCTCAGTCAACAAAAAGTTATGTTTTTCACAATTTCTTCACATCATCTTGGGCAGACTAGTAACTCTTGAATAGAGGATAATATAAATTACTATTCTGAATGTCAGAGCTGATGTATGGGCAGAAATTCTTCTGTGCTTAGTGGAGAAACCAAAGGACCTCCACTGACTGTAAAATGAGCATTTGATTGTAGGCTTTTAGCACAGCACAATTTAACACCAAATCCCATCTTTCATTCATGGGCTTCAAGGAGTTCAACTGAAAGAAGGGGAACAACCATTCATCACCATAAGCTAATAATAACTTTCAGTTAGAATCTACCAACCACCACCACCAAGAGCACTTCCAGTTCCGTATTTCACAGAGCAAAAAGAATGATCTTTTGAAGTCATGCTGCTATAAAGAGTTGTTCTCTGCTTCCATTTAAGCTGACAGCAGGACTGCCACTCTGATTGTAAGTAAGTTAAGATACCACCTGGGAAACCTCTCTGACCAGAGAGTAACTGGTGGGTGCTGAGCAGCTACCTTTTCCCACACCAGGACTGCACTGCATATCTTTTCATAAACCAAAAGTCCAAAATGATTCAGTGGCTTATGTAGTTTCCAAATATAGAACTATTTTAAAATATGGTACGTACCTCCACCAAAAGTTCAACTCACTAATTCAAACATGATGCAGACTTTCAGAGTATTAGCAGTGTCAGGTAATTTTATGGCTGAAAGTTATGCATAAGTTTCACAATCAGATGTTCCCAGGCAGCTCAAAGTTTCAACTTGTTGTCTAGTTTGTTCTCTAGCTTGTTCACCAGTTCCTGCTACAAGCTCATTTGATCTCAAAAGCAAACCTGTTATTCTTCATACATAACCTGGAAAAAGAGTGCTTGAACTTAGCTTGTAACACCTTTTTTTGGAAATAGCGTGCTCAATATTTCAAGACTGTTAGCAAATGTAGCCTGATTGCTAGGAAACCACATTGCATTAAAATACTAAACAACATCCCCAGGCTACTTTTAGTACTTTTAGTACAATTTATATTATTTAATGTCAGTGTTAGCACAACCATCAGGCACTGATCTCATCCATTGTCAAAAACAGAGCAAAGCTTAGCTTGTTCTTGGGTGAGTGGCTCTCCAGCAGAACAAAAGACAGAACTCCTCAAGGCAGCAATCCCTTAGAAGACAGCATTCTACTATGAATAGTTATTCTATTATGAAATATAGTAAGTCTATGGCTACTGAACCCCTTGACATGAGAAAATAGGAAAGCATCCAGTTTATGAACAAGATAGTCTGATAACTGATCATTAAATTACATACTTAAGAATTACATAGCCACCTTAAGAAAAAAACTGAGTAAGGCTCACAGGGTGGAACCTGATATGGTCCTAATAACTGGACATTTAATATTTAAAGAAGAAATCCTCAATGTTTGAACTATGTAATAATATTCTTGCCCAGGAGACTGAAGGCAGATGCACAGAAAGCAGAAGCATTCTGCTGACAGGAATTTCTTCTGCCTCATTATCACCCTCTTATTTCAGGTTAGCTGAACTATAGCTAATCTACAACAGTCTTCATCACAGACTGAGATGTTAAAGAAAATATGTCTTAACCTGGTCAGAGACTTAACCAAAAAACTCTGTTGCTTCTTTTGTTCTGTTTCCAGGTATAGTAAACCTGACACAACCTTAGATCAAATCACATCTTGCTGTAGCCAGCTCTGAAGCCAGGCCATTTTTGCTTGCCACAGCAAAATGAAGCTCAGAAGGCTAAAAAGTGTAAATTTATTTATGCTTGTGGTTTAAATTTTGTGTGTAATGAAGTACTAGTCTTTTAATATGGGAATTCACATCCTATGGGGAATAGTACAAGTCCTTGTAAAGAAGTTCTGATAAGGTAGGGTCACGCTGTCTAAGGTACGATCAGGACTATAATCAACAGTTTTGAACACAGTTTGAAGTTCAGAGTTCCTTACAAAATTAAATCCTACTATATCCATCTTTTTCACTGTCTCAAGTCTGATTGTCTCTTTCCCTTCAAACAGTTCTCTTCAAAGCAGCTATGGATCCAAATATTAGTTTTGCTTTGCATTGCATGTGCAGGATGCATCCTTCTGGGCTTAATACACTAAGAAAATTATTTATGCAAACCCAAAGCAAAAAGCAGCAGAGCACTGATTTAGTTCTGTGCTCTGCTTCTCAGCAGTGCTCAGGGTCTGTGTCATGTATTTTCTTTTCAATCTGACTTTATTAAACATTTCCAAAGTGTTAAGAAATCAGTTAGGTTTTTACTCAACAAAAGTCAGCTTTGTTCCAGGCTTTGGTACTTTAAAACAGCCCACAACAGTCTAAGCGAAAAACAGAAGGTTTCAAAACAAAGCATGTGGCATGAATATTAACATCTGTTTCTTGACTGGCCCTTACTATATTTATAAAAAACAGCATCACGTCCTTGAGATGTTTTAGGAGCACAAGACAAGGGCTTCACTGCACACATTCCTCTTTAAAAACAGAAAGATTACAAGGTCAAGATTCAATGTGTAATGCCAGTTTTTATTCTGAGAGAAGACAACAAAAAGAGAGGGAGTAACAAGTAGGTCCTGCTTCTTGTGTGCAAGGCAGAGACGTGGCAGTTTGTCAAAATTCGCAATCAGACAGTGTTGAAGCTGACTGCACTAAAGAAGTCCTAGCCCAGTACATAGCCTCAAGACTCCTTCTTCGCATGAAAGGAAGAGCCACTTCCTTCAGATTAGGGTATGTGGTAGGGAAGTCTTCACTGGAGCATAAGCTTTGCATTTACAGGCTATGTGCTTTAAAGGCAATCCAAAAAGCCCCACAAAATAAGAAGGGCGATTTGCCCACCTGTCTTGAAATACTAATTTTGTTAATTGCTTTTATTTGAATGCTTAGAGCCTTCTAGCCAGTAACCACCTCCACAGCTACTATCTGGACAGCAAGTGAACATGACCTTGCTTATTTGCCAAGTGTCCTTGTAGTGAAAGTCATTCTACAGCTGGAAATAATGTTCAAAAAGGGCTAAAAGAATATTCATCCTCTTCCTTCCCTCTCTGTAGAAAATTTTATGGAGATATAAAGCAGTCATCTAAGACAGCAGTTGCTTGCAATAGGGTAGACAAAGGGATAACAGTTTTCCAGAATCAGTGTTATTAAAAAAAATTAGATGTTTTCAAAGTCTGTCAGAGCTAACATACTTTGATTCCCAATCAGTGCACAAGAATGACACATTTAAAAATCCATTATTAAATGAAAGTCAGACCCTTGCCATGTCCCATGATTTGTTAGCTCAAGACTTTGCAGTATGTCTGCTCTTCAGCCCACTACCCTGAGAGTCATGTCTGCCTTGGATATAAAAGGTAGAGCAGTTAAACCTTGGCACTAGCAATCGTCTGCATGCTTAATACCTCAGTTATCAAACCGCGCAGATGAGTTTAGACCATGGAGGACTGAGTCATGATGCAATTCTTTCAGTGCAGTAGAATGGGGGATTAAGTATTTAAGGAGAAAGGGATAAGACGCTCAATTTTTCAGCATTTCCCTCCCTCAGAGGTACCCTAATGTTCTAGGTTGCTGACATACTTAATGGTTAGGATTGCATATAACACAAGATTAAATTAATTGAACTCAGATGTTTGTAAAACCACTAAGGTGTACTCTGCTGGCAGATAACATGTATACTTCCCACGACTTTCAACATGTTCAGAAAACCACGATGATCTGGACTGCTACAGTTCCAAGTAAGTGACATTTACAAAACAGTTGCTGTTGCAGCTGTTGCACAGATTACGTTTGAATGGTGGTTAGAGCAAGTAGCTTTTCCAGATAAAGTACATTACAAGTCTCATGGTTTATTTCTAGTCTTGATCTAAGCATTTGAAATTGCTTGGTTACATATAAGAATTGTGCGTAGGTATCATGTTAAACTAAATACCTATTCTGTTCCTGCTGAGAATCTCAATATATTTGGATATGCCAAATATCACTGGACATTTCCCTTCATTTAAGAGGAACATAAATGTTTCTAGGCCTGACTATAGTTCCATAAAAGATGAGCAATTTTTGCAGAGTTTTTTGGTTATGTTGCATTCCGGTTTTCCCTTTTTGATACCTTTTCCCTTTCAAGCCTGTATGGTTTTGTATGTATTGCTATACATCTGACAAAATATGTGTCAAGGAGAATGCAGGATCTTATAATATCTTGTCACTGCAGCAGGGTTGTGACAGGAAGATTTTAAGCCTACCTCCTTTCACTACCTCTGTGTTGAGTCCATTCCAAAAAAAAGAGTCCCTATAGTCCCTGCACACATTTGCTTGTTATTTGTTCCTTTGGCTGTCAAATTAATGACTGTGAATTATCTTTTAACTCTTGTCATAGGAGGCTGGCCAGAGGACAGATCCCTAAGAGGAATCCTGGTTTTGCCTACAGCAGGGAGGTTTAGAGTTCAGAACTCACAATGCTATTTTAAAAGCAACAAAAGTGCCGCAGGACAAGCAAGGCATTTATATGCAGCACAGTATCTTCCTTTTATCTGAAAAAAAACCCTCACCCAAACTCTTGTGTGCTTTGCATCAAAGCATGCAAGATCCTCTCTTACTGTGGACATGTATAATTTTACAGACAAATCTGAAAAACTGTGGGAGAACTGATTTAATATGACAAGCTAAAATGAGAAGAGGGGAGAGTACCCGTGGCAATGAATTCCAGTGACTTTTAGTGGGACTTCTGAACAAGGGGAATACATCAACAATACTGTCTGATTGTGAAAGACAGTGGTTCATATATGTACAAATAAAGGCTGTTTAGACTACAGGGCTTTTATTCTGGGCACCAGAAGAAAGTATTAAAAGCTATCTTCTACAAAAACAAAGAAACAACAAAGAAAAAAACAGACCAATAATTCCGTAATCTTAAAAAAAGCCTGCAAAGCAGTGTGTTCTCAGCGCTAGAAATTATCCCTGAGCACACCATTGACCTGATGATTATAAAGACAAGCAAGAGAGGGTATCTGCTTTTCCCCTGGCATAGGTATTTCCAGGCCATGGCTGTATAAGCACCACTGTTTTTCACAACAAGGTTAGACAAGTTGGACCTTGATGGAGTGTAAGGACACACAGAGTTTTTATCTCTGCACAAAGGCTTTTAAATGGCCAGACTGAGCAAAAAGCCTTGTGCACTGTGCAACATTTCAGCTGAGGCAAAAGAAATAAAATACTGAGACTTGATTTGGAGACATCACACTCACTTCCAAAAAGAAAATGTATAAATTGTTGAAGAGAACCAAACTCAGCCACAGCCTTTCAAAGCTGGAGCTGAACCTACATCTTTTCACATCCACAACAGTATTCTGAATGTGGGTACCTGTTTTTCCATAGACTCTGCTTTACTGCATATAATGACATGGGTCAGTGAACTTACAGGTCAGTGCAGCATGGTCATGGCTCCTTGCCCACCCGAGCGCCTTTGTCAAAGCTGAAATAACCTGGCTGAACATAAAAGGATGCAGTATAAATACAAAGTATATGTGTGGGGAGTGGTTAATACAGATGGGAACAAAAGACATTTATCTAGAAATCTTTTTACAGATAAGTTGCTGTTTCTTGGAATGACTACTTTTGTATTACTGTTTACCTATCACACAGACTCCCAAAAATACCACTGGAGTAAAATCTGTAAATTAAGTGTTCTATACATTATTGTTGTTGTTGCTGTTGCTGTTGCTGTTGTGGTTGTTATACATATCTTGGAAAAGGTTGTTATAGTAAAGGTTGCTTTTGGCCCAGATGAAGGGAAACATTATTCTTTCCGCTGTGAATAATGCAGCATTTCATTTGTCTGTATGATAAAGCATATGTATGTAGGATAAAACAATATGCCAACTCATAGAAGCCCAGTTCTGCCACTGAAGAGTTGACCAGTTCTAAGAACACAGTATTTCCCTAGACAAATTTAAAATAAGCCATCCTAAACAAGCAGCTGCCTAGAAGAAAGGGTGCAAAATATCTTGATGAGAATTATTTTGTCTTCAAAGTACTATTCAAAGAGATGAAGAGACAAATAAATTTTAGTGCTTTTGGTAATGAAACCTTATCAAAATGAACAGTCTATTGCTTTGGAAGAAAACAACCAAACTAGACAAGGTTCTTTTGTATCAAAGATCACTCCCCAGATTTGTCTCTAATAGTTCCAGTCATAACAGAATTTCAAATGCTTCACACTTAGAAAAATGGTGTGTCTAGAAAGCCAGAGCTACTGGAAAACTTACGGAGCCAAGTCTTGCAGTCAGCTAACTGGTCCATGGTCAGAAAGACCAGTTTTTATTTTGACCTCGGGCAAAAGCAGACTTTTTGCAAAATAACAAGCACATACACACACTGAACAGTCAAAATTGTGTTACAATACTGCAACAACCAAGTAGCAAATCTCAACATGAGACCATAAAGAGGATAGGCATGAAACAAGACTTAAACAGAAGTGATCTTACTCTATTGTGTCCACTTGCTTACAATCAGCAAGGCATCCATATCACAGTGGGCTGCCCAGCAGTCAGGCACTTAAGTGCTTGTGTCTGGTAGTTCAGTGTCTGCCAAAAACTCCTTAAGAGGTCATGAAATATGAAAGATGTTCGCTATTGAGTTCTCCTTCTGTGACCTGGATTCCTCTGAGTTTGGAAGCAATATCAGTCATTGGTCTGATCTTCTGTACTCATTGCAAGCTCATTGATAGTCCATCTCTCCAAATATTCCAGCTCTGTGTGTCTTTAGGATTTACCTACCATACTTCATGTTTATCTGATTCTCCTATGGTTTTTCTCTGTTTTTCTGCTGCTTGCTATGCTCTTCAAATAGCTTGGGTCTTCCTTCTAGGCTGCCATCCCCACACTGTGTTTCCTGAAAAACTGTATGTATGTACAGATGATGCAGTCACAGTGACATAGTAATAGAAGTGCGATGGGACAAGATATAGCATTAGTATGGACCTTCTCCAGCTGTTCCTTCCTCCTGCTGCTCCCAGATCCACACATATCCATTCACATCAGTCCTAGCATTTCTGTCACAACACTCACACAGATTTATCTCAGTAGAGCTACCAAAATTAAAGTGCCAGGGAGGGAAGAAAAAGTCTTTCCACTTGCTTTTTGAAGGCCTTTTTGAAAGCCTGGTTTTGGCACTCTCCTAAATTTTTAAGCTTGACTGAAACCTGTGCCTTGATTCCCTGCTGTGTAAATAAAGATAATGACCAGTTTATCATCTATGTCGATTCACTGTAAATGCTTGGGAATACAGATTGCTGTGTGTGATAGGGTGCTGAGCACAAGGTGGTACCAATTTTAGCTGGTATGTCTCAGTGTTACAGACATAATGAGTCCTTGCAGGGAGGCAGGGACACCTTTGCAGTGGTGATGCACAAACCACAGAGATACAAAACATCTGTTTCAAGGAACTATTTCTACTATAAATGTTTTGTATGTTGATGTGATTACAGTTCCTATAAAATACAAGCAAGCAAATACAGCTTGCTATCCTAGTATTTTTTCTCAAGTATAGAAGCAGCGAACATCATTTTATGCAGTTCCTTGCTTTCTTGTGCCATCTGTCACTTTATGTGCAAGCTAGGATATTTGAAGCAGGAGAGGTTTCTTATTCCTCTCCCCTTTTAACTTAATATAGTGTTAAATGTTTGAAATAAGCAAAGGGATGGAGTCTTCTATATTCTCATCACTGCACACTTCATTCTTGACCTCAATGAGCAGCTCTCAAAGCATCAAGGCAGCACTGGTATTCTCTGCACTCAGGCCTTGAATTCTGCCCATGGATTAATCTCCATGGTGGTCATCTTACTCACAAGCCATTTAGTCAAAAGGCATAGGCTAACAGTGCTTGATTATTCCTCTCTGGCTACTGAAAATCTGCCATCATGAATGACATTCTACCTGTGTCAGCAGAGGCTGGAGATGAACCATTGGATGGTGCGGCTATGCCAGGTTCAATCCCATTACACACTAGCTAGCATTAAGAACAAGTCAGAGCTCACCAGAGATGTATGATCATCTGCACCTCACTGGCTTTCATCCACAGTTCAGGTGCAGAGGGAACAGAGGAAGCAGAGAGGAACAGACACAAACAGGAACAGGAAACAAACACAAAAAAATGTTTAAAAACATGGGGGGTCTTTTGCTGGATGCATAATGTATTAAAATTTCCAATACTGTTCTGTATTCCTGAATTTTTACTGCATTGGAGCATTTTCCTTCACTTGAGCCCATTCCCCTGCAACACTCAGCTCTAATTTTAAGGTTTAGATGTATGAAGTGGCATCATTTTAACCACATTTTATCCATAAGATTCATGTGGATAGAGTAGATGTGAACCATTCTAATACCTTAGTTTAAAGGGCTGCAAAAGCCATTTTGAGCATCTGATCTGTAACTTGACTCAGATGTTTACTCCTGGGTAAGTATCCCAGGGAAGCTCTCAACAGGTAAACTCAGTTTCTTAAAATTATATTGACTTATGCTGTCAAAATATCACCATACCACTGAAAAACTGATAAGTACCAGAATCACAGTACTTAAGCTGCAGAGGATAATTGGGAACTTGAATGGGAAATTGAATATTTGCTGACCCATCATATTGTTGAATGTATGTATCTTAATGCAAATTATATTTACAGCTCCATATTTGATATTTACTACAGTGCACCAACACAAGAACAGTGCTTTTATGCAGCCAGAAGCTGAGAATCTCTCTTGCTTTGTTCTACTTAGAGTTGTTCACAAATGTTCAGAACCTGATTAGCATTTGCTCTGTAATTTTGTTGAAGTTCCACAGCTCCTATTTAACTCTCTGAGAAGGAGGTCTAACTTGTATCTGCATGAGCAAGTACAAAAAACAGATGAGAAAAACAGTGATGAATATTGCACAAAAGCATTGACATGGTTTGTTTATATTTTTGTTTCTTTTCAATATCTGGGAGCATATCCTTCTTGAGGCTATGACAATATTAATATTCGCTATTGGAAGATCTGAACAAAAGCTATTGAAGTGCCCTTATATGAATATGCACACAAAGCATATTCAGTGTATCAGTATAAGTATGGAGATTCTCTGTAGTTTATTGACAGATATTCTACACTGCAGACTTTTCATTACAAACTTGTAAAGGTGCACACATTACATTTAACATGAGAATTAAATTTGTTTCCAAACTTATCAAAATGTATTTTCACATGCAAAGATGATTTTACATATAACCTTCTGTACAGAGATAGCCCAAATCCTCTCTGTTTATGTAATTGCTATCATAATGTTGATGTGTAGACAATATTTGCATAAAAGCACATACAAAATCACAGTTTAGGAAGAAAACTCAGTCATGTCCTCCTATATCGAGAGCAGCTTCCATAATGTTTTGCCATAGAAATTTTTTCATTTTGTCTATACTTCATTATATTATTCACATTGTTTTACAGAAAATTGTCTGGGCTAGTAAAGATTTTTCTCCTTTTAACTTGCAAAAGCCATTTTTTATCAACCTTAACTGTTGTATAGATTGGTCCATTTATTTAAGATGTGTAAAAGCAATACTTTATACATTTGTTTTTAAGAAAGAACACTTCGTGTTTTCTCAGGTATTGTAGGGTCAATTCCCCATGTATGCTGAAATGTTCTTACACTGCTTGGTACAATTCAAGAATCCTGTAAAGACAGTGGAATTAGATACATGTATATTTTATTTTTTCCAGCTACACCAGTACAGAATTGTAGGTTTAGTACATCTGGGTGTTTCTGTGGTGAAGTAATCAGGCAGTCCAGCTGAAACACAGCAGATCCTTCCACATATTTGCGACACACTTGACACGCCTATTGAAAACTGAAAAACAGTTGGGTTTGAGTGATCCTTTTCATCACATCCTACTATGCCAATGTCTCTGGATACCTGTTGGCAGCAAGAACCAGATTCAGCCCATTTTATAGCAATCATCTACAGAATCTGACAATGTGCTTGCACAGTGGAAGTTGCCAGTGATGGATTTTTCTGTTCTTGTCCCATTTGATTGAATTAAACTCAACCTTTCTTTACAAGAATCAATAGAGTGTTTGACTTAATTGATCTCTCTTGATAAGTATGCACACAAGAGGTATGGTGTGCTTTTAATAGCTCTGGTTCCACTTCCAAATTGTGTCAGAAATGCATCTGTCTCCTACAACATAATTTTTACAGTCCAGAACACAAAGAAATTGGAAGATAAACAGCTGAATCAATGCCAGTCTCTGCCAAGCTGCTCACAGGTAGCATAACTTCAGCAACTAAATATCTCCCAGCATGGTTTCAAATTATAAAATTCACATCCTATGATGTTCAGTGCTAGACTGTCTCAACTTCCCTTACCTAAGCACTTGACTCAAATAGTTCCACTATTTTCATGTTCCACTATTTTCATGAGGAGCTGTACTTACACCTGCCCTCTGGTGTAAAGAGAAAAGCAACACCACACAGCATAAGCATAATACACGTGAATTGTTCCTTCTTTAGCTTCAGTTTTTACCCTGAGCTATTGTCAAAGTCCTGTTTTTCTCTCACTAATGCTTTTGACACTGTAAATGTGGCCAATTCTTTCTAAAGGAATATTATTGAAAGGGATGAGTCCTAATACATTTATAGCCATGAGTTGGTCTATCAGATCCAGTTTTCTCTTTTGGGGGAATCTCCTCTGGAATGGTTTAGAGCATCTTTGAGTAGGGATAGTAATGGATATCAGATAGAAAATCCAGTGCCATTCTATTATCCAATATTTTGTGTACTGATTTTATAATCCACTTTATGGCAATGTTAGAGTAAGTGTGAAAAAAAACCCTGAGCCTTGTCATTATACTTTTCCTTCCTGAAGATGATTTAATAAGCATACCCTTCCTATTAATTTCATAAGTGACATCCATTGACTTGATACTTAACCCGCATCATTCTAAATTTGGAGGTTGCATTAACTTCCTCAGAAGTGAGGCATCCTTGTCTTGCTACAGAAATGATCTCATTAAGTAAGCAAAGACCTGGCCAAGAGGATAAAATCTGCACAAGTATTCACAGGCAGCTCCAGCTTTCTGGCAACCCTGACGACTTAGATCAGGAGATGGAACAAAACCTTGTGCCAAAACCCAGCTTTAAATTCATGCCTCATTCCAACATAAGCTACACCTTAAGGCTAAATTATACCTGTGTGCACAGATCCAGCCCAAGGTTCACAAACCACTTACATCTTCAAAGTGACTTGAAAAGAGCATTGGCCCTGTGGAGTCTCTCTCTGCAGAGGGGACCATGGTAAACACTGAACACTGCTCCACAAATGATGGTCTGAAAGTCACTTTAACCACTTGCCTTCTCTCTTACGCATTCCCATGAGATTCTCCTATAAAGTCTATCTCCCTCCAACAAACTATTTTGGGATCACCAAAAATTGTGCTGCTACAAGAGGAAGCATACTCGATTGAAAAATTGTATGCAAAAATCATATTTATCACAGCAGCAGGATGTAGCGAGGAACTAACAGAACACTTCTTAGTTAAATAGTATTTTCACATAACTTCCCAGTAACAGATTTTGGCCAGTGTTCCTAGACATGAAGAACTCCTATCATCTGACAGTGCAAATATATTAGCACATGCATTCCTCTATTCCTCACCATGCCAAAATTCATTTACTCCTCCCAAAATATCTCCTCCAAATATTGGAATTCTCTTTTCCCTGAATTTTCTCACTTCTCCCAGCTCACTCTCTTCCCTCCCATTCAGTTTTCTATATCAAAGCTAACCCTATAGATATTCAGCTGAGAACAATTCCTTCTCCATTTCTCATCTCTCAAACTTACATGGTATTCTTTCTGCACATGCTCCAGTCCCAGTCCTAATCTCACCATCCAACAGCATATCAACTTGTTTCACTCCATCTTTCTGCTACCCCATCATGACAGCAGCTGGTGCCCAGACTGAGGATCTCATCCACCATCTACACCTGCCACTCTTAAAGGTTTCCTTTGCCCTTCTGTCACATACTCTGAGGGTATGCATGCAGCACAAAAAAAAAAAAAAAAAAAAAAACCCCTTTGAAAAAAATCATACACCATGACAAATGGCCTCATTCCTAGGGGAGATACATTAGAAAAGACTAACAAGATATGGGAAATATTTAGAACAAGATATGGGCAACATTCAGGCTGTTTCAGAGACCATCCTATTGGGATCCAGGAAGGATTTCCAGTTAAACCTGTGGAGAGTTCAAGAGCAGGTTTTAATCAATGGGCATACGAGAAACTGTGTGCAACAGAATTGTAGGTGTGCCAGATGCCATTAAAACAGGAAAAGAAATAATCCCACTAAACCTGTAGTTTCAAATTTTTTTTTGGCTGGTTTTTCATTACTTCAAAAGCCAACAAATCATGCTCAAGACCAGTGTTCTAGTCAAACACCAGCCCATAAGTACACCAAGTGTAAAAAGTTGAGCATAAAGATTTATTTGAACTTCAAAAGAATCTGCTGACTCTCAGTCACTGATTACAAATTTCTCTTCTGTGTGAAGGACAGTGTACTTCTGCAGGTCTCCCCAGAATGCAGATGTAGACATTTCTGAGATTCTGATGTCTGATTTATGAAATCAGCAAATGGTCCCTTCACTCCTCTGATATGGCTTCCAACGCCTTATCAGTTTCTGCAGAATGAACCTAAAAAGTCACGTGAGAAGGTGCTAATCTACCAAAACACCTAGTGCCATTAAAACAAAGTAACTGCTACCCTAGATAGCACACTATCTGCTATCTAGGACAGATGTCCACTGGCCATAACATATCTCACTTAGATTTTCATTCTTCCTGCATCAGAAATTATAAAGTGCTCTACACAGACACAGGTTTGGAAGTGAATACTGTCAAATGGACTGCAATTTGAAAAAGGAAGTGCAAGCCCAAGATAACGACCTGCGTAGGTGCTTTTGTCTCATGTATATCTACACAGGCAGCTGTAGCAGGAAGCATGTGAGACCCCAAACTTGGTGGCATGTTTGTATGTAGGCTGAGAAAGAGATAAAGACCATGCACAGATGATACTAGTGGTCATCATTTTTACCAGTTCACAGGGAATAAAACAGTAAACAACAAAAGAAAAGCGGAAAATACAGTAAGATCTTGTTTGAATAAAATGCATATTCAGAAACATGTAAAGGAAATAGCTCAAATTCTTTCAGAGAAATTCCTTGAGGGTGACCATGGTGCCTTAGGAGCAGGTGTACTGCCAGAGAGAACTGATAAAAATACTATGCAATTTGGCAACGTATTGTGTCCCAGCAGAGCACTTCCATAGGGCTAAGAGCTCAGTTCTTCTCGATACCAGTTGATAGCCACATCTTCCTGCTGCCAGGAGAGAGCGCCAACAGGTTTGGTCTAGCAGGAGTGAAGAGAAGATACCCCCGGCCTTTCCTGCTGCAACTAACTGTGCCACTTGCATGTTATGAAAAGAAAATTATGACACTTGGAAAAGATTCTAGGGCAAATGCATTGGTCCTCCATTTGCTGTGCAAGCTGTAAGGCCATCCAGTAAATCTGGGTCCAACAGAGATGGATAGGATTTCGAATATCCATCCGTACTACATCCTGTTCGCTGTCTCCCTGCAGCTCCAAGATGAGTAAGCACCACTGTCCATCTACATCCCTTGCAGGGATGGAGAGCACAGACACCTCACTCGTGATCCCAGAATGCAGGGTCTCAGATCAGTGCCAAAGGCTCTGGGACCTGAGTAGAGGGCTTTAGATCTGATTGCCTCAGTCATACAGATGTTCCAAGCCTCACTGACCTCCACTCCGGGATGAGATAAAAAGCCTCCATCTTTTGACTTCTTTAAGTATGAGCCAGGGAAAAAAGAACTGACAAATAAAAAGACATAAGAGGAAACAATCCTGCGTAATGTAACTGAAAGTGATATCCATTTTTAATCCACTAGGTAGCATGTAATTGCAGATCTTTCATTTTTCCATTGCAGGAGACACACTCCTTTGGAACAAAATGAAAAAGTAGGATTTTTTTTGTTTCAGAAAAGCCCACTTACATTCCTGTAAGCCTTCCCTGAGTACCTTGAGAGCCCTCAAGACTACTCTGACTGGAGGAACGAAAGGAACTTTCAAGGCTTACAATAATCCTTTTCCTCCAGAGTGAAGAAAACATTGAAAGCTGCAGATGTGTCTGCAGCTTTCAATGCATTATTAATACCAAGCACTTGGCAGCATTTGTTTCAGTGAGATAAATTTGATCTGAGAACACAAAAGAAAGAGAAGGGAGACAGCTGGTCAGACTGGTCAGAGGAACACCTGCTGAGCCCAATCAAAACACAATATTTTTGCACAAGGACCCATGAAACATAGATATAAAACAAAACGTAAAGAGTAGTGGTTTTAGGTTGAAAGACAGGTATCTGCTAGGGAAGGCAGGAGGCTCCCTTGGAAACCCCCTCCCTCCGAATTACTATAATTTTGAAATTAAGAGGCTTTCAGACAAAGGTATGGGGATAGGAATAACAGTCCTTTATTAGTGTATATAATAAAGCACATAAAACAATAATAATTGCAGAATTAACAACAAGAAACAGAGTCAGGGACCCTGTGGCAAAGATGGGAAGAGGGATGGGAAATGGGGTGGGAAACTTGCTTCACGAACTCCTGGGCTGTCCGTCCTGG